>RQPE01000012.1:0-487360 GCA_008271525.1 Sarocladium brachiariae | reverse complement strand
CTTAAGTAGTTTATTACTTTTATTTAATACAATATTTATTATTAGTTATTATTTAAGAAAATAGCTTAATACGCTAGAGGTTATTACTTCGAATAGATATAATTGTATTATTAAAGGTTATTAAGATATAATAATAAAGGGTATCTTATTAGGATTTAATTTATAATCTAATAAAATAATTATAGCTATAATTATCCATATAATTACAGTAACCTTTAATATATGAGATTTAAATTTATATATAATATAACTAAGCTACGGTAGCTAGCAATCTAAATCTTGCTCTTTATATCAAAAATTATACTATATTTATTTTAACATTTAAGCCCATAGCAGATTTAGGGCTAGAGATAATATAAGCCACGCCTTTATAATAAATAAGTACGTAGTTATAACCCTTAATCGTACCTTTAATATAAAATATCGAAGCGCGCTTTCTCTATAACTTATATTAGGCCGTTCGTACTCTTAAGAGTAATTAATTAGTTAGCTATATATAATAGCGTTTTAATAAAACCTCTAATTATTCCTTATTAACTAGCAGTATAAATAATAGGAGTTAATACTAGCAGTTAAGCTTAATATTTAAAGGCTAAAACCTAACCTTAATCTTAATATATAAGTATTTAACGCCTAAGTCTAACCTTATAACTTCAATAACTAGCAATATCGTAGTAGTAATTAAATAAATATCCTAAAGGATATAATTATTAATCTTAATAGACCTTAAAATTTTATTTTATAACTATTATATATAAAGTATATAAGCTTATTATTATTAAGATTTATTAGATTATGATAATCCTAATTAAATAAGAAAAGTATATATAAGGCTTTAATACCTAATTATTTTAAGGTAGTATTAAAGAGAGGAGTAATTACATCCTCTATAGTATTTAATTATATTGATTATATAATAATAAATAGAATTATTCTTATTATAACGTTTAAGTTATTCTTGCTTCTTTTAAAGTCTTTATAAATAATATATCCGTTTATAGAAGTTATTACTCTTACTTATTAAAATTCTTATTTTTATAGTAATCTAAATTTATCTATCGCGATAAGCAGAACTATATAATAGCTAAAATTAATAGTAATATTAATCTTAGTTATAATATCCGCGGGGGTAGGTAATGGTTTATCCGCCTCTTTAAATTCTAGCTAGGAAAGCCTTAATTATAGGCACCTTAGCTATAAAACCCTTAGCTAGAGTACCCTTAATTATAAGATCCTGACTAAAGATTATAATTAAAACGATTATTACGCCCTTAGTAACTATTTTATTTACTACATCTAATCACTACTATTAGGCGCCTAATTAGGCGGTTTTCTTTATTTCTATAATAAATATTAGTAATATCATTATCGGCTATTTTATTTAATAATTCTACTTCGTACCTAGGATAGGCGTTAGGTATATAGGTTTAATTATTAAGTATTTTATATATATATAGGTATTAAAGTTGCCCCTTATATAAGCTATCTTTTATAAGGTTTTAATATTATTATCACCTATTACTTATTCTTTAAGTGGTTAAGGAACTCCTTTTTAATAATTTAATAGCAGGCTTAAAGATAATTTATTATAGTTAAGGAAAGAGATAATTATAGATTTAGTTTATTTATAATATAAATAATTAAAATCCGGCTACTTATAATAATCAGGCTAATATTAAAGCCTATTTACAGATATTAATATTTTCTTATATTAGTAATATAATATAATTATTTAAGTTACTAATAGTATTATTCTTATTGAGCTAGAATTAAAATTATAAGGCTTAGATCTACGCTTTAAGGAATTAGTCTGCTTTAATACTTAATAAGTGATTTTTAATATAATTATTAGCTATTAGCTTTAGGCTTTATTATAAGTAATCCTAGAAGGTATAGGGCGATTACTTAATAATAAGTATTAAAGATTATAGCATCTTAAATACTTTATAAATAATTCAATATCTCGCTAAATAATATCCTTATTATAAGCCGCTTAGCTATTATATCTGAAAATATAGGCATTATTAGGGTTAAAATACCCGATCTAATGACCTTTTAGCTATTATATAGCTATATTAGCTAAGATATAATCTAAATAATACCTATTAGCTCCTAGAATTAGGCTATAAATAAAGTATATTAATAATTTAATTAGTTAAAAGCCTTTATAATTTAGGATTAATAGCGGGCTTATAGATAATCCTACCTAAGCCCTTAATTATATAAATATTAGTTATAATTAATTAAGATTATTTAGAAGTAAAGGTTAAATCTTAGGCTTAGAGATATACTTAAAGATTAACTTTAATAGCTTTATTAAAGGTTCTTATTAAGCGTTTATAAAAGAAGAAACAGTTTAAAGCTTCTTCTAGCGCTAATTAAGTATAAACTTAAATAAACTTTATACTTATATATTTATTAAGGAATATTCCTCTACTTTATTACCTAAGGTGCTATTATTAGGGCTACTGCCTATTATTAGGTAGTAGTAATATAAAGCATATTTAAAAAGGAGCGTTAATAAATTTAAAGATCTTTATTATTATATAGCTATTACTTATTCTATCTTCTTAAATAATAATTATTAATCTTTATAGACCTTAAATATTAAATAACGGGGAAGGTTAAGTCTTTACCTCTAGTATAAATATAATAAATTAAAATTTACTAATAATATATCTTACTTTATTAACTTATCTTATTAAATAGATAATTAGATAGATAATTATAAGGGCGAGAACGTAGGCTAACTATATAGGGTGGGGGGTAGTTAGAGTTATAAGGTCGCTTTATTAAGGTATTTAAGATCGTAAAGAGCGGGTATAATATTAATAATTATAACAAGGCGTATTAGATTAGGAGGCGAAGATAAATAAAGGCTTAATAATTAGCTTTTAAGCTTAATTATAAATATAAATATTATAAACTCATCGATTACGATTAAGTATTTAGTTATTAATAAGCTTTCTTTTATTATATAGGTGTTTTTAATTTATATTTATATACCTAGCTATATTAAAAGGTATGTTTATAGCTTAAGGTTCTTAAATTAGGAATTATATAAGGATCTCTTTAATTAACTCTAGGTCGGATAATAAATAATATAGGCGTTCGGATAATTAATTTAAATCAATAAAATATAATATATTAAAGGAAATAAACTTTAATATAAAGAGGTTAATTAATTAATTAATAAATAGTAAATAACTTAACGAATATTTCTATGACTATATAATTAAATATCTACGTCCGATTAATAAGGAAAAATTTTCTCTAGTTAACTAAATAATTATTCTCTTATTATTAAATATTATAGACCTATAAGGGCTTTAATAGATAGTGCGATAATATAAGATATATATATGCTAAAATGTTAATTATTCGTATATTCCTTACGACTAAGGGTCGCGAGAGAACTCTACCTATAATTAACTAGTTATAATGCAACTATATAACTATAACTACAACAATTAAGCTTTATTTATTCTGAAAGGTTATAATATAACTCTTAAATTAAATAAAAGCCTATAAGACTTAATAATTAAGTAATATTATTAATTAAATTATTTAAGATCTTAAATATTTAAATATTTAGTAAATT
This sequence comes from Sarocladium brachiariae, assembly GCA_008271525.1. NCBI lineage: Eukaryota > Fungi > Ascomycota > Sordariomycetes > Hypocreales > Sarocladiaceae > Sarocladium > Sarocladium brachiariae. Next base: position 483,759 of record RQPE01000012.1, on the reverse strand, counting down.
ACTTAAAAAGCGCTTAAATTAAAGGAAAGGAATTATTATTATAAATATAATATATATAAGATTTAAAGATAAAAAGGTAAAAGTATTATAAATTATATTTATATAAAATAATTAATAAAATATATTTAAAGAGATTTAAGTATTTTAAATATTATTAAAATTTAATTAAGTTAATTAAGTATCAGAATCTATAAAAGATAAAGATAAGCTAAAATAGAAATATAATATTATATTTCTAATCTAAAAATAAAGCTAATATTCGAAATAAAAGGGGGAGATAAGAATAAGTATAATAAAAATAAGAAATATATTTTATTAAGCTTTAAATTACTTTTTATTTTATTAAAGAGCCTTATAATAAGCTTTTTAATATATTAATTAAAATAAGGAGTAAATAATATAAGAATAATTTATTCTTAAGAAAGATAAATCTTAATAAATCTTTCATATATTAGGCCTTTAATATTAATAAACTTGTTATATTAATTAATAAGAATAAGGACATTATTTTAATTAAAGATATATAATATTAAATAAAAAGAAAGAGCTTAAAACTTTAATAAAAGAGCTAATAAATATAATAAATAATAAAATAATAAAAGAAGATTATTATTATTAAAGATTCCCTTAAAGCCTAGATTATATAATAAATTAAATAATTATAAATTTAAATAATAATTTAAAGATATAAAAAGATCTTATCTTAAAAGTTATAAATAAATAAAGTCTTAAATAAAGATTTTAAGAAATAATTTAAAAATAAATAACTTATAAATATTTAATTATCTATAGGTTATATATATAAGCTTAATAAGTATAAATACCTTTAAAAGTATAAAATAAGGCTAGTTATTTAAGGAGATTAATAATAAAAGGCTATAATAAAAAAGATATATATCTTAATATTAATTAAAAGATCTTTTTAAACCTCATTAATTATTATAATAAAGTTTAATTTAAGATATTATAATTTAATATTATAATATATTTATAAATATAAAATTATTAAGCGAAATATTTATAAGAATATCTTTTAATTATAAAGATATTTAAAATGCTAGAAAGATTCTTTTTTTATAAAAAGCACTTTATAAACTTCGGATTATACCTTTATTATAATAAAAGAAGCTTAAAAGTATATTAATAGCTCTAGGCTTTAAGCTTATTATTTATAAGCTTTATTATTACTTAAAAGAGGGGATTTTATTATTCTTTTATATAAATAATATTATAATTATATTTTATAAGGATTAAAAAGTAATATCAATTAGATTATTAAAGCTTTAAAGCTTAATATAAGCTTATTAAAGGAAATAAGATATAATAATTCCTTAAAATAAAAGTTATTTATAATTAAATATAAGAATTATTTAGGTAACTTAGATACTTATTTAAAGAAGATTTATATATTTTAAAGCTTAAATTATAAGTTTATTATTTTAATAAATAAAAGCGAGCTTTTTTTAAATAAAGAAATTATAAATTATAGATAATTAATTAATATTAGTATATAATTAGCTTATTACTACTTTAATAATTAAAGCAGAATTACTTACCTTTTTATAAGCTATAAAGAAAGGCTTTTTTTAAGAAAAGCTATTAAGCGAGCTTAAAATTAAGCTATAAATTAGTTATTTAAGGCTTATTTATAATAATTAATAAATAATTAAACTGCTTTAATAGCTATTTAAATAATATAGATTAAACTTTATTATATAAATATTTATAATTATTAATTAAAGAAGTATATTAAAAGAAAATAATCTTATTTATATAAATAAAGCGTGAATTTAATTATAAATAGGTTAATAAGCTTTTATAAGGAGATTAATTTATTAAGAGCTAAAAGTAGCTTTTACTTTATAATATTTAAAAATAAATCTTAAATAATAAAAAGAAGATTTAAAAGAAAGATTATTTATAAAGATTCTTAATAAACTTATTTATAGCCTTTATTTAATATTAAGTCTTTTAAAGGGAAATGTAAAATTAATAAAAAAAAAGCCTTAAATTAAAAATTTAAATAAGCCCTTAAAAGGGAAGCCTAAGATTAATAAAGAAAAGCGTAAAAGTTACTTTTAAGCTATAAACTTAAGAAAGGTATTATAATTAATATATTAATAATATTAAAGATAATTTTAAAAATTAAATAATTAATTAAACCTTTATCTTAAAAAAGTAAAAGTAAAATTATTAAATAAATTATTATTATCTTAAATAAATTATAAAATATAATATTAAGCCTTAAAAGGTAGAGAAATAATTATATTATATAATATAAAGCCTTAAAAAGTAAAAAAGTAATATAAAACCTTTAAAATTAATTTTATTTTACTTTAAGTAATTTATTAGGAGGCTAGGAGAGATCTTTAAGCTAATTATTACTTATTTATACCTTTTATATCTCTTTAAGGATTATAAGGTATTTATTTTAGATCTAAGTTAAAAAGTTAATAATTAAGCTTAAAATTACGGTTTTAAGCTATAAATAAGACTTATAGCCTTTAATTTATTAATTTTCTTCTTCTTATTATTATTCTTAATTTTTTATTAAGCTAAATAAGCTTATATAAAATACTTTATAAGGTATTTTCTTTATTTTAAATTAAAAAATATTAAATAAGCTATAAAAAGGGATAATAAATATATCTCTTATAATTAATTATAGACTTATTATTTATATAATATTTATAATACTAGCTTTTAGAACCCTTAAAAGGCGCCTAATAAACCTTATTTAAAGCGTTTATTATAATAAGTGGATATATTATTTATAAGGAAAGTTATTTAAGAATTTAGAATTAAAAGATATTAATAAGCTTTAAATTAAGGAAATAAATAATAAAAATAAATATTATAATATTTATTTTAATAATCTTTTATAAAGCTACCTTTTATTATTTATAAATAATAATATAAGCTTTTTTTAAGGAAAATATAAAAGTTTTTACTTATTTAATAGGCTTTTTATTAAAAGAATTAGCTTTATTATTTTAAATATAATTATTTTTAGATTAAAAATTTAAATTATTAAAATAAGATTTAATATTAAACTTATTAATATAAAGAAAAGCCCTTGCCTTTAAAAGAAGATAAACCTTCTTTATTTCTAATATTTAAAGAGCTTTTCGCTTATTAGCTATATAATTAAATAAAATAAGGCTTAAAATATAAATTTAATACTTATTAATTAAAAAAAGAACTCTCTCCTTTAGGAGAGCTTTTATAACCCTTATTATTATTTTTAGCGGTATTATGTATTAATTAATAATTAAAATAATTAAAATAAATTATAAAATACTTACTTAGATATTTTCTTCTTACTTTATTAGCTAATATATTTAAATAATTAGCTAAGTTAGCTTTTAAGCTATAAATTAAGAAAATAAAGCTTAAATTATTAATTTAAGAATCTTATTAAAAGACTAGATTTATATAATTTAATTATAAAGGATATTATAAAAATAAATATTTAATTAAAAAAAGAGAAAAAGAAAAGAAAAAAAAGTTAAAAAAAAGGCTAATATATATTAATAAATTAAATTAATAATTTATTTAATAAGGCCTTTTATTCTTAAATATTAAAATATAAAACTATTTATAATTATTAATAATTATTTAATATTTTTATTTTAAATTAAAGTTTTAAATAATTAATATATTTATTTAAAATTAATAATAAAGCTTAATTTGTTAATTATAATAAATTTAAGCTAGCTAATTATAAAATAAGAAAGGAATAATAATTAAAATCTTTAAAACAAGCTATTAAATAATTAGATTAATTTTTAAAGGTTAATTTAAGGGGGTATATTAGATTATTAAATAAGGTAGCTAGGAATAATCTAAAGGCTAGGTATTTAGCTTAAGTTATATTTAGGTAAAATACTGCTTAGAATAACTAAAGAGCTAGAAACTACGGTTTAGCCCCTCGTTTAGAAGGATTCAGCTATAGAACAGAACGCATATAATACACACACTTCTGATCACTAATTACACGGTCTAACAGACTCGGGAGGGGGGTGGCTTCGGGGTTCTTTGGAGATGGCGGCACAGCACAGAGAAAGCACAGAGAAAAAGAGGATCCAGGGTCCATTTCCAGTTCCAGTTCCAAGATTGAGAGAGAGCAGAGCACCTCTAGACAGTTACCACGACCATGAGATGAGAGCGTCTTCATAGCTTACCGGAGTTTTCGAGTCCTTTCTCTACCTTGGTTGTGCGCACGATCCTCTGTGATGTTTTACTCTCGCTCTTTTGCAAGATGCTGCCCTGCCTGCCACATACTATGTACTAGGGTCAATCAGTAAATGCATCCGATTCCACCTCATCCTTGCGTGTCGAGACGACGACAACCCCTGCAATCTGAGCCCCCCTCCTTCTCAAGGTTTGTGAGGTTTCCTCCATCATTTACAACACTTCATCCACGCAGTTGAGTCCCTTGCCAAAAAAGGGGTGCAAGCAGGCTCATCAGTACATTCATGCCGGGCGTGACAGTCGCCTGACTGGGCAGCGAGTGACCCATGCTAAGCTGTGATGAATGTAGAACTCTGCGAATGAATTGCAATTGGAACCAGCTGCGGGTTGGGCTGCTGAGAGATAACAAGTCCCTTGCTCCCCTTGCAGTGCATGTTTCTTTCGAGGTTGATTACTGCGCCCATTAACTTATTTTGCTTCCTGATATAAATAAATGACTTAGGATTGCGCCACAAATCACCCGCAAGAAAGTCGTCTCTCTTTCTCCAATATTCAATAACACACACGCTCACACAATCTCAAGGTGTGGTGAAGATGTACGTATACATAAGGTGAGTACTTACCTACACGTACGTCGCCAGCCAGCATCTCTCCATCACAGGCAACATCTCCAATCGTCGTCCAATCCAGCCATGCCTCGGCTCACCATGCAAGCCACCCAACTGCTTTCTCTTTGCTGCCCTCCATCTCGGGCCATCGATATCTCCATCCACGCGTTTCTCTTAGGTACCCCCGGGATGTCCCATCATTCATACTAATATTATTGATACTAATAATATTGTCCTCCCATCCGGAAGAATAGCTCACGCTTTTTCTGTTCACTTCCCCAGATTCTTACTGGCAAACCCACTTGGCCACCCACTTTCTGATGAACACACTCCGCATGCATGTGCTTCGAATCCTTGGCTTGGACCGCAGTCAATTGCCTTCCTTCTCGGTTTGACCGCCGCCTTTTTTGTCCTGCACTCAAATCTCTCACTTCACGTTGAATCATATCCAAACATACATACAAGATTGGCCCCGCCTGCGACGCCCAAACCTAGTTTTTACTCTGTCCAGAGTCTCAGCCTCAGCGCAAGCATCCGATCCCCCATTCTCATGCGTAAGGTTACATGCTCTGTGCTAAAGGCACCCAAGGAGACTAAACATACTAAAGCTACGCCATCGTCGAGCATACACACCCTTCCACTTGACATTCACCTCCCCAGCCCGCGCACCAATCCGTCGCCCGTTAGAGCTGCCCTAGCAAGCGGCCGACGATCTGTAACACTGTGCATTCTTTCTAGAACCTCCATGTCCTGGAAAGATAAAAGGACGTCTTGTATCAAGAACCGTCCACGCACTTCACACAACGTGGAGATCCTTCGAACTTGGCCTTATCCCTCAGCCTGAACCTTCTTCTTCTTCTCTTCTTGTTCTTCCTCCTCTTTCTTCAGCTTCCCCCATGACCTTTTGTTCCCTCTATTTATTATAGGACCAGGCTGCTTTTGCGGTTGGACAGGGGTTGAACTTGGTTGGCAGATCGTGTTTCGGTTCCACTGTGTACACGCCACTTCGGAGGCTTTCGTATGCATGCGGCCGCGTGCGCCTGAGCAAGCAGCCTACCCGCCCTCTCCACACGTGCTCCCGACAGCGTCACTGCTTTGGTAGCTTGCTTTCTATCAAGAAGAACTGGCGCCGTCAAATCCGTGACCGTTCCGGATCTTCCATTCCATTATGATGACATTGTTCAATGGTCTTAAGGTTTTTGACAGCTTCGTCCTGGTGCTGGCTCCCGAAGAAGCCGTATCATCTCTTGATTGCCGAGCGGAAGAAGCCTTTGCATTCTTCTCCAAAACGCAGCTAGTAAGTACTTTTTACTCCGAATGGGGGAAGCAAGCCTAGATTCACGGGATTGATATGCAGAATCAAGCAGCCATGGTGGAATCTAATGCGACTATCCTTCAAAATGGCACACATCCCCTCTTGTCTGCGAGCCTTTCTTGATAGCTTGGACATGCGAAGGGTTATATTATGGGGAGAGTCCCACGGATATCGCATCGCAAGGGGAGCTCTCCCATACGTATCAAGTGACAAGGCATGACGACGACGATAATGAAGCTAATAGAGTTGCAGGTGGATAGCGGAAAGGAGGCTTTACAGCAACGTCGTCCTGATCATCCCAAAGCTTCCTATGCGGGGGGATGGGCCTTTCCTTCGCCTTGCCCAGCTCCGAATTGATCAGGGGTTTCTGACTAGGATAGACCATCTTATCAGTCTCGTTAGTCCCCAAAGGAATTGACCCGTAAGGTTTGAGACCCTGATGGCAGTCGCAAAAGCTCGGCCCATTATCACCACGCCTCCAATGGTCCTCTTCACAGCCTCTTCCTCCTTCAACGAGTTGCAACATGGCACGCGTGCGAGCTAGGCTAACTTTCAGATGTACTCACATCCACCTCGTCTACAAATTCGAGCTCACTAGACACGGCCTCCTATGTGTTCGGCGTTGCCTTTGCAAAGTACATATTTAACTTTGTGATAAAAAGGTGCCATAGATTCCCTCATCTCGCTTTGCCAGGATTTGAGCGAACTGAGAAGCGAATAGGTGCAAATCGACGTGATTGATCCATGCTGTCTTTTGAACGGAGTCCTCAACAGGTTGAAGGAGCTCTGATTCGTCGGAGACTTGGCGGGTGATCAAGGCAGAGGCACCGATTCAAGTCCAGTTGACGAAAGACATAACCGGAACTGATGCGAGAATAAGGGAGCAGGAACAGGCTGGTAGCACGCCGACATGGAAACCGGTTGCACCACGAACTCTTCTCGAGTCCTCAGGTGAGCTAAAATGTCTGATCAGCTCTGAAGCTTTGTTGAGCCGTACGTGCCGGGACAGATGTCTTGATGAGGCCCGCCCGCTTCGACAGTCAGCGAGCACTACCAGCATCCTGTCCATTTGCTCCAGGCGCTGGTACTCAGTGAGGGTCCTCTGGTGTAAGTTAATGGTATAAAGGGCAAATGCAAAACAATTCCTGGAGCAAAGCATGACCGCCGTGGTGGTAAACAAGGGAGAGTGAGAGAGAGAGAGAGAGAGCTTTCTATTCTAGGAGCCGCTGCAGCGTATAATACAGGCACCACTCCCTACCCACTCGCACAACATGAACATCCCAATGCAAAGGATCCTCCACTTTGAACATCTCAAAACAATGGAGAAATCTCGTCCACCCCCCCGCCCCTCCAGTTTAAATCGTACAGAGGCCACGCTGTTTGCTGCAACGATCTTTCCTAGGTCTCCTTCTGCTCCTGCCCTTTTCTTCGTTCGACCAATGTACGTATGACCGGATTGACGTTCGTGGGCGGGAGAGGGAAGCCACGGTAAAGATAGAGGAACGGAAACAAAGCGCGAGGACAGTGGCCTCATTTTTTGTCGTGAGTGTAACTCGTCAAAACGCTTACTTGAGCTTGGACCAGAGCTTGGGAGCAGCGCAAGCGGTGGCGCAGTGGGCGAGGTGGAAGACTGTAAAGAGAAGTCAAAACGATATCGTCAGCGAATCAAGGTCATTCTCCTCAAAGGTTCCGAGGCATGTATACTCCTTCCCATTGTGATGAAGCCAAAACCAGGCAGTATCGCGGGGTGGAGATGCCAATTCGCATCGAATATTTGGGGAAGGGGGGCAATCAGGAGGGGGAAAACATACACTCCTCAACGCAGTCCTCAGTGACCTCTCCATCGCTCTCCTGCTGCTGCACGCGGGCAGCGCACTCATCGTAGTGGTGCTTGGCTGGGGCGCACTGGGGGCCATTCCTGCACTCTATACCCATCAAGGATTGTCAGCTTGCTTGTGCCTTGCTTCATGATCAACGTGGCAGCATAGAGGGAGACCATGGCTACAGCGCCATGTGATCAGGGGAAGAGGGACTAGAAGGCCCAGAAAATAGGACTTACCCTCCTCAAGAACATCCTTGGGGTCGACAATCTCATCCTCGTCCTCCTCCTCTTCTTCCTCTTCCTCTTCCTCCTCCTCAGCGGCATCCTCCTCAGCCTCCTCTGACTCTTCAGGCTTCTCCTCGGCGTCGTCTTCGGACTTGGTCTCCTCGGTGGTCTCCTCAGGCTATAGATGGAAAAGCAAGGTCAATTAGCGTTCCGAGTTCTCAGTTGCACCGTCCTTCAGGCATCGTTCCGACGCAGCCTGTGCGATGACGGTGGTTGTATTCCAGGTCGTCCGTACCTTGGTCTCCTCAGCCGGAGCCTCAGCTTCAACAACGCTCCACGGCGTCACCGCCTCGACAATATCCGTGAACGCGTCCCAGATACCCATTGTGTCTGATTATTATCTGATCGTTGCCGAGAAGTTGGCGTGGTGATTGTGGGCGTTTCTGTTGGTGGGTGATGGGCACTGAAGCGTCATATAAAATCCTCGGGAAAGCTCTCTTCGCTCGGTCGGGAGGTCTTAGGAAACGGGCACCATGCGATTTGGGAATTGAAGCGCTTTGATTGGTCAGCTGTTGCCGGTAAAAGTCTGGCTTGTGCTCACGTGACAGCCACTATGTCAGAACCTCAGGCTCAACCGAGAAAACGGGCTACTCGAATCATCACGGAAAACGGTTATTAATACGCAGTGATCGAGGAATAAAAATGGAATTCAATCCTATTTTGTCATAATCGTCTACTTTCTCCAATGTGTGTGTCTGGCTGCTCGATACGCTGTCCCACCAACAACGCCGGAACTCCAATATAGCCGCAAGCTCAAGCAACAGGTCGCTTTCGTAACCCGCAAGACATTTCCCATGCAAACTCTTGAAGCTATATCTCACCAAGTACATGCTCGAAATTGCATGCGATCGAACGCCCAAGCACAGGTCGTTAATTGCCCACTTAGTCCTCCCTCTCGCCTCGATCAACTTCACCTCGGATGTGATCTTCTAACCGGTTACTGATCTGCTGGGCCTGCGCCTCGTCATATCCAGGTGGCGGTCCGTCCGGCCCTCGTCTAGTTGCTACATCCTCAGGTCTATTCGCTTGTGCTGACGGTAGTGCAATCGTGCCTCCTGCTGCTGGTTCTCCCATGGCCTCATATGCTGGCAATGGCTCATCGGGGACATCAGCGCCTGGTCCCATTTCTCGTCGCATTTCTTGATACTGGTACAAGCGTTCTCGTAGTCTGATATAAGTCTCGTTGAAGTCCATCATCCCACCATCCGAGAAGGTGAATCTGACTTCAATCCGCGGAATATCTGGTGGGATCCCGCCTCCTGACACAGGGATACAGTCAGACTTCCAAACCCCTGGAAAAAGATGATTCAGTTCACGATCTCCATGTTAAATAAAAATCTGAGGGAGTGGTCAACTTACATCCCCACCACATGCTGCTACTTGTGGACGAGTCTTGGAATTTGAGAATCGGTGCACTGAAGGACTCGAACTTTGGTTCCTGTGTTGGCTTCGCAGGCAAATAAATTATCTGAGAGTATCGTTAGTCCAAATGGGAGGTCATTCATTGTGTGAGGATGTGTTGGCTCACTCTCTTGTTTGTAAGGAACAATGTTCCTTTGTCGCTCTTGCGATGGAAGGTAGGACATCTCGACCTAAGCTCTGAGGGAACGGAAAGGTCGCATGATATGCGTGATTCGAGCTTCTGTAGTATGCGTTCGTTCCCCAACTTAACAAACCCTCCCTGGTTTAACATTACCCAACTATCGACATTGTCAGGATCTATTGGACGATCAAACCGAGGACTCGCGACAAGAAATGCTTGAGGGTTATCCATCCCACAAGATGTGGTTCTGGGCTGCGCTTTGATTGGGGCTCTGTGTTGCTCGTGCTGAGGTGAGGTGAGAGGCTCGGTATTGGGGTCTGGAGAAGTGATATTGTGGACTGATAGCGACGGCGGGGGGGGAACTAGGGTATGGTAGCTGGAGACAGTAATGATGCAATTGAATTCTCGCTCTCAAGTCACAAAGAAGTAAAAGATACTGAATTGGGGGAGAGAAGAGGAAACAAGAGAGAAAGGCGTATAGTTACTTGATGGACATGGCTAGGGTCCCAGCGAAGGCGGCCCAGTTTCTAGCGTTGCGGCGAGTTATATAATGGTTGATGCGTCCCTAGTCTGGGTCCGGGGGGGACAAGGTGCATTCAACTGCGCCTGGTCCCTGAGCGAAGCGAGAGGCGTCAATAGAGAATAAATCAACTCGGTACCGACTTGAGTGCCTTGATTCAGCAATTGAGAACAGCGAAAGGGGGGTGAGAGTGGTAAGAAGAGTGGATACTAGATTTGATAATACGCAGGTGATGAAGACCGCTGGGCAGAAACAGCGGTAGCTGAGATGCTGCAGAAGTAAAATTGCCGGAAGATGCTTTCGATGTGGACGTTTGGGAGGTAAATGAGCGATTCAGTCTGTGTGTGTCCCTGTGCGGAGGTGTGCATATGTGCTGTCGGTGGTGTGCACGAGTGTGTCAATCGGAGAGGCAGAGGAAGAAATGTGTGGGTGAATAGCCAGCAGCTTGCGCAAGTGCGTATTGCTGTTGAAGAGCGGAGTATATGGAGATGGTGTGGGTCAGTCCAGCAGCGAGACAAATGCAACTGCTCCTTCACAGAGCGGAAGGATTCCAAGGCCGTAGGTAAATGATGATTCAGTGTGAGGGCACAGTAGGCGTCGGGAGCTACCTAGTCGGGCGACGTGGTTCAAGAAGCGGCCAGGCCAGGCCGACTACAAGCTTGACAGGTTGCAGGCACAGCTCGTGGGGTGCTAATGATCGGCTGAGCTGAGGCGAAGAGATGCGACTGTGACGAGGTTGAGGCAAGAGGTTCAAGTTCGGACCAGGTTTGTACTGTGATTATGGGGAAGGCTGGCTGCGGGGGAGGGGTCGCAGTCGGTTGGGTGAGGTACTAAAGACCAACAAGGATGGGCGTCAGAGGTGATCAGATATTTGGTGACGAAGTTGAAGCTGATGCGGGTCAACAGAGGAGAGCTTAGTGTTTGCACGGCTGTTGCCGATAATGATTTTCGCTGCCAGGAGGGCCAGGGCAGGGTAGACCACGTTCAGGGATATGGATCCGGATGACGGGTTGCTGGACGTCGAAGGATGCCCCGGCAGATAAGGCGGATGAGAGTCCTGGTTTGAGGAGCGTCTGCTGGGATTCTTTGTGGGAGTGAGTGAATGATGCTGGTCTAAGGCGAGGTAGACACCGCAGAGTGGCTTCCGTTGGGGTGAGTACGGTGAGCGAGTTAAGGTTGTTTAGGCCTGGATCAGCAGCAGTGTGCAATGGTGCTGCCGCTGCTTCTGCTAGACAAGTTGGTGCGAGTTGTCTTCTTCTCATGCCCTGGAAGGTGTGGCATTGGTAAACTTTGGATTGCTGTCCATATCAGGTCTTTGACTTTAGCTGATGGTCTACAAGTAAGTCCATTTTTGATGACGACGATGCCACGTGCTAGAGTGATGCTCCAATGACCACCGCTTCCTACCTCCAAAATTTTCGTGATTCAGGGTAGGCCAATACCAAAATCAAACCTACACAGACGACACCATTATGATCTGGACTTATATACATAGAATTATCCTTTTCCTGATCCGGGCCAGGTTCGACACTGATTAATATCTTGCCGTCTTCAGATCCAGGAAAAAGCTCTGCTCAAATTCTAGGCCGAGTCTGGATCGCCATCCGACCTGCATATGACGGCGTTTCACTAGACCCTCTTCCGTCTCCGTCCCAGGCACCCTTATCTTTTGACTTTCTTCACTTCCTAGCTACCGTAAGAACGCCATCCGTCTGTAAAACGAAGCTTTCTGCACGGACCAAGAACCAAGCAAGCTGCCAGGAGTCTGCAATGCTACGCGAACCAATCTGTTTCTCTCTCCATTTACGATTGTACAAGCCTCCCTCGTCATCATGCCGCTATCCATGCAATGACGCAGCCCTCTCAACCCGTGTCCTCAGAAATGGAAGCTCTCAGAACCACAACAAACAGCTCTGAGCTAGAGTTCAAGTTGATTGAGATTATTTTCGTGCGGTCATTCTCAGACTGTCTGTTCATGTTCTTCTAGCTCCTGACTACCGACTTTTCCCGTAGACTAGCGATGTCCAGCTACACTCCACCCGGACGGAGTCTGCATGCAGGCTGCATCTGCCGCTTTACTTCAAGCGTCATAACGATGTTCTTCTGGTTTGTACCACCTCACCAAGAAGGTGGAACTCGCATGGGTGAGGAAAGGCTCGTTTCTCGGTGACGATGTGGTCCGAATGGGGCACACACCAAGGAACTACCCTTGCGGGCCGTGGCGCCGTGTTTGCGCGAGCCAGGCTTGATACATGCGATGAACCACACCGCCGGTCTCCTCTCCGTGATTTCAAGGCAGTAAGCAGGGCCATTTGTTTCCCTGGACTCACGCTCGCCTTTCGTGTCAAGGTGACCACTCAAATTACTCTCTAGTCATGCTGGCTACCATATTTCGGGCGTATGCAGTTCATGACTCTTTGCGTTTCTAAAACTCACACAGTTGGACGAGGCAGCTCGCTCGAGGTTCCTTGAGGTTCGAGGTCAGACCGCAGGCTGACATACCAGGTACAGAAACTTCAATCATCGAGGTGGCAATAGTAGTCCATGCAAACTCCGCTCCTAGTCTGGGAGTAGTATAGCCAAACCGACGAACCCATACGCAGCTTGCATATCCGGGATCCACGAACCATACAGAAGGCCGAGCAACACGACACTCTCTGAACCCAGACAGGTTGCTACATGGACCTTTGACTATTACCATTAAACCACTCAAGTGCAACACTCAAGCCATGGCTGGACTGCATACGCAACAGAGTGCTAGGCTCTTGGCTGCAGAGACAGAAGACGGCCAACCCATTGATCAGCGGGTGTCGAATGTCGAAGTTGAGCCCCCATCAACACTTTATAATGCATTTTGTTCTTTTGATCTTTCGTTATTTCATTAAGACGACGTAACCGGCCCAGACGACACGCCACAGGCAAAAAAAAACACAATCATTACCAAATGCATGAGAACACCGTATGCCGAACAATGAAGTGAGAACCCTAAAAGGAAAAAGCAGGGGAAAACAGAGTATGTCTGTTCTTCCCTCTCGTGTGCCTAACAGACACGTGATCAGCATTCATGCATCATCTTGCTTCATTTAACCGTAGATGGACGTTCGTGCTCACAGCCAAGCGTCACGCACAGGCTGTTCTTTCTCCAAACCTAAGTCCAACCTCGGAATTTCAATCCTTGGGACATCCTCCACTTTCTTCTTCTGACCCCCAGGGGCCTTCTTTGGAGAAGTTCTCGCTTCCGGCGGTGGACCATACCTCACATCCTTGATCGGCCATTCGTCCACCGCCGCGGCTGCAACCCAGGTTCTCAAGCCATCATGCACACTCCCATAGAACTTTTCCTTGCAAAGTCTAAGGCTGCCGCCCATACAGCGCTCGATACCGGAAATGCGGAATTCGCTGCGGAGCCGGTTGCGGGATTCCTTGAGGGGCGTGCAGGCCAGTATGGCGTTCATCAGGTCGAGGTGTGAAGCCAGGTAGTTCGTCGCATCCCATTCCACACCGCCGACGTAGGGTGCCGCTGGGACAGGAGGACGCTCGTGGGGGAAGTGCTGGGCCATGTAGGCGTCCTGCTCGTTGGCTGAGGGAAGAATAGTGCCCGAGGGAGTTGGTACGTAGCCTTTGTCTGAAGGCAACGCGACCACATTGAGGTTATGCAGGAAGATCCAAAATACCTCCTTGGTGACACTGACAATCTCCTTGCACCAGACACGATAAGGGCGCTCTTGTCTCATCTCTAGAACAAAAGGAAGAGGCCGCTCGTCTTCCTTAGGCTCAGGATCGCGGAGGTAACCGAGCACGCGCTGTGCCCGTTGTGTACGCTCGGCAACAGGGGCGGACTGAATGTATGCAAAGAGAACCGAGGTGATGATATTTCGAGTAGTGAATTCACTCGGTCCTTTCCGCTCCGGGTCGAACAGCATACCGAGAAGCTTCGGAAAAAGGGTTCCCTGGATGGTGTCCAGATAGTGCATGCCTCTGGCTGTGGTCGATAATGCTTTCAGGCATAGCAGGTTCTCGTGGAGCAAAGCGTCTTCATGCTCCTCTCTATGAGACTGTCAGTAATTATGCTCAGGATACAACTTTCGTTGTGCGAACGAACCTCCACTCAACATCCATGATTCTCTCCAGCAAACCCACGATTTCTCGCATTCCGCCTTGCTGGATAAATTCCTCGATCCATGCCACAGTCTCGTTCCGAAGCACCAGCCGCAGCTTGTGCAGCCTACCGACTTCGACAAGCTCCGGCTTCTGTACCTTTCTGAGATAGGCTACGAAGTCTGATGGACCCTGCTGCAGCTTTATCTTTGACATGAGTCCATTGCTTGGCGATGAGGAAGATGAGGTCGGGCGCTCGCTCGCCACACTGTCCGTTGAGCGGCTTCTGAAGTGACGTCCCAAGGTACCCTCCCCTTTAGTCTTCTTAACCGACGAGCCATCCTTCTTGGTCCGAGAAAAGGTAAAGCTGCGACCCCGCGTCCGTTTCGACCTGTCTTTGTCATCTTCGACGTCAGAGTCAACGACTGCGTTTTCGATGCTCTTGAGGCTGTCATTGGTTCCGGGACGCTCAGTCTTGGCCGCTTGCATCTCCGCCCAGTCTTGGCGGATAAATTCCATCTTGATGGTGTCATTGAGATTGCGCATTTTATAGCGCTGATTCTCAGGGATATTGCGACGGTCGAGCATGGCCTCGAGGTGCTTGTCGATGTCCCTTGGGTCCAAAACTTGCTCAACAGCAGTCGCTGCTGGACTTGCTGCCTCGGACTTCACTCGCTTGTGTGTCAAGTTCCCAATTGCGTTCATCATTCTCCCGCGTTGGCTCTTGGAAGGCTTTTCGCTAGAGTTCTTCCAAGGCTGCGTCTCTGAGTCTGGTTTGCTGGCCAATAAGGACGCCTTAGACAACTGCTGAGACATCAAGGGAACCTGGAAAGACTTAGGCCGCTCTTTGAAGCCAGCACGAGCCTGTGGAGGAGCGGCCTCGGGGGAGCCGACAACCTCAACGCTCGATCTCTCTGCAGTTGCATTCTGCCACGACTTGTCAGAGGCGAATTGAGCGTAGATTGGCGGTGGCCCTGCGCTTTGCGGCTCGTTGTTCTCTTTGTCTTTGATGAGTTGGGCTTCGTCCGCAGACGTTTTATACAGGTTCTTCAACGACTTTGGGCGAGACAGGAGACCAGCTAGGCCAGTGCCTGACTTCTTCTGCTTTATAGGCGAATTGTCTCGAGACTTTGCCTTCGATGCCAAATCGCTCGGGAGTGGGAATCTTGAGCTCTTGATCGGCGACTGAGAGCGGCCTCTCTCCTGGCCCGAGGCGTCTTTCGCTTTCCGGGGAGAGCGGGGTGCGGCTTCTTGCTGATTGTGCTGAAGCTCGCCCAAGGCGCCGGGATTATTCTTCGCGAGCTGACTGACACCCATTGCCTCAAACTGACGGTTTAAGACGTCGAAGGTGTTCGTGTACTGAAGGTCGAGCTGTGGCTGGGTTGGAATGTAGGCAGACTGTGATCGTTGATGAGCTCCTGTACTAGGTCGTGCGCCTTGCTCCATCATTCCGCAAACTATAAATGGCCAACAGCGCCTTCACGCACGATCCAGCAGCAACAGCAGCCAGTCGATGAATTCAGGCGGTCATCTGGTATGTTGGACAGTAAAGGATGCAAGTTGAAAGTCACCTCCAGACTATGGATGTGTTGGAAGAAATGCGGCGGATCTCGAGAAGTGAGAGGGAAATAAATGACCCGGGTGACGGTCGACACGGTCTGAAGCTGGATACGAGGACGAGGTCAATGGTCGTGGTGATGTAGCTCTTGGTGTGGGATGTTATTTGGCGATGGTTGCCCTGACGACGGGAGGTGCGAACCCAGCCCCAATCAACATTATGTGGGGTGTCCATATTCACGCCCAAATGGAACCCTTTTGCGAATCTGTGGAGGAGTAGTGCAGGAGCTGAATATGACTCCAATAACATATATTGGCTGTAATTGACATCCTGTTGATGGACGTTGTGTCTCGGCTGCTGGGTCAAGCCGCAGATAGCTCTTAGTTTGTCAAGGTACTACGTCCAACTAAATTCACTAGGTGTGGGTGGTTGCTCAAATGGACGGAATGCTCCAGCTGAGTTACTACGAATTGCCTCTATCATTCCAGCATCGATAAGTGTATTCTATGGCGTGCTGGGTTCGAATGCTGCGAATGTTACGACAATGAAGATAAACGCGCTTCCATATGGCGTAGGCTCGGGTTATATCCCGCTGAGCCTAACTTTGCGGCACAAATGCTCCGGGAAGGTGAAGACCAAAACGCGCTGAATTTGAGGAAACTGAAATGATGACAAGTCAATCCCAGTTTTGGCAGATGATCTTGGATACCTTCATGACAGACGAGTCCTGTGACTAACGATTGCTACAACGATAAAACGTCTTTCGATTCCATCAAGCCCAGGGCTGTAGGGCCAAAGGGCTGACGCCTTGTCGCTCTCGGCCTTATCAGCACCACCACTTTAGCTATCACCGTGGGCCCTGTTGCGTCAATGCAGTGAGGGATTGACGTATTGCGACCAACGGGTTCATCTCTAACGGATCATCACACAATCTATTCGTCTTTTCCACTTGCCATCCACCGTGCAATCTAAAACCTCTTCCCCCCTGGATCAAATCTAGTCGCTTTCCTCACCATTCGTTGCTTGCCGCCTCATCAGACCGAACTCTCTCAGCAGAGCAACCCCTCGGAAGAAGCCTTCAGTTTGCAGCGCCCTCTGACCACAATTTACAAGCTAGGCAACACCACATCCGCTTCGCTTGCCTGGAATCCTTTCAAACACACCCCAAAAAGAGGACAACACTAGATCGAGAGTTTATGCTGCCTCAAAACCAGACGAAATGGCAGACGATGATGCACACCTTGTGAGCATCAACACCGCAAATGCGCCGGGCCATGAGCACCACCCCGCACGCGACTCCGCGCCTGACCCCGATTCCATCGCTCAACCAGGTCAAGCCGTTCCTCAAGATACGATGACTGAGCCCGCTACGACCACCACCCAGCTTTCCACTGCACCAACTTCAGTGATGCCCCTCACCAACGAAGACGCTATGATGGTACGGGACCCAGGATCCGTAATAGTGGCCAGAGAAGGCCTGGACGCAGCTGAGCGCCACCATGAGCCGACAGACTCAGAAGACACTGCCCAAGGTAACACAAGCGTCAAGAGTATGGCAGCACAAGGACATCTAATTGGGCATTCTGGAGAAGGGACAACCATTGAACCTTCAAATTCCCAGGCTACGTCCGCCAGTAGTGCTCCTGTTCTGCCGCCAAAGTCATCAGCTGGAGGTGAGACACAGGCCCAGCCAAAGACGCGCCCGATGCCTGAGCCGGCCGCTGACATCCACCATCATCCGCCGGAACCAGCTACCGATGCCGCACCACCTCCATCTCCCGTCCCTCTGGCAGGCGGCCCTCCCGTCCCTCATTTTGTCGCTCCCTCATCCTACTTGCGACCAAGGAACTCGCAAAGAAGCGGCCGCCCGCCGATCGCTGTCATGGCATCTCAGGAGCAGCGACCTCCTCTGGGGCCCTACGACAAAGAACAGTTACAGGGTCTGGTAAGTTCAGGTCACTCTGAAGTCGTGTGCCAGTGAAGCGATTTCGAGCGAGCAAATGACCCCGCCATGTCCTGCTTGTCTGCTTCCATCCGTTGGCAGACCGCGACGACTGCTTGAGCTGTGCCTGAGTGCTGACTTGGCCTGATGTGTACAGAAAGCGATCCGTGATTTCCTCAAAGTACGAACGAGCTACGACGTCCTGCCGCTGTCCTTTCGCCTGATCATCCTCGACACGAATCTGCTCATCAAAAAGAGCTTGAACATCCTGATACAGAACTGTACGACCGCACTGCCCTTGAGAAGCCTTATCTTTGCGCTATGAAACTGATATCTGGCGACTAGCTATTGTCTCCGCGCCGCTATGGGACTCGCAGGCGTCCAAGTTTGCGGGCATCCTCACTAGTACCGACTACCTCAACGTTATCCGCTACTATTGCCAGTTTCCCGATGAGATGAGCGAACTGGAACAGTTCCGGTTGAGCAGCCTCAGAGGTATGTAACGCCCAGTAATACTAACATGCGACTCGAAACTCATGCAATCGGATCCAGCGATTGAGAAAGCCATCGGCGCGATTCCGATAGAAACGGTGTCCGTTCATCCTTCTCGACCACTATACGAGGCATGCAGGCAAATGCTCAAGACTCGCGCACGACGAATTCCACTTGTCGACGCCGATGACGAGACGGGACAGGAGATGGTCGTGTCTGTCATTACTCAATACCGAATCCTCAAATTCATTGCCGTCAATAATGAACACAATACGGTCATGCTCAAGAAGAGCGTCCGAGAAATTGGCCTAGGAACCTACGAAGGCCTCATGACTGCTCACATGATGACGTCGGTTCTTGAGGCTGTCAGCTTGATGGTCGACCATAACATCAGCTGCATTCCCATCGTGGACAAGAACAACAAGGTGTTAAACGTGTTTGAAGCGGTGGATATAATTCCGTGCATCAAGGGAGGAGCCTATGAGGAACTCGATGGGACGGTGGGCGATGCTTTGTGCAAGCGCTCCGACGACAGCCCAGGCATCTACACCTGTGGTGAGGACGATCGACTCGAGTCTATCTTCGATACAATCCGGAAGAGTAGGGTTCACAGACTGATTGTTGTGGACGACGATAACAGACTCAAGGGTATCATTTCGCTATCGGACATTCTCAAGTATGTCCTTCTCTACGGCGAAGATGACCACAGCATGTGGCGGTGAGCATTTCCAGACAATGTCCGATCACCAGCATTGAAGTAAGGGTCACCTGCCCTTGGGCAGGCATGGAAATGACGAGTGTGTTACCCATAAGGTGACTGATCATGCATTTCCGAAGGCGTACAAAGGGTGACAAAGGATTGGTTATTTCAATTTTGCAAGGGCAGGACGAACAGGATGGATGGAATTCGTACCACCAAGGAGGTTTGTCTGCCGAAGGTATAGACGGTGGGCACCAAGGGGTTAAGCATGTGATTGCATTGTATTCATGACTCGATTTTCCTTCCTACCCCTTCCGGTTGCCTCTGGAGATTTCAACTGGACCACCCCTCTCTACTCTCTCTATGATGGATGTACCGAAGCTGTCAGAAAGGTGGCTGGCCAGCAGCCGCGATGAACTTTTCAACGATTTTCAAGTTTCTGAACTTGCCCTCCCAGGTGTATCATTGCATTGTTGAATTATCTAAACATGTCTCTTGTCAATAAGGAGTCGCCGCTGCTAAACGTGGGCCTGTTGGATTGCGCAAACGATACGGCGGTTCGGCAGATTTTGGATATGATCATCATCAACTGCCGACACCTCGATGGTCCAGCCTCATCTTTGAATTCGCCAAGTCACACATTCTCATCGTTCTGTGTCATGCTAGCTCGAATTAGCTCAGTGCGCTCGAGGCAGATGAATTTGACTGTGGGATAAGCGTGATCTTTTTTGGCTGGACTTGAATCACGAATCGCGCCTGCATTACGATGGCTTTTCGCAGCCGTTGTCTGCCGACTGCTTACCACTTACCTCGGACTTCCAAATCATGGCACTCAAGTTGGACTTCCATATCAAGCCATTCATCACCACAAGACCACGTTGTGAAGGAGACAGCTGATGGCTATTGCAGCGCCTGAAACCTGTTGCTTCTTTCCATGTGATGCATCCCTTCCACACTCACCTGTGCTCTTTGCAAACACGTACGTGTCTTTCTTTGCGGCTCTGCTTCCTCACACACGCAATACGGAATGGAGATATCTTATTTCTTTCTTTACTGTAGCCTTTTTCAAGTTACACTGACGCTATTCGCCTAGTCTTCTCTGTCCTCGTTGCGCGAATGGCGCCCATATACGACCCATGGGTTCCTCCTCAACCTCAGGCTTCTGGGCCACAATCAAATGATCCTTACAAATCTGATCGTAGAGGAGTCACTTCCTCGCGGAGTTCGACGTCCTTGGCATTCCCTCAGAGCGTCACCATGCACAATCTCAGCGCTACTCAGACGGCACGAGGAAGGGGTAGTCGAACCTGGACAGCGAGCAGCGGCGATTTTGGGCTCTTGAGTGACACCGACGACTTGGAGGATCGATCAGCGTTTGTTACAGAGTATAGCCGGCTGGCGAAGAAGGTGCCCGTCCCTGCGTTATTGACACGAGGCAGCGTACTAAGTGACGACAGCATGGTGTGAGGATCCTAGTCCCTGAGGATTTCGAAAGTCGAAAGGTAGAATCGATTACAAGGGTGAATCGAGGGACAATGTAACTGATATCTGACAGGAGGCACGCGTCGATAGTTTCGAGAAACCGGGATGGTTCCGAAGACTCCTTCGATCCTCATCGAACACTGCTCTTCCCTCCAAAGTGAAATCAGGGACTGAGCAGCAACACAAACGGAGCGTCTCGGATGTCGCCCATCATATCAACCTTCACCGTCATGATTTATCGCGGACTATTGACCTTCAAGACATGATTAGAGTTAGCGGCAAGAGCTTCTTATATCTCCCTGCAGAGCACGCTCCCGGTGCGATTGTGTTACCAACGTGCATTCGCGCCACCGCTCAACATCTTGCCCACAACGCTATGACAAGAGGTATCTTCCGTGTCCCCGGGTCCGTCAAGATAGTCAACGCCTTGTTTGACTATTACTGTTACATCGAAGGGGGCGGCGCTGGTATCTCAGGTACAGTGCGCTGTATCAACTTGCCCATGCATATTCAATCATCTGTGCACGATGTTGCTTCGACGTTCAAGAAAATGCTCTCTGTTCTCCCCGGCGGCATCCTCGGCTCCCTAGCTGTGTTTGATGCGATGGTGGCAATCCATTCTCAGCTACATGGCAGTCCGGAATTTCCGCGAACCAAACAAACCAGAGTCCGCGCTCGACTTATCGCTCTTGCCATTGGTACAATTAAATCACAGTTCAGGAGAGAACTCATTTGTGCTGTATTGGGACTGCTCAGCCTTATCGGGCGCATCGCAGAGGTGACGCCCAGAGAGGACGAAGATGGCAGAACATTGCCTACAGCCGATCTCATGGGGTATAATGCCCTGGGGATTGTGTTCGGCCCTCTTCTCGTAGGAAAGCTTCTGGACCAGTACACAATGAAGATAGCCAGTCCGGGTACCGGCCTGATGCTCTTTCCAATCACTCCACAGAAGCAGCGGCGTCATTTACGCAAATCAAAGCACACAGACGGGGTTCCGCCAGCGCAGACTGATGTGGACAAAGTCCTTGTTGCAAACAGTATTGCGGAAATGTTGATCACAAATTGGCGTGATGTTATACGGCAGATGAAAGTAATTGGCGCACATACCAGAAGAGACGTGTCAGTGCCCAGCGTTAAACCAAGTGCTCTTCGGCCATCTGCATCAGATACGTTCGTCATAAGGAAGCCTCAGGATTGGAACCACAAGAGACAGCCTCAAGAAGAGCAGGAAACCCAAAATGGAAGCCCCGGATACCTTGATCCGACGATGGGGCCCAGACGTTACCATCCTCGGTATCACAAGAGAGCTGGCCCAATTAATGTAGCAGAAAGACCCTTGGCCACACTCAGTCCTACGTTTGAGGTGACTACTTCAGCGGAGAGCCCGAAAGCCAAAGGGCTAGGTCGCAGTTTGCAAGTGCAGTGTCCAGAGACTCCAAAATCTGCCCGACAAGAGCGTGAGGATGATATGCTCGGATTGGAGCCTGACGTCATGAAGGACTTGAGCACTGAAAGAGGTCCAGATCCGCAGGTTTCCCTGACTTTCAGTAGTCATCATAAGCAGTCCAAAGGAACGGGAAAAAGATCACGGCAGAACAGTCTGTACAGTAGTCCACAGGTATCTTTGAAGAGCGTGCCGCCACGAACTTCATCGAGACCGAGACAGACAGTCAAGCAGAAAAAGAGTCTGAACAAAGCTTCTATCGAATACTCGCCCGCACAGCAAACTCGATCATCCTTTGAAACACGCCGAGGGAGGCAATGGACCAAAGTGAGTGCCAGGACTGTTGGAGAAAATTCATCAGATAGTTCCCCGTTGCCCACATCCTACAAGTCGCGGCCAAACCATCATCCTACAGCATCATCCCGACCTTATGGAAAGACGTACAAGACAGATTCCAGGGGAAGGCAGAAACAGGCCACCGACAAAACTTCTGATGAGCGGTCCGAGTCTACAACGGAGACACCGACGCGGCAATCTAAAGGGTCAGACTCAGGATTGACCGATGATCACAGCATGTGGAGAGCAGATCCAAATCATGGAGTCGGGACTGAAGAAAGGGTTGACAGGTGTCTTGATGAGCCGGCAGCTCGAGAGGTTGATGAATACTTCTATCTTTCGCAGAATGGCAGAGTGGAACGTCGCCGCCGCCCACCGCAGGCAGAACTCGATGAGCCAGGTGACCAGCCATGTAGCACGACTCAAGAATTTTATGCCCCGATGCGAACACCCTCGAGCCCACCGAAGGAGACCTTGGCCAGCAAGGTCCCAACAACTTCTCGCATGGAGATCTAGAAAGATCCGTCGAGCCTCTCGCTTCGCAAGCTATCCAACGTACCGTTAGAAGATGAGAAGCCTGTGGATGCCCATGGCGGCTCTGTAACAAGCAGAAAGTCGCCACTTACCTTTGCTGAGAAGTTGGGGAAGTTCGACCCCTCAACAGGAGGAAGGGCGTACGATGCAAAGTCAAGACAAGAGCAGGCGAAGACCATCGGACCAAGTCAACCTGTTGCTACGAGACACACCGGAGCAGTCTCGACGATGAAAGCATTCTTTGAAGCAGACCAAGCTCAAGAGGCTATGACACATGAAATACAACAAAGCTCCAGTGTGATGTCGAAACCCTCTCAAATCTCACCGGAAAGGTCTTGCAGAACATCCAAGTCTGTACAGCTGCCAACTCCAGGAGATGCAGAACGCTATAAGACTGTTGCCGAAGTCCCACAAAGCGGGCACGCCTACTCTCTCTCTGCGCCTCCTGGGAGCTCAAGTGGTGCTTATGGGAAGCTATCCGCTCCCGAGACAGTAGGCAGCCAAGCCCCGGGTGCGTTGAGTTCAGAAAAGCAGGAAAGATCGAGAATAACTCGCCATTCGCCTGCTTTGAAGGGTATGCCCGCCGTTATGGGGCGGAATGATCCTGTCGATCTATTCCCCATAGACACCCGCCAACCCGGTAGTCTTGGAAGGATGATACCACCTCGAGAGTTACCCCCAGTTGCCCAGCATCTCAAATTGGTCAGACCTCCATCTACACTACCTGACCACCCGAATTTAGACAGAGGGTCCGCCAATGACCCTGAGAAGATTGCACCACCCCACCGTCCAGGAAGTACAACAATGCTTCATGCACAAATAAGAAGCCTACAACGTCTACTAGAGGCAAGGACAGAAGAGTCATCGCAGCTTCGAAGACAGCTTGAAGCACAAGAGGGTTCCGACATTGGAACTTTGAGCGAACAACTTCGAGAGGCCAAACGCGAGCTCAATATGTGGAAGGGACGGGCAGAAGCAGCTGAAAGAAGGCTGCAGGTGTTCGAGAAGTTCACTGCGAAGCTCCGGGGGATTCGAGAAGCTGCTGCCGTGGCAGACAAGCGAGTTGACAGGCCCCGTCGCCGTTCCAGCACAAGCCGCTCAAACAATCATGAAGGGGACTCAAACGACGAGAATCTCAGCCCAGGCCAGCATGTAAGATTCGTCAAGGGGAAACGCCTTAGTCGTGGCAGAACCACATGCAGCAGTGGGGGTTCTGGCCGGACAGAGGATGGCGGTGTAGTTACGGCACGTATTCGAAAATGTTTACATGGAGATCTTGGCGAAATAGACGGCGCAGTTGACGGTGCAGATCCCGGGCCTGATGGTCTGTTGGGAGCTTCCATGGCAGGACCGACAATAGAGTCAGAGTCACACCAAAAGGATATAGGCACGAGTGCGATGGAGGCATGGGATGCTGTACAGGAATTATTACATATGGAGGATTAGGAAGAAAACTCAAGGAGCAAGCTTGTTTGAGAGAGGGCATCACATGGAGGCGAAATGGCGGAATATTGTATAACTTTTGGTTTAGGATATCAATAGGCCTGATGCATCCTTGCCGTCCATGGAGAAGAGGATTGCGTTTCTTCATCCGCCTATACCTGTGATCAGACACTTGGGCCATACTATGGAGCGGCAGGGAGCCGTGCCAGGATTATGGAAAAGTGAGATGGAGAATGTAACCCCTCGAGTGTGAATAGGACGTGTGTTGCAATCAAGAAATCCAAAGGAGGCAACGAGAGCAGGGATTAGAGGTGGTGGTGATTCCGGGGGGACAGGAGCAGGGATCGAGAAGTGTAGTAGTTCGTCCTGAGTGATGATGACGAATTGATTGAATTACGAATGAGTACATGCATAGAGGAAGAGGTTTACTGTTGCTATATTGAGAGAAGTCTTCGAGAAAGGTTGTTCAGTCTTGTCAGATTGCCATATGTTCTACCGCACAATAAAGCTCTCCATATACTTCCCATCTTACATACCTACGTCTAAGAGGCATCCCCTAGGCTATGAACCCGGCCATTGGTTTGAATCGTTCCACTCCATCTGGCGATGGTAGCCGTTTTGGTTTCAATTACTATCAATTTGTTTCACGGAGAGAACATCCTTGAAATCGCCTAAGAAAGGATCATAATGTTTGCGCTGAAGCTTCATTCTACCGCAGTAGCCAAGTCATGACTCTGAAGTAAACCCAAGTCTGTCTCTCCATCTGTCTCTTCTGTCTCTAAAACAAAGAACACTAAATGACCCCCCGGTTTCTTTCCAGGCGGAGACTTCCGTTCGATCTCAGCTAGTGGAGTGACTTCTCAGGACGTCGGCAAGTATCGTCCACCTGATCCCAAACTGCAGGTGTCACAACCTGATTCGTTGATTACAGAGCGGCCGCAGCCAAACCGACGGCAATCACAGCGAGGCCCACGCCAGTCTCCCGAGGAGCGGCCCCCTTGCTCTTCTTAGACGTCTTCACGGCGCCGCTGGTTGTTGTTGCAGCCTTGGCCGTGCCGCTGGTGGTTGCTGCAGCTTTGGCGGCGCCTCTGGAACTCTGGACTGCTTTGCTGGTGGTGGTGGCGGCAGCAGCAGAAGCACGACTTGCGGAGCTGGACGTGGCCGAAGTTCCAACTACGCGTGGTAGAACAGCGTTGGCCTTGAGGTCGAGAAGAGGCTGGTCGATGTCGGCAAGCGCATAGGCGCAGGCGAGAGAGGCGAGAGCGGCGAGGAGGAGAGTGGGACGCATTTTGATATTTGAGAAGAGGAGGAGCAGGAGAATCTTTTGGATAAAAAAAGAGTAGTGTGTGTGATCAAAATCTTAAAGTACTGTGAGGAAAAGGATTCTGAGGTCGTGGCAGTGTCTGAGTTTGTCGATGGGAGACCAAGCAAGCCGGTCAACCCGGGGTCGGGGAACCGGTGAGGTTATATACAAGCATGTTTATGGAATTCCGCCCTTTTTTGGGAACAAACCGATTCGAATCTGGCGTATAGAGTCGTCGTCCTTTACCCGTCACGCCCACACTTGTCTTGCGTATTTCCGTATGCTATGAGAGAAGTACACAGCCTGGATGGAATATTTGCTTGATCTCTTTAGGTCTAGAGTTTTAGAAGAGCAACACGATAAGGAGGAGACTCCACGTACACAGCCCCCGAGGATATAGCCAGACAGACATTTGTCACTACGTCCTAGATGAAGGCCAAGAAAAAAGAGGAAAACTATCCTAACCGCTCTTGCTTGGAGACATGCAGCAGACGTTCATGGTTCTCGAAAAGAACCTATTGAAGGGGGCTGTGCTGCTGCTAGGTTATTCCCGATTCTCTGGGTCTCGATCACGAAGGCACGCGAGCCGAAACACGCATTCAACCGAAAGGAGACGCGAAATAACGTCAAAAGAAAGTTTCCATTCTAGAACCCACCCAACAGCAGCAAGCGGTTCCATTTCCCACAAAAACCATTTGCCAAGTGCCTTCATCGGGAAAGGGAATCTTGCGGTAACCTTTAAACTACTTGTAGCACATTGAAGTATTGGCTACCTTAGTTTCGAAGTTAAAAAGCCTTAGTGAGCCACGCAAGCCAAGGTCTGTAAAGTCCGCATCCAAAGATCTAATTGGTCCTTGCGTGTAGGCCGTTTATTTTTGTCTAACTACAAGTATAACGCAAGGTTGTTTTGGTATTCTCGTTCCACTTGACAGAATAAAGAAGAAAATGCCCGTTCGTTCCACCAGGTGTAAGGGGGAAATGGGCCATGAGGGTATTATTGGTGTCCAGAACTAACTACTATAGTTGTACGAGCCCACGCGTCCTGTTCAGGTCAGACTACACGTCAGCGCTGTAAGTGAAGAGTTCCCATACGCGCCTCGACCAAAGTAAGATCATGTCACAGCCGCAGGTAGATATTGCTTGGGACCATAGCCACCGTTTTTGGCCGTTGTACCTAATGATAATCAAGGCTGTGCCGTCATGGACTGTTCTTGTCTACCAACCAGGAAGAGGACTTTGTGTTGGAAGCGTGAGGCTCAATCAAAGCTTCCCAAGGTTGCTCTAAAACATCCTGCGGAAAGTGTGGACAAGCAGACAGAATGCCGTTCCTTGCGATTGGCCCTGAGGAATGAACCAATTTGTCTATATGTCTACGGCTCCTTGCGACTTCGCAGCTAAAAGAGATGTCTTGCTAGCTAGCAGCAGTAGCCCGTTGCGTGCAATGTCTCAATATGTGGCAATTCTCACACTATTGTGATACACATAGCCTTGATGCAGCCAAAAGCTACTGGAGAGATTGGGACCGGTGATGCATGATAGAAATCGAATTTCCCTTTCAATAAGGGGTTTGCTTATTTCGGCTTTTAAAGCTTCCCAAAAAAGGAGCAAGGTCAGCTTGATCTCCCATACCCAATTCAAGGCTCCTGCAAGTCCAAGGCTGACCTTGCCTTGAGGCATCCTTTAAGTATTATTGATCAATTCAGAGTTCTTGACTGTGGAGACTATGATTCTAATGAGTAAGAGGTGGTGAGTGAAGATGAACAAGTTGAGGTGCATCCGGCGGATTATCAGATTCAGCAATCCCATTCGATCTACATAGACCCTCCTTTGCGACGACCTCATATATCCGGGCATGTCCTTTAGACCTTGTCCACTTCTCTGTACTTTTCTGACCAGCCAAGACCTGGGTACTGCAACCGCGAGGCTCCGAGAAGCGACCGAGGGATCAGGACCACATCCGAGGTTGAAGTGACGCATCTGCACCACAGACAGAGAAGGTCAGTCGTCAATGCATAGCTCCGCACGTAAAGTGTTGAAGTCTTCGACCGTTCTTCCGCGAATTAAACATCTCTGAAGTGCAAATTCTATGCACTTGCTCCATGTAGTTCAGCTCTTCCGGCTGCTCGTCTGACATTGACCGTCCTGCGGCTCGGAGGCGCGCAATGTATCCATGTCGACGGCACGGACAAGGTACCCGTTGTGATGTATATTAAATTGCATCAACAATTCTCCTACCGCATGCCTAGCCCATCCTTTGCAGGCTCCTTTCTACCCCTCTTCAAAGACCGAATACGTATCAATAACCCGGTCATGATGACATGTTTTTCCACGGCCAAGACCCGAGCAGGTGGTTAAAGCTGCCCCCAGGACATGCGGCTTACAGTGGCTGCATCCTAGAGGTGTCAATTTATCCAGAATGGCATCCATGCCGCCTCCTCTCATACCTCGCTTAGCTTGCTACCTCATCTCATCGAAACTCCAGAAAGTCATTCTGACCCTTCCACTGCGGCGCATGTAGGCCGGGCAAAGTATAAGTAGGAGTTTGACGGACAAGCTCTGACAAACATGAGGCATCGAAGTAGTCTTCAATGCCTACCATCATGAAGGTCCTAGGATATGCTCTGCTGAGCCTGAGTCTCATTGTTACTGCTGCTGCTGCCGGTTTCCCACCTCGAACAGAACCTCAATCGGATCAGTTTGTTCCCGGTGCATACATCGTGGAATTGAAGGATGGCGAGAATGCAGATGAATTTCTTCAGCAATTGAGGTCGACTGGTCTTGCTGTGAAAGGAAGGCGGCGTTTGTCCTCCCGTTTCTTCAATGGCCTCTCATTAGAGGTCCTAGACACGCAGGAGCCAGATCATGTAAGACACTCCGTTGTGCCATGTGTGCTGCAAACGGCTGATACTCCATCGAAAGGCTCTGAGGAAGCGCATTGAAGCTCCTGCTAAGATTAAGAACATATGGCCTATACATATGTTGCCTGCCATCAAACCCAACGTTGTCACTGCCAGCAGGGGCACACGCACCCATGGAGAGCTCAAGAGGAACGGGAACCACCGCCGCAACCCACATCATGTCCAGGCTCAGATAGATAAGCTACATGAGGCTGGATACACTGGCAAAGGCATCAAAATTGGAATCATTGATACCGGCGTCGACTACAAGCATCCTGCGTTGGGCGGCTGCTTTGGTGAAGGTTGTGTCATCTCATATGGTGCCGACCTGGTTGGTCCCAACTTCGATTGGGATCATCCTGCCGTCGAGGATGACGACCCGATGGAGGATGGAAATTGTTTAGGATCTTATGGCCATGGCACGCATGTCGCCGGGGTTGTCGCTGCTCAGCCGAACGAGTATGGATTTGTGGGAGCGGCGCCTGATGCCACGATCGGCTTCTATAAGATCTGCGGTGGCTTACCATACCCTACCGATATCTCATTCGATGCACTCAACCGGGCTGCTGAGGATGGCAGTGACGTGATCACCTGGGCCGTAGGTCTAACCTCCACGTCTCCAAGTGATCCTGTTTCCTACCTGGCCACTCGCATCGTGGAGAGTGGCATTCCGGTGGTGATTTCGGCGTCCAATGCCGGAGGCTTCTCGTCATACCTCACAGTGACAACTCCTTGTGTTGGAGGACTGGTCGCATGCGTGGGTGCCGCTGTGCCGGATGAGATCCCCATGATCCTGCTCGAGGGTTCATTCGCAATCGATGATGGGCCAATCCAGAGCTGGGGAAGGATGGCTACCTACGGGAGTGGCATTAGTCCTGGACCAAACCCACCTGCTGACTTTGCGGAGAACGTCACATTGCCGATTTGGGATGCCGATTTCGAGCTTGGCTCACAGGATGCTGCTTGTGATCCGTTACCAGAAGACGTACCGGATCTCTCCGGGTTCCTGATTTTGGTTGGGTCGCTTGATACCTGGGGCATTCGAGGATCTGCAAAGTGCTCGGCGGCAGCGCAGGTAGTCAACTTGGAGAAGAAAGGAGGCCAGCACTTTATCGTATATTTTCGAAGACTTGGGTGAGTAGCTAAATCGCTCCACTTGCATCTGATGGTCAGATTGTACTTACATGTATAACAGAGACTCGAAACCAGCAACACTCTTGGGAGTGCCAGAGGGCACTTCGTATGGCTTCGTTTCGAAGCCCGTCGCGGCCGTCTGGCGAGAGGCAATCGCAGGTGGCAGCAACGTGACTGTCTCAATCACTACACCAGATGTAGCCAGAGAGTATCTGGAGTATATTCCCAACGACGACAATCCGGACTCTGTCGCCGCATTCTCATCCTGGGGGCCGAATAGCGATATGAACGTCAAGCCTCAGATAGTTGCACCTGGCGACTTTGTTCTATCGACATACCCACTGGCGGCCGGCGGCTACAGCGTCATTGGAGGGACGTCGTTCTCCGGCCCAATGGCTGCTGGTCTCTATGCCCTGGTCATGCAGGCTCGAGGTACTAAGGATCCGAAGGAACTTCTCAGTATCATCACTGGGACAGCAAAGAACGTTCCTTGGTTCGATGGTGACAAGTTTCATGACATCCCTGCACCGGTTGCGCAGCAAGGTACTGGCATAATCCAAGGATGGGACGCGTTCGAGGCAACCACGACGTTGTCCCAGTCCTCATTCACCTTCAATGACACGGTCAGCTTCAAGTGCTCCCATGAATTCGAGATTCGCAACGAAGGCACTGAAGAGGTGACCTACGAGATCCGTCATCTCCACGGCCCTACAGGATATGCCCTACCTGCAGACGGAGGCCGTCCAGATCCACCCTACGCGCTCAAACTCTTCGAAGCACCTGCGAAGCTTACCTTCAAGCCTGACCGCGTGACTATCGCTCCGGGAGGGAAGGCCAAGATCAAAGTGAAAGGGACTGCACCACAGGGCCTAGATGCTGAGAGGATGCCGGTCTACGGTGGCTGGGTCCAGGTTAAAGGAAGCAACAACCAGACCATATCTCTACCGTATCAAGGACTGGCGGGCAGCCTTGGTGTTGGCCCAGCCATCCTTCCTGGTGAAGCAGGAGGCACCTGGTTGGGCGTATCTGGTGGTGGTGCTGCCGAGGCGAACATGACATTCACCTTGCCCCGTCCCGATGTGAAGAACATCGCAGGAGGGTATGTGAGCTCCAGACCCGGTGATCCACAGTTCAATATGTGGCCTCGAACCTCGCCGTCGATCATCCGAGTTGATGTGGTAGCCTTGGACGATGTCGATATGCCGACCACCACCCACCTGGGGTATAGGTCCGTCGGTACCCCGATTGATCTACTGGGTCCATTTCCCGTTCACTATCCTCCTCGAGCGCCGTTCTCTAGCCGCTTCTACGGCATGGTCTGGCCCGGTGTTGCTGTTCCAGAGGGCTACTACCAGCTGGTTGCGAGCGCTTTGAGGGTGTATGGAGACGAGGAGAATGCTGATGATTGGGATGTTGTGGAGATGGTTCCGTTTCACTTGAGGTACGAAGAAGAATGATGGACCTTATGCCTAGGCCAAATCGATTGCGTCTTAAAAGTCTAGTGGCCAACGAAAAAGTACGATGACTGTGCATACGAGTAGGGCTGGCTCTGTGCGCATGGATTTGGTGTGAACGCCGGGGCCGGGACCGGAGCGGAGGTTAGGGGTTTGAGCCAGCAGGAAGCCTCCTTCGTATGGGCTCGCATGGCTCAAAGGTCGCATAAATCCGCTACCTGGCTTAGGATCGTTCATTTGGTATTCAAATTGAGCTTGAATTTTGCTTTTACACAATGATGTCCATCTCACTCTCATCCATCTGTCTTTCAATGAACCGTGAAACCACTCGGGGGACGTCCAGCGGACGGGGGAGCCTTTGGAACGGTGCGGCGGCCCCACTGTAAATCCCCTCGTTGGGCGGGGTCCCGGTCCACTGTGGCACAGGTCGGCCCCCCCCTGAGTCCCCTCCTGTGACGCTTGAAGGATGGAGGGGCGACGATCATGATAATAGCCACGTCAACACTCGTATATCATCCAAGTCTTTTCAAAGTGGCATCGTCGTTGACTGATTTTGAGAGCGCGTTTATTGCGTTTGTTCAAAGGATCTTCACATCATTCAGCTTGGCTTCACTAACATCCGCCAAGACCCCCCCCTCTGCCATCTCGCTTTTTCATTCAGGAACCATGACTGCGTATCCGCGTCCTGATTTTGAGCGCTCAGCTTTGCACTGGCAGTCCCTTAATGGCCAGTGGGACTTTCTTTTCGATGATGATGATGTCGGTCTTGACTCTCGCTGGCAGAACACTGGCCTGCCGTCCTCTGTCACACTAGCCAGCGCTGGGTTGAGCGACGGTGCCTCAGCTGAAGCCGACTCCATCATGCGAGGCATCGTCGGTGACGCTGGAACTCTCATCAAGGAGAACGTGCTATCTCGATCCACCGGCACGAATAAGAACGAGAAGCGGAAGATTGAGGTTCCTTTTGTGTTCCAGTCCCCCGCATCTGGGATCAATGATCGGGGTGTTCATGAGGTCCTCTGGTACGAACGCTCTATCACTGACTTGAGAACGGATGATGAGAAGAAGGCTGGCCACCGCATCCTAGCGCGGTTCGGTGCTGTGGACTATCTAGCAAAAGTCTGGGTCAACGGACGATTCGTCGGCGAGCACCGGGGAGGACATGTCCCATTCCAGCTGGACATCACCGATGCACTCGAAGCTGGTTCGCCACAGGGAGTTTCACACAGGCTAACCATTCGCGTGTACGACTCCGCGTACGACCTCACGCAGCCGCGTGGAAAGCAATACTGGAACGCCAAGCCGGAGAGCATTTTCTACACTCCTTCTGGTGGAATCTGGCAGAACGTGTGGCTGGAAGTTGTGCCCACTGCTAGGATCGCTGACAGCTCCGGTGGCACCGTCATCCGTTCGAATGACATCGAGTCTGGGACACTCTTCAGCAAGGTTGCAGTAACTGGGCGGCGAGCTGCACAGAAGGTCAGCGTGCAGATTGAGGCGTCTTTCGCTGGCGTACAGGTCGCCAAGTCTGAAACCGTGGCTTTGCCAAAGGAGAAGGACGTCGTTGAGGTACCTCTGAAAATGAAGCTCTCGGAAGAGCAAATTAAATCGCTGCCAGTGTCAAGTTTGGACAACGGACCGCTGTCTGATGGCAAATGCTGGAGGGACGGGGTGGCTCTCTGGTCTCCGGAGCACCCGCAGCTCTATGATCTCACGATCACTCTGCTGGACTCTCAAGGCAAACTTCTCGACGAGGTCAAGACCTACACCGGAATGCGGTCCTTGAACTGGACCACTGGTGATGGTACTTGGCGTCTCAATGGGAAGCCCTACTTTCAAGCCCTTTGCCTCGACCAAGGCTACTGGCCCGAGACTTTCATGACGCCTCCCACGCAGGATGCCCTGCGGACAGATATTGAGCTCGCCAAGGCGATGGGTTTCAATGGATGTCGCAAACACCAGAAGGTCGAGGATCCTGCGTTCTACTACTGGGCAGACAAGCTAGGATACCTCGTGTGGGCCGAGATGGCCAATGCTTACCAGTTCAGTCCCGAGTACGTCGACCGTTTCGACCAGGAATGGATCGAGAGCATGAAACTGGCTATCAATCATCCTTCTGTCGTTACGTGGACGCCGGTCAACGAAAGCTGGGGCTACACGTCCCTCAAAGACAACATGGAGCAGCGCAACCATATTCGCGCCCTGTATTACAACACAAAGTATGGTTCCCCACTGCTTGCTCAGCTAAGAAGTATCTCGGCAACGACCATTACTTGCATGTCGATACTAATGGCTCGTACAGAACCCTCGATCCGACACGTAGTATCAACGACAATTGCGGGTGGGAGCACGTTCTCACTGACCTCACAACCTTCCACGACTACAGTGACGGGCCTGAGCTGGCCAAGACGGCCGCATCGCTCCAGCTCATCACAGACAAGAAGGCCGGACGCCCTATGTTTTGCGAACCCTTGGCCGACGGTGAGCCAGAGATCAAGCATCGGCCCGGAGCACCCGTCATGTGCACCGAATTTGGCGGCGTGAACATTGCACCTCATGCTGTAACAGAGTCGTCCTCCACGACTGACGGAGGAGCCGCTGAGTGGGGCTACACGACAGCCAAGGACGCTGGCGATCTGCTGCAGCGATTTGAGAGGTTGATCCATGCGGTGACGAGGGGCGGGTACTGTTGTGCGTTTGTGTATACGCAATTGTGAGTCTTGCAACCTCCTTCCCCTGGCACAGAGAGACGTTTGTCTTTGTTTCACCCGTGTAGCATGGCTGACCAAAAGATCTGTGCATGCTGGCAGGACGGACATTGAGCAAGAGACCAATGGCCTCTACTCTTTCAAGCGAGAAGCAAAGATGGATCCTGCAAAGGTCAAGGCAGTGATCGATGGAGCCTTGGCTGAGTACTACCAAGCCACTCCGAAGACGGTGTGAGATTGTCCACTAGATTTTGATGTTTGTTTCACCCAAGCCCACACCGGTGCACGTCCTTTGCCCGGAAACGTGGGATGAATGCGAGCAGAGGAAAAGGCTACGGCATTAAGGTTGAATAAGGTCTCAGTAGGGTGGATTGGAAGATCTGAGTCAAGCAAGGCAGTGCACGTCCTTACGATACGAAGGGACGCGCAACGACGCAGGCCAGATCATCATCATTTTTTGGGTTGTCTTTGGACAGGGATCAAGTTACTGCAGCTTCTCGACGGAGGGGCAACATCTCCCTCGCACGAACAAACGCACACGCGTGCCTCATGCCCAGACTTTTCCCCCGTCGGCCATGATTTGCGCCGTGTCATTGCTATCTGAGTGAACCTCTTCGTCTCTTGGCAGCGGTCTGTGAACAAGATCTTCAATCATTCCAAGTGATCCTGTTTGAGTCTACCACAGATAACGTCACGGTCATCATCCCTTGCCGTACAGTGCGTGTGCTCTACCATGACAAGCCTCGAACTTGCGCCGAGCAAAGTATACTCTCCACACAGTGACAAAAGTCGTCGAAACCCTGGGGCTCGGATCTGAGTCGGCAAATGTAATAGTATAGTAAAGTACCATGGCCATGAAATCATGCATGTCTCCTGTGGGACTGCATGATGACCGCTTGACTGTATAGTGGTCCTTTGGTGCTGTGATGCCATGACTTTCCAGACACAGGCAGCGAAGACAAGAAGAGTGGCGCTGCTGTTCTTGGTCAAAGCATCCTCTCGTTTTAGAGCCCGACAGGAATGTGGTCCTGGGTTGTCTGAATAGACTCATCATTTACGATTAATTTTAAATACTCTAGCCACACGCGTCTGGCGCTTTGCTCGGGCATCAACTCTCCACGCCTTTCTTGGAATCGGTAGCCCCATACACACACAAAACTCTGCAACGAAAATCCGCAATAGTAATCATGGCCATGGTAGGACAAAAGAACCTGCAAATGCAGCATCTGCAGGTTTCTTATCAGCTTCCACTGACACTGTTGATTCCAAAGGACCAATCGAACGGGAAAACAGTGCGACAAAGATTGTACGGAGAAGAGGTGTACGTAGAGTTTCTTGTACTGTGCCTAGGTATTCGCGCCGATCTTTCTTCAGGCAGCGCCGGATGTACTGGCCCAAAACGGGGGAGTCCCGGCTTACACCGGAATGTCTCACCTCACAGATTTCACAAACTCACAAGCCTCACAAACTACACTGTCTGCGGTATCCTTTATCCTACTGTACTTGTACTGTACGGAGTAGTTTACAGGGTCGGTGTTGATTCGAACCCTCTGAGCCTCTCTCGCGCTCATCTGCCGGGGCTAGAGAATCTAATCTACCGGGCCAGCCCTCTTGGCACTTTACTGAGTGAAGATCAACGTTGCTTCATCTTTCGCATGTAGTTAGGACCAAGACGAGGTAGGTGAACCCCCCCCCCCCCCCCCCCCCCCCCCTTGTCTGTCTCCCTTGTCTTTCTTTTGTATGTGTATTACACAGGACATCCACCGTCTTTTTTTCTTCTTTGCGGGCGGGTTTGCGTGGCACTGTCGTCGTGATACATGCAGCCTCCGCTTTCTGACGTTTCCTATCCTTCCCGCAGGACACACACGCACACACACACTGTGTTTGGATAGCCACAGAAACTTAACATACGGACATGGTCCCAATGCGTCGTCTTTGATCAGCGACGTTTCATCCACTATCGCCTCGATTGATACCTCTTTCGGCCTTATCATCAATCGGAATCCCTTCTCCCCGTGGGACATGACTTTCTTCCCGTCGCCAAGCCACACGCCCTCCCCTTCTCCCCTACCACGGACCTCTTCGTCACTGTGCCCCATCACCATCCCACTCCTAGGGACTGGCTGTGTCAGTACACGCACTCGTCCAACGACAAGGAAAAGGCTTGGCTGAGGACAAGGTCCATAGGCATTGCGTGTACGTGCCACTCGAACTAGTAGTATATTGTCACTATCTTGCAGCTAGCAAGGGTTCTCCCTGTCCTACCTAGGAGTGGCTCTCCGCTGTGGGTAAATCCATGTAGAACTTCACTTTCACTGTGTATCTTTATCCCGGTACCCCTTTGCAAAACCTCCAAGAAGGACATGCCTTGGTAAGTGTGCAATGGCATACCGCACACCTATCCCTGGATGACGGCTTCCCGAGATCTGGATCTCACCCAGTCCAGTCCAATCCCGGCCAGAGCAAGCAGACATAAAGAGACATCACCACCCCCCCAGTTTCGCTCTTCCTCGTCTTCTTGATTGACAAACAAAGCCGTGTTTTTTTCCTCGTTCTAGAACAACTTCCTCGCTTTTCTGTTACTCGCTTAAGGAATCCTTGTGATTCAGAGAATAACTTGAATTCACGTTCGTTGGCTATCACACCCCCTCAACCAGTAGTTGTTTCCTTGCACAAGTTTGTGCCTTCATCATCAGGTGTTGTCCAAGCAGCCTTCCTCCACTCCGCAAACAGCTCCAAGATACCTAGGTCGCCTTCGAAACACACACGCTCCGCAATTTACCATACCTGTCGACCAAATCCCTATACTCAACTCTCATTAACGCCTTCGGTGCCTCCTCGTCATTCCTTCACCTTAAACACAGCTGCCTCAACTTTATTCAGCCTGGCATGGCCATTGCCTACGCACCAGATGAAGAACTTTGTCAGAAGTATGCCCAGTTCGCGGCACATCTCGATCGATGGCATTTCAAGATCATCTACTGGTCAATGTTCATCATCAACCTCCTCGTCTTGTTCCTCGCGTCATGGACGTACACAAGGTATGATGAACCTTCCTAGCTCCGGTTCTTGGTATCATCAGCACTGATCCTTCTCTCCCAACAGAGGTCTTGATGTCCTTGAGAAGTACAAGGAGGAAATGTCAAAGCGTGCCAGGCAGCTGAGGGTGTACATAGCTCTCTGCTTTGTTTGCGTCCTCATTTCCACCACCATCGTGGTCATGGAGGCTTTCTGCCTCATGGCCCTGCAGTTTTGCGATGGGGAGGACCTCATCTCCTTGTACTGGTCAACCTGGACCATGATCCAAGTAGGTTCGCTCATAGCAATGGTGGGCATTATTCTTGCCCTTGCGCACTCCTTGCAAGACCGGAAACATCCGTGAGTACCTCCCAAATGCACGACAAGGAAACCGACTATGTACTAAGAAACTCGTGATATAGACCATGGGCACTAGCACTGGGCACACCAGTCCTCGTCATTGCTGGTGCGCTGCACTTTACCCACGCTTGCGTCAAGAGGCGTGTCAAGTCAATGAGACAGACCTCTGAGGAGAAACAGGGCGGTCCACCTATGAGTCAAGTGTAAGATACCCAAAACTGCCTTCTTTCCATCGGGCCCCTTGTCAAGCTGACTATTTGATGGCAGTAACACCATTCAGGCCGACCCTAAAGAAGACGAAGAAGTCAAGGGCGAAATCGTTGGTTTCACAGTGGAAGGAGGGCCAATCATTCGATTTGCTCAGCCCTTTACTCAGCCACTACCCGACCACGCTGAACTGCTTGGCTCTTGTGACGATGACCGCCCCCTTGTCGCATATCGCAAGGATTCGCTTCGCTTCCTTTCTCTGAAAGACGACTTGGAGGCAAAGGGTGAGCGGGCGTGAGATACAGCCCAATATTTGATGACTTTTGTGCGATGGCGTTCGTTTGGGTTCATCTTTTGGGTACAAATACCTGGGTTCAACAAAATTCAGTTGGGCGGAGAGCGGCGTCCAGGCCAAGGGCTCAGTCTGGCTGGGTTCAACCATGTAGGAGGTCCCGAGGTCATGGTCGGGGAACAAGGGCAAGGCAAGGGGAAGATACCCGGACAAGGACAAGGGAGTGATCATTTGCAAGGATTCTCTACATGGGCAGGGGAGTCTTGCTGGGTAGCTACTACTTGGAGAGCCACCGTAGTCGACAGAGTTATGCCAAAGTTCCAATACTACAAAGTCAGCCCATCTGGATCAGCAGCATCTCCTGTCGGTACAAGATCTAATCGACGTGGTTGGCCGCCCGCGATCGTGAGAGAAGACTATCGAGTTATCGTCACAGACTTGAGATCTGCATTCCTAGTGACGGGTCGACGGGGCATCAGGGTTACGGTAGTTGTTACGCCGGCCCGTCCAGGATGTCGTTTTGACGGCGCCTCGGTGAACCAGGGGTGATGCAATCTGTCTGCTCTTGGTATGGGGCCGAGTACTTGGCAAAGCTTGGTCAGTCAGCCAGCGACACTGATGCATTCGAGCTCGGAGCTCCGGTCCCAGGTAAGCTTAATCCGAAGTTAAAAACAAAAAAAGACAAGAGACACATGGTGACTCTTGGACACGCGTGCGAGTGGGAATACGTGCCTGTTTTGGGGATGAAGCTACTTCTTTCTCTGCTCAAGCCAACAAGGAGATGGGCTTGGGACACAGTGTGCTGCTCTTCAGCATTCCAACGGTGTAATTCGTGCTGCTTTGGCTTTCGAGGCTCTCCGAAAAGCTTCCAGCGAATGGGAGTGGCGCTGCACATCCCACGACTCTACGTATTCGGAACTGAACTGTTCCGTTGCACCCCACGCTCTCTGTTTGCTTTCGGATGATCCAACTTGTTTGAGATAAGTGCGGCAATCTGCCAAGACTTCACTTTCAGTGTAGGGCTATCAGATCGCAGATAGGCGTCGAGAAGGGGGGGTTCAAAGAGAGATCAGCAAGCTTTGTGCGTCGTTTGAGGCTGAGTCACTGAGAAGTTCAAGACATGGCCCACAAACAAGAGACCCCGTTGGGCGGTGGAATAGAGGGGGGGTTTGGTCTTGGTTCATCACTTAGGAGAAGGATGGGTGGTTTGCTGGGAGGCGACGGGTTTGGGAGGACCGCGTCAGTCGAGCGAGCGTGTTTGGGACATCGGTTTGGATGCTTGTTGCGCATTGTGATTTGCAGTGCTATTGTTTTGTGTGCTTTCTGTGTGTTCTGAGTGACGCTCTTGGCGGTCAAGGCGATGAATGTGATTCGAAGAGAAGAGGAAAAGGGAGAAACCCTCAAGAACATACGTGTCATGGTAAGGGGGCGCAGTAAAATGTATCTCTTGGCACAATCCTGGAAAACTCTTGAGGTTGTGTCAAAGCTATAGTACTTCCGACTTAGCAGAAAGGGTAACCGCAGAAACGAGATGAACTCATCGTCCAGCCCATTGGTGCCCAAAACAGGGTGTGCTCGAAAAGTTTTTGCTTTTTCTCCTGGGTGACTTGTGTCATTCCTGGGAAGAAGGAGATTGGATGGAGCATGGGTGCAAGGGAAGAGGAAAGGGTGTGGTCTGTCTTTCCTCTGGTAACGGGAGAGTTTACCGTCGCCCGCGAGATGTCAGAGATCTAATCTGAGATGATCACAAGGGCGGATGGGTTGACAGGGTGGGGGGGGGTTCTCTAGGCTACAGGAAAGGGGCGGTCAAGCCACAATTAGCATGAAGAGAGTGCCACAGTGGCGCAGCCAGCATGTCCCCATCCGGCATCGGCGCTGGTGCTGGCGCTGGATTTCTTGAATCTTCGTCGTTCACCGCGCTGTAAATAGGTACCTACCCAAGCACCGGCAAGGATCGTTTAAAAAAAGTCTCCATCATCATTTAGGGCATTCTTGCTCTTATCATTTCTAGATTTTATTTTTTTTAATTATGGGTCAGTTCTAAGTATACCTCAAGTCCAGCAATGGCAAATAGTCCATCCCACCCATTGACGGGCGTGGGGCATTTTGTCCAGTGATATGTCAGCCAACTTTCGTCTCTCTCAGGTCGCCATCCAAGATTGATCACCCCGTATCAACTCTTCTTCTGCATTCAGTATTGCTCCTAAAGCTACTAGACTACTCATCCCTGATCGTACGTCTATCTTGCCTGAGCGATCATCATCTACCCTGAGGCAAGACTCGGCTCGCACCTGACCCCGCGCCAAATTTCTTG
The DNA here is from genome assembly GCA_008271525.1 of Sarocladium brachiariae. NCBI lineage: Eukaryota > Fungi > Ascomycota > Sordariomycetes > Hypocreales > Sarocladiaceae > Sarocladium > Sarocladium brachiariae. The sequence continues at coordinate 443,753 of RQPE01000012.1, read as the reverse complement.
AACCTTGGGGATCTTTCCCAACATGGGCCTCGACAAGGTCCGCAATGTGGTTCTGGTATGCCTAATCCCGCCTTCCACGTAATTTCTATTGCAGAACGTACGTGTGACTCTTGGTGTCTTTGTTACTCACTCGCTGTTTTCTAGGTCTTATCCGGAAAAGGTGGCGTTGGCAAGTCCTCGGTGACGACACAGCTCGCATTATCCCTCTCATTAGCAGGCCACTCTGTCGGCATCCTGGATGTTGACTTGACAGGGCCCTCTATTCCTCGCATGCTCTCAATAGAGAGCTCCAAGGTCACTCAGGTACCTGGAGGCTGGGCCCCTGTCCTCGTCCATGAGGCTATCCCTGACCGCAGCATCGGAAGCCTCCATGCGATGAGCCTGGGCTTCCTTCTGCCGAATCGGGGCGACGCTGTTGTGTGGCGAGGCCCTAAGAAGACAGCTATGATCAGACAATTCATTTCCGATGTCCTCTGGGCCGAAACGGACTATCTTCTCATTGATACACCTCCAGGGACCAGTGATGAACACATCTCTCTGGCCGAGACTCTTGGTCAAGTCACCCGGCCAGGACAGCTCGCTGGCGCAGTGGTGGTCACCACTCCACAGGCTGTATCTACGGCGGACGTTCGAAAAGAGTTGAATTTCTGCAAGAAGACGGGCATCAGCGTCCTCGGAGTCGTGGAGAACATGAGTGGTTTCGTTTGCCCTCACTGCTCCGAGTGTACAGACATCTTCGGGTCGGGGGGAGGGAAAAGCATGGCGGAGGAGTTCAACGTACCATTCCTGGGCTCAGTTCCAATGGATGCGCAGTTTATCGCTCTGATAGAGGAAGGGAGACGGCCGAGATATCCTGTGGGAACGCAGGTCAACGGCAAGGATATCTCAAGCGACGAGGTGAAGGATGACGTGAAGGATGACGTGAAGGATGACGTGAAGGATGACGGTATTCTGGTGGATAAGTATCGGGACTGTTCACTATACCACCTCTTTGCTGAGATCAGAAGGAAAGTCACGGATACAATAGATGGTTAGAGCAAACATTACTTGGATATGAACGATTTGCCAACTCTCCAAAGTCATGGCCCTTGATGATTTATGCGAGCTGCATTTCGGTTTTGATTCTGGTCATCACGAAGGCAGTGCCCAGCCCCGCCAAATATGACATGAGGTGTATCCGGTCCGTAACGGGAGAAATCCAGAACGTATCTATCTCGTTCAACCTTCTATGTTTCAAAGGCTAGCTTTGAACGCTTCGTGAGAGTTCTTCGTTCTACGGGTGTCATTTTGGTTTAGGGTAGCTGGGCAGCCAGGCATCTCAAACCCAGGGCAGGATCGAGCTTGGGTAGGGACACAAGGATAACGATAAAGTAGGTCGTTGAAATGACCCTTAGAGTCTTGAAAGACAATCTTGAACTTAATATTAATAATATTATTATTAATTTTTTTTTTAAAAAGTCTTATAATTCCTTGTTGTAAGACTGTCAGATAAAGGGGATGATTCTGATCACACGAGAACATGCAAACCGTTTCAAACGGTTTGGAGGGTGTCCGTGTGGCTGGCAGCATAACGTCACACCCAGGATTTTTTTTTCTCGCTCGGCATCTCCCGCCGCCCCCTCCACCTCGCATCAATTTCACACACATCTGCATCTTCTTGCGGCCCAAAAGGTCAAAATCTCTCATCTACCCTTGCAATCCCTATTCTCCAATATAAAGCCCCCCTGCGACGAACGAGAAAGTCTCGCAGAGTAGTTCTCTCGACGCGCTCTCGCTCCGACCCCACCGAGCTTCAAACTCTGCAGATCTCGATTCTGCCCGCCCCATCGGCAGCACACGACACTCGCGACACCGCCCCAAACTCGACCTTTGCAACATCGGCACCTCGACAAGTTCGATGAAAAGCTTGCTATGCTAGACGTTTGGACGTCTCTGACATAGCTGTAGCCCTCCTGTTACTTACAGACAAGCTTCAGCCTTCTATGCGTTCGACGGATCTTCTTCGCTTCCTCTTCACCCGTCCTTCCAAGTATGTTCATGCCAATGCCAGCATTGATTGGGATGTTTGAGCTGATCACCCTGTCAGGCCTCGATAGCACCCGTTAAACCAAGTATCGATCAACAACAAAAGATAGCAAGAGCCTTAACCGCCGGCCTAACCAGCCATTCCCCGCGTGCTCCCTTCATCGCCGACCGTCAAGGTCAACATTACGGTCCTCCAGGCCCTCAGTGTCTTGCAAGACACTCCTAACAGATCTCGATAACCGCATAAGAGGCTGGCTCGGCCAGCAAGTGATCAATTCAATCACCCTTTTGGAACTTTCATCCTAGTCTTGAGCCTCGACTAGACTCAGGACCAGCGCCGATCGCACGACAGGTAACATCCCAGACAAGACCGAGGGAGATCGCAGAGTGACACCACTGCGCCGAGATGGTCAACCTTTCCGTTCCCAAGAACTATACCTTCTCGCCTTCTGAGGGCACTCCGCACCTTACCATCAACCATGATGTTGTTGCAGATCTCGACTCTACCAATGCCTTTGAGGGTGAGTAGCCGCGACTCCTGACTTGGACCTCAACCCCATGAAGACTAATGACGTGACGTACAGGCCCGGAGAAGCTTCTTGAGGTGTGGTTCGCCCCAAGTGCGATGAGTCTTCCTGCTGGGGCTCGCCCCAGTGGACTAAAGGCTGTGCCGGCCGATATCTGGGAGACTATGCTGGACATGGTCAACTGCAAGGTTCTATCTGTCCTGGAGTCTGAGAGCGTCGATGCCTATCTGCTGTCCGAATCGAGCATGTTTGTCTTCCCACACAAGCTGATCCTGAAGACCTGTGGCACTACGACACTCCTCCTTGGTCTCCAGCGTATGCTGCATATTGCAGCCGCTCATGCCGGATTCCCTTTCCATAATGCTCAGTCTGTCAACGAGGTCAAGGCTGCCGCGATTCCTTATCGCGTTTTCTACAGCCGTAAGAACTTCTTGTTCCCCGACAAGCAGCAAGGCCCCCACAAAAGCTGGAAGCAGGAAGTCAAGTACCTGGATGAGATGTTTGAAAGCGGCAGCGCCTATATGGTCGGCAAGATGAACGGGGATCATTGGTATCTGTACATCACTTCGCCAAACCAGGCACTCACTCCCCCTCGAACCCCCAAAAGTGAGACAACGAACGGGCTACTGGACGGACCCGTAAGTGATGAGGACATGGACGGTGGAGACGAAACTCTTGAGATTCTGATGACCGACCTGGACCCCGAGAATGCCAAGCAGTTCTATTTGGATCACGCCAGCGCCACCGCGACGGACAAATTCGCTGCTGAGGCGCGCCAGAACGCGGCCAACAGCCTCGGAGAACTGTCCTCTTCTACTGAAGAGCCTGACGTGTTTGGTAACGGCATGGAACTTGACGAAGAGCCGGTGGACATTGGTAAACTTGATGCTATTGAGGCCTTGACTACAGAGGGTCATGCTCTTGGCACCGTTGTGTCGGAGCACTGTGGTCTCTCAGCTGTCTACCCAACTTCTCACTACCCCGATGGCCGTGTGGACGCGTACCTATTCAGTCCGTGCGGCTTCTCTGCCAACGGCGTCATTCCTGCTCCGCCTTCCGTGGAGGGTGACAAGCAGAGCGCTGCCCAATACTTCACCGTGCATGTCACCCCTGAGCCGCACTGTTCTTTTGCCTCCTTCGAGACGAATGTCCCCGGCGGACAAACCGGGCGTAGCACCGCGGAGATTATTCAACGTGTCGTTGACATCTTCCGTCCTGGTCGCTTCAGTGTTACTCTGTTCGAAGCGAAGGGCAAGAGCGCCAACCCCTACGGCATGGCGGACCAGTTTGGAAAGGCCAATGCTGCTCAGCGTCTCGTTGACCCTGTCCGAGGCTACAAGCGCATTGATAGGATTGTGCACGATTTCGAGGACTACGACCTTGTTTTCAGGTTCTACGAGAGGGAGGGCTGGGCTGGGGAGAAGGGCGCCAGGGTTGGAGAGATTAGCACTCCTTGAGGGAGGTGTCTGTCGGTTGCTTCATTGATCTGTTCGTCGTTTCGTCAAAGTGCTATTGCTTTTATGACTCTCATTCAAGAAGGGCATGCTTTTTCTGCGCAATTTCAGTCTTCAAGTATGCGAAATAATCATTCATTCATTTACAAACCACCGACTTTGAAGCACCTTGTAGTACATATGCATACATGAGAGGATGCTCAAATTACTCCATGGTAAGAATGACTAAGCAAGCGGATGTCCCACAGCACACAGGAAATGTCAAAAGTGGGTCTAGTCCAATCCCCGACAGAGCCCAAGATTTTTTTCTTTCGATTGGATTGAGATTCTAGCTTCAGCAGTGCACACGACCACGACGACGCTCGTCCCGCAACACCTCCCGCGAAGACCCTCAAAGCCGATTAGAAAAAAAAAACACACATCGCCAAGATGCATCTGATGTACACCCTCGACGCCCAGGGCAACCGCCTCTACACCCTCAAGAAGGTCGCCCACGGCCAGGTCACCAAGTCTGCGCACCCTGCACGTTTCTCCCCCGACGACAAGTGGTCGAGGCAGCGTGTTACTCTGAAGAGGAGGTTCGGTCTTCTCCTGACTCAGCAGAGTAAGTAGCAATTTCCCTTTTATTGGAAGGTTCCGGTTATCCTGAAGGGTTGTGCTGACAAGTGTGGTTCCAGAGGAGGCTTCCGCTTAGACCAGATGAACTGGCTGGCGATCGAGAAGGATGATTCGAGGACGAAGGAGGCAAGGAGGCTTCGAAGAGGATGGTTTGGAGAGAAAAGGATGGACACCGGCGCTAGTTGGCTTTGATTCAGGCGTTTTTTGGGTTTGATACAGCGAAAGTGCTGGTTTTATTTCAAGGTCAATATCGATCATCACATTGCACATGCAGCAATTGATCATTTTACTCTGAAACTCTTCAATCATTTTTCTTTTCCATTTGCTAAACCATGGATCCTGTCTACCGCCTACGCTTGGAGTTAATGTTTCTGCCGGCTCCCACTTTGATCTTCCCAGAACCACCGGGCCGATCTCCAGTCAGGATACCAGGCAGTCGGTCCTCGTCCATGAGATCTTTCTTCTTCTCACGCTTGAGCTCCTCTGCTCTCCTGACGAATTCCTTCTGATCCTCAGCCAGCATGAGGTCCCTGCCCCAACCGCCCTTTCCGCCTGTACTCGTGCCCTTGGGTGGTAACCTGCCGTTTGGGCTTCCATGAGTAGGCTTGGGCACGCTATAAACGTTACCGCGGTTGTTCCACTGGTAGTTCCTCTTCAGGTGGATCCTGACCTGGCCTCTCTCGTCGGTGGAACAGGATGTTCTCAGTAACGTGGGCTGACCGCAAGATGGGCAGAACTGACGTGTCATGTCCTTTGTGGTGGTGAAGCAGCCGTGGCAGCGAAGGATCCAAGTCTTGAGACGGGTGATGCGCATGAGTGAGGGGGAGAGGAGGTTGAGATTCATGCGGAGGGAGACGTTTTGCATGGCGTAATCGGAGGTGAGGAGAGCGGCTTGTAGAGTGACGGGTCGCGTAGGGGTATTGTTGCCATTGCCGGAGGCAGCCGCGCTGTCAGCGGCTTGTTTCTCATGGAGGTTTGACGGAGTAATCCAGCCTTCCTCATCCGTGTCTTCATCGTCCTCGACAACCTCGGGCTGATCAGCTTCCTCCTCTTCGGGGGTTGCCTCTGGCTCCGGAGCCAGCTCCGGAGCCTCAACTGGAGGGGGTGGTGTGGACTTCGCGAATTTGCGACCCTTCTTCTTGGTGGTGGAAACTGTCTGCCATTCGTCCTCTTCTGCTGCTTCTCCAACAGCTGGGATCTCGTCTTGCAATCGTAATTCGGAAACGTCTTCAGATAACGCCCTCGTCTCCTCATGGGAGGCCTTAGATCCAACCACAGAGTGCGTCACAGTGCCATCGAGCTGATGATTCTCTTCAAGTTTCTGTCCCCGTTTCTCAGACTCTGATGTCTCCTCCTTCGGCGCCTCCTCTGGGGCACCTGGCGGCCGCCCATTCAGCCTCTTCTGACCCGGAACCTTCCTCAACCGCCAGTCCCCTCCATTGCGCTCGCACTCGATCTCATATGCAAGAGCAATGAGATCCAAATCTGTCTTGCTGATGGCCGCGAGGTCACCAGTCCGGCGCGCGAATCCCGTCACGAAGGCTACGCTATCGGGCTTGGGCGTGCGAATCTCCAAGAACGGAAGGAGTGTGAGTTCGACGCGAGACTTTGTCGCGGGATCTCGAATTTCGGAAATGACTGCAGGAGTAGTATAGAGTTTCTCGGCCCTTTCTCTGAGCACGGTCGGGAGGGGGTCGTTCTTGATAATTGGTCCCGTGTCGACGACGAGGCTGTGGATGGGTTTCATGCTTTGTGGCTCGGTTGATGTTTGAGGACTGCCCGAAGGCTCCTCAACTGGGGTACCGCTCATTGTTATACCGCGTTGACCGATATAAATAACTTGAAATCCTCAGATGGCTTCAAAAGTGTCTCGCTATTCTTCGATATCTGGTGCTGGCTTGACTGTTCAACGTGGGGCGGTCATCAAGGTGGGATGCACCAAAAAAATGTCGAAATTTCTCCCCTCTATGTTATCGATAAGAAACAGGCCACCTTCATTCAGGGTTAGGGTTAACCATCTTTCTCTTCTTCACTTGGTCACTGCCTCAATTATGTATGCCTTTCAACAATGCCCTCATCCCCAACCTTGTTGGGCTGCATGATAGGCCGGCCTGGCCCCGTGGGGTCTGACGCTACGTGACGATGCCATCCGTTTTTGCCGAAGAAAGGCAACTCATTACCCCTTTTTTACGTTATGTTAAGCTCCTAATGCTGACGATGCGCCGGTCAAACTGTCCTTGTGTCTCCAGCAAGCCTCTCCACGCATCAACCAGCTCCATGGGGTCTCCAGGTTCCTGAATCGCAGTCTATGCAGCGCCATTTTTGATTATATGAATCATGGCTCGAGCTTTGCACCGTCCGTCTTCTTCCGTGGTGCAGAGATCGACATCCAACGCTCCCTCTTGGATGGGACCAGTGCTTCCATTATAGCGTCGAGTTCGGTTGAGGTTCTCATTTCGTCTATCATCGTTTCCAGCTTTCAGGCTCCTTGGCGGATAGCTATAATCGCAAGCCTAAGGTTTGCCCTCAAAATATGAGACGAAGCTTTCAGCGAACCCAATGTTGAACAACGTTTGCCTATGGAGAAAGCCAATACAAAAGGGATACCTTGCCAGGATCCGAGACCCCTCTCCAGCCCTCTGGAGGCAAGTATCGCGTTTGTCTGGAGTCAGAGCATGTTCACAATGGTTTCCATTCACGCTCATGACCAACCGACGCGGCATATGCGGGTATTCCGGGTTTGTTGCAATGTTCTTATCACTGAGCACGCCCAACCCCGAAACCGATTACAGTCAGCACTTGCGATGACGACCCACCGACCAACGGGAGGCTTGGAGGAGAACTAAACTGGCTTCCAGAAACCTTCCAAAGGGTCTGTGAGAGCCAGAGAGAGAGCCTCAGGTTGCAACCTACAAGTATGTCGTGATCTACGGGGTCTAGCCCCAAACGCTCCTAGCTTCGGTGGCTTAAGACTATGGTTACATGGCGTCGTGCGGGCGCGACCAAAAAATTCCTGCAAACAGCCCTGCTGGATCGAGAAATGGTGGCTTTCCCATCCAGCGACGACCAACCTAGCCTAGGCCGTTCCATGAATAGGCTGCAGCCATGTGCCGGCTTGGCCTGTCCAGAGTCCAGACACACTGCCACACCTTCAACGCCCAAGATTTGGACAGATTCGAGTCTCTGGAAAGACAAGACAAACTACTACTACGAATTGAAACACGTTCGCAATGGCGGAAATACCGACCGATCCCAGCAAGGGACATGACTTCGGGCGGGGCATTTTTCATTCGCCTCCTCGAGAATTTCTTGACACATCGGTTCCGCCTTCACGACCACTCTGTGCTGGCGTAGGCCGCTATGACGACCCGGATGTACTAATAGTCTCCACATCTTTTCACACGTCGTCCGTGCTCCTTCATCCGGCGCTTCTTACACCGGACCCGCTGTGTGTGGTGGTCATCCGCACACGGCCTAACCCGGTCCCTTGATTTGAGCACCTCGAGTGATTCACTGGCATGAATGAGACTCATCAAGCAGACGAGCATAGTCCACCGGAGGAAGAAAAATAGTCACCTATACGCTGCGTGCTTTCACGTTCTTCAGAGCATCAACATGAATAGGAAGCGAGATCCTCCCGGAGGGAGCCAGCTAAACACAAGCATATGCCACGGCCTTGGTTTTTTTAGAAGGTGGCTCCATTCTTCTCATGAGCTGTTTGTTCAGCACGACTGAGTAATGCTGTATCCCAGGGCCCATCGAGCTAGGGCACTGTCGGCTGCCCCGGACTAGTGTTTGTTGCAGCCTGACCTGTTCTTCTGGCCAGTGACGATGCTGCTTTCTGCTCTTATCTCGTCGACCCATCTTTAAACTTCGCCTTCATCCGTCGTAGGGGAGGTTTATTACAACTCCACAACACCAGGCTTGAGCTTGTTGTGCCTTGGACCTGATACATAAATCGAGGACATCCCTCAACCTTTCCAGAGCTCAGTCCTTCCCCCAAACATTTGCCATCATATCGGTTTCTGCCTTCTCGACAGCCTCTCCTTCTAAACTTACCGGTCTTATTACTGCCTTTCCTCCTTCGAGCCATTTATTCAACATTGAACTTTCAGCATGGCTGACAATATCGGCCCTGCCGGGTCCATGGCCGGCCACAGCAACAAAGTCGATGTTCCTGACATCGAGAAGGGCGAGAAGTCCGGTTCCGACTCTGGCAACAACTCGAACCGTGCTGGCCTGGTCGGAGATTCATCCGAGTTGGGAGAAACCAAGGTTGTGGACCTCGTTCAGCAGAAAACCGAAGAGGGCAACGAGAAGTTCCACCGTCTTGGTTGGAAGCGTTTGACCATTATTCTCATTGTCGAGGCCATCGCTCTTGGTTCTCTCAGTCTTCCTGCCGCTTTCGCCACCCTCGGCATGGTTGCCGGTGTCATCCTCACCATTGGCCTTGGCCTCATAGCCATCTACACTAGCCACATCGTTGGTGAGGTCAAGCTCAAGTACCCCGAAGTCTCCCATTATGCCGACGCAGGCAGGCTCCTCTTCGGTCGCTGGGGCTATGAGATTATGGGCCTCATGTTTGTTCTTCAGCTGACCTTCCTCCTTGGATCTCACTGTTTGACTGGTACGATCGCTTTCCTCAACATCACCGGAAACGGCGCCTGCTCCCTCATCTTCGGTGCAGTTTCTGCCATCATCTTGCTCCTTCTGGCTATTCCGCCCACGTTCACCGAGGTTGCTATCTTGGGCTACATCGACTTTGCTTCTATCATCTTAGCCATCGGCATCACGATGATTGCGACCGGAATTGAGTCTACCAGCGGCGCGAGCAGCCACTCTGCCCACTGGTCTGCCTGGCCCAAGGAAAATGTTAGCTTCACTGAATGCTTCATCTCCATTGCCAATATCCTTTTCGCGTACAGTTTCGCGATCTGCCAGTTCTCCTTCATGGACGAGATGCACACACCGAAGGACTATGTCAAGTCTATCCGGCTCCTCGGCCTCATCGAGATCTGCATCTACACTTTGACTGGTGCGTTGATCTACGCTTTTGTTGGCCAGGACGTGAAGTCTCCGTCTCTGCTCTCCGCCGGCCCGACCGTCTCCAAGATTGCTTTCGGTGTTGCTCTCCCTGTCATTTACATCTCTGGCTCGATCAACACCACCGTCGTCGCTCGTTACGTCAACAGCAGAATCTGGAAAGGCACGAAGAGGGCCATCAACGTCTACGTCAACACCACGGAGGGCTGGATGGCCTGGCTCGCTCTGGTTACATGCATCACCCTTGTCGCCTGGGTCATCGCCGAATCAATCCCCTTCTTCTCCGACCTTCTGTCCGTTTCCTCATCTCTCTTCGTCACCGGGTTCACCTTTTACTTCCCCGCTCTGATGTGGTTTATGCTTCTGCGAGAGGGCGGTGTATTCGAGAGGAAAAACATCATCAAGACAATTGTCAACACGATTGTCTTCATCATTGGTGTTGTGATCATGGTCGGCGGCACTTACGGTAGCATTGACGATATCGTACGTTCTCCCTTTCCATATATTTTCTCCACAGCCAAGATCGTTTGCTAACCTTTCCTCTGTAGATCCGCAATTACCAAAACGGCACTGTCCGTGGAGCCTTCACTTGCGCTCCTATCGAGTAAGAGCCTCATGACAACTTCTGTCGAAGGAAGTTAGGGAACGTGAAGATAGCATACAGGCGTTTGAGTGGAAGCTGCGGGCTTCCCATTCCCATTTTTGGAGGATTCGTACAATATGCATTAGCGATTATTCTGTTCATGATGACGTTCGGTTCTTTCTCCATCCAAGATATTGAGTCTCAAAATCCGCATGAGGGATGGCGTCCCGCTTAACCCTTGCGTGACATATCTCTCGCGATTAAAAGTGCAACCGCCGTGGAACTAGCCGTCCTATTGATTCTAGCCCTGCCTTGAGCTCCCTAGGCCGCCAAAGTGGCTGATCTAGTGGCATCAATAACCTCAAGCCATTCATTCTTGGGCGATGTAGGCCTTGATATCCAGGTTTCGCACGAATGCAGCAGACGATGATTCCCTAGGCGACAGAAGTGCAAGGGCGGGCGGCGGCTTGCCCGAAGATCTGGTGTCAAATGAGCGCGCGGACACCGATAACTCTGAATCTATTCTTGGATGCGTTTCGTGCCTCTGTCACCCTTGTCAACTACATTCTACTTGTAAAAAGACTCATCGTCATCGCTCCCAGGCCTAGACTTGACGACTTTTATTCAGAGGTAGCGTCGTGTTGTGCAGACCAATTGATCTGCGATGCGGCTTTCGTGGCTTCTGAACCACGGAAGCCATGCCAGAGGAGAAATATGTGACTCCTTATCGACATACATATATCACAGAGCCGCTGTGCCAACTATCTGCATTCGTAGCACTTGGCCAGATCCTCTCCGCCGCCACAGCCGCCACAGCACGACGTACGTATATATTGAGCCATTTTTGGGTACGGGCAGGCGATGCGTTCTTTCGCACTTCCGCCGCCGTGAGCATCTGGCTGTTGGTACGGCAGCGTCTCCGGCGCGATCCCTTCCTCCACCCAGAGCCGCAAAGCGTTGAATGTCGAGTGAGGGTGCTGAGGACCCTGGCAGTGCGGCAGGCCGGGGATCTCGAAGTATCGGTAGAAATCGTGGACGCGGTCGACTCGCTGCGTGACTTGATCGTAATATCTCCGCACGATCCCGGCTGAGAGCAATTGATCACGCTGTGGGGTTTTGTTTGGATATGGTCAGCAGGTTCAACAAGAAGAAGAAGAACGATACAAAGAAAGTGCTGTCCTCAAGCTGGCAGCCGGGAGATGGGTTGAACTTACCAAACCATGATATGTGATCATTTTCCCACCTCTCTTCTTGAACGCACTCAGGTCCGGGTTCAAGGACTGCAGTTCATCTCCGAAAAGCTCCTTTGCCTCCTGCAATCCGCCATAGAACCTCTCGGCCGTGAGTTTCGTGTAGTCGAAACTAGCATCCTTCATGCTGAACACGCGGGCAACCGCGTAGCCGAGTTCGATCGGATTTCCTCTGCAGTTATTTTCGTCCTCCCCATCACATGTCGTAGAGGCGATGGCGTTTAGGTCTGAGCCCGGGAACACACCCGGGTAGAGAATGTCCCCATCCTTATCTCGGAGACCTGTCCATGTGGCGTTGGCGATGACGGCTGCCATCGCGCTGATTCCAGAGTCTGGGTTCTCGCATGCGGCAGCATTCTTGCCGACGTACGGAAAGGGATCGAAGGTTTCGCAGCCGAGCTCACGGCGGGTGCTGCCGTCTTGCACGGCATACTTCTTGTTGTCGCAGTTCTGAAGGGCATGTGCCGTCAACGAGTCGAGTTCGCAAGCTCGAGGCCAGGACTTTGCTTGATTCATGATGAACTGTGGCCAGAACATGTAGTAGGCGGCATCGAGCATCGAGATCACAGGGGCTGAGGCTGCGATGCCATCGAAGGCTTCAGGATGCTTCTGAGCCAGATCGTGGCCATGCCGTCCGCCTTGTGAGCAGCCAGAGAAGTATGAGTAAGACGCCGGCCGTCCGTAGAATTCCTTGACGACTTCTTTCCCAATCACTGCCTGGTAGTAACCTGTCAGCAAGGGGGATCCGGGCACTCATGTTGATTCTTGAAAGGGCCGGTCACGCACCATATCTCCGATCGCTACGCTGGCCCAGTTCCTCAAAGCAACGTCGTCAAGAACGCCTTTTTCTTTCAGAGCGAATTCGAAATTAGCCACATCTGGAGAGCCGCCGTCGGTGGTGAAAGAAGCATATCCTTCGTTGATCAGGCCGGACATGAACCTATACGTATCTGAGAACCTGCCTGCGGCGAAGCCACTGCCGCCGCTGGCAATGAGACGCTCGTTCCAGTCTTCATGTGCGGGAAGCCAGGCCTCGAAAGCGATCGGGTAGTGTTGCTCCTCCGGATGCGTGTAAATGATGGTCACATTGCAGAAGTTGATCGAGCCTGAAGGGTAGTAACCATGGTTTGGGATTTGCACCGTGTCTTCGATTGGGAACCCCGTCACTGGAGAGGCATAGATCCCATGAATGTCAATTGGAGATAATGATAAGGAGACAAAGCTCTCCACTGAGCACAAGATATTCGCCATACTATAGAGTCTTGCCTTTGTAGAGCAACAATCACGCGAACTCCATGTCCGTGACTGATGGCCCCGCACGCACGTTATGTATCCAGCGAATGTCTTACCTCTTTTCCATTGCCGTCTGCAAGGTCGCATTCGCCCTCAGACGTAAGGCGAAGAGACCGTGGAGTCAGTTTCCTTGTCTTCCTCCAATAACGGATCAGGTGTCATCATTGCTCGGTAAGGAGGAGTGGATCAGAAGAGAGCGTATGACTGCAAAGGCGGCATCTCCCCGTGTTCTGCACTGCCAAGAGTGCCGGACGATCCTTGCTATATTTGCAAAGGGTTGAGCAACATTGAGGGGAAGTGAAGCGTGCGAGAGGGTCATTCACTTCCTTTGATTTGCCTGATCCTTCCTGCAGCTTTGTGTTGATTATATGATCATCGACCGGCGATATGTCTTGGAAGACAACACCACGAGTGACGAGGCCCCCCGCTGGAGATCCCCAAATTGCCAAGCAATAGCCCTAAAATGTCCATGCTTTGACTTGTCCAAGATATCTGCTGATAATCGCCAGCCCGGAAGCGCACAACAAGGCATCATAGTGAGCAAGGAATTGCAGGAGTCAGTGAGGAAGCCGAAGTAACTGCTGGCTTTGGAGGGGAAGAATCATTTTGGCCACAAGATGAACTAGTTGATGGAGGACTCGGGTCCGAAACTGGCTGACTTGTTTGGGGAGGCTTTGGCACGTCAGTATTAGAGGTCAGTTTGCTTTATTTCCTCCAGCACACCGGGCTGTGGTCGCAGATTCAGATTCTGTTGGGACATGTATATCTGCCGGGTTGATCGTATGCCGGGATCACAGACTCTAAGTGACGACCTTTTAGCAGTGTGACTTGTCTTTCCGAGACAAATTATACTTTTAAATCACCTTTCCATAGGCAAATTCCCATGGTGCACAGTTTACGGCTGGTTAGTTGCAGTAGAGGCGACTCTTTGGATCTCAGCGTGCTCAGCTTAGAAGCCCCCCCTCCCCCCCCTCAGAAGGAGGCGTGTTCGGTGGGCTGCATTTCACCATTGACTTCTGCTGCCAGCCATCGCCGGCCTAAGAGAGATCCTTTCTGTTAATCCAGTGCATTCAGAGAGCAGAAGCAGAAGCTTCACGTTGGAGGCCCTTCAGCTGAGATTTTCCCCTTACGGCTCGTCTTTTGACGATGACTTGAAGTGATGATATCCAAGATGACAGCGTTCTCTGTTCAATGGAAATCATCTCCTGTAAAAAGACCGCACTTTCTGAACAAGCTGGGAACGTCTCCAATTCGGATATAACTTCAGATCAATCTTCATGCAAACGGAAAGTGCACGGACATTCGAGCCAAAGTACAGTCTTGAATTTATCGCTTACAGACTTGCAACAAACCTTCGGATGCCGTGCCTTTTGGTTCCTTTTGCACAGTTGCCTTTCTACCAGTGCGCTGAATCCCGCTGAGTGGCTCTATTGGGACCGAAGTTTTGTGTGTGTCCGAATAAGCGAGCGCCACCTGAGCGACTAACTTAAGAAGGTTATCAGATGGTGAAATTAAGGTTGGGGGAGACGCACACGTGGAAGAATTCCAATTATTTTGAGCAAAAGTACCGGCCATCTCCAACCAAAAAGATCATAGGACGTGGTCTGATGGACACCGGCAGCTTGGTTCAGTTGCCGAGATAGATCAAGGTGAGATATGTAGTAAAGGGCTCCCGTTTGCAACGTGATGAAACGCATGCCATCAGCTTAAGACAGCAGAGCGAAAAGTCTTGGCCTTGGCTGCTAAGCGGAAGATCGATCTTCCAATACTCTTCCGTCGGAAATGTGGCTGAGGGATGGCAGCGGGCCCGACTGAACGTCCCCTAATGCATGGATGCTTGTGTGGATTGGTAGCTTTCGATCATTGGTATAATGAGGTCCACAGTTTGCTTGAGCCTGTGAGCCAATTCTCCATGGCGGGTTTGTCTAAAAGTATATAGACGAGCTCGTACGTGAGGTGCTTCACGGAGAAACTGCTGAAGGGAAGAAAAAAAAGAACAGGAAGAGAGGTTGTCCCATCCTCGTGCGGTAAAAGTCGGAACGACTCATGCCACACCATTTCTCTCGAAGATGAAGCTGGATGGAAAAACTCTATCTGGCCATGCAACCCTTGGACGTTGTAGTACCCAGTAATCGAACCATGTGGCCCATCCCTGTGGTTCTGGACCAAACAGTGATCGGTTGGTGTACTTTTCCCTTCGCTTGGGACACTCACCAGCATTCCTCCATCTCGGAGCGGGACCGGCGTTTCTTTGCTTGGGAGGAGAATACTAAATTGCATTTGAGCATCAGGACTCACCTTGTCTCTCGTGCCACAGCAAATGCGTGCCTATTCTCTGCAGGCAGGATGTCGTCCCTTCTTTTCTGGTTTTTCTTCTCTCTTTTTGGCGATGAGCTGAGTCATAAGAAGTAAGTACATGCCTTAGGAGGAAAAGAGGAAAGAAGAGGGAAAAATAAAATACACGTATAGGCCGAACAAAGTTCATAGCTTGACATGACAGCCCCGCATCGTGGCCCAGCGAATGCCTATGGCGCACATTTTGGATTCGCTAGTGAATATTTTAGCTGGATTATCTTATCAATCAGCCCAGTCGTTGCATGGGAAATCGTGGAGTCTCGGCTTCCTCGTTCTTTTTTTTCTCTCGGTTTTCTTCCGAGCTAGCTCACAATGTGAGGGTGGGGAGGGTGGAGGAAATGAAGGCCGCCTTCACAGGCAAAGGCAAACTCTTACTTTCCACTGGCTCCTCTTTTCTGCTGCCCAGTGCCAGACTGCTCGAGGCTATGGGGAATCGAGCGATTTCAAGCAGGTCGAAGAATGGTTTGCACCCAAACAGTTTGTCATGCTAACCAACCAGCCCAGAGCTCCATCCGGCGGCCGCGTGCATGGGTAGTAGCCAAGCTAGGGAATCTAAATTGTTGGATCCGCATGGACTGGACTATTTGAAGCATTAAGAGTCCTACTTTTCCCATGATATTCTTTATCAGATCTTGGGTAGATTTGTTCTTTGACTTTCTCGAAGAAGCAGCGCCAACAATCGACACAATGGTCATGGATTCCGAGATCAAGGAGGTGCAGACGGCGGGTTAGTACACAGACAGCCCACCCCGTCAAAAAAGAAGAAAAGGAGAAAAAAGAAGCAACATTGCTGACATTATTGTTTTCATTTTCTGTGCAGTTGATGCCGTCGACGTCGCTCCGGAACTCACCAAGAAGGAGAGAAGGAAATTCCTGTTGAAGCTTGGTAGGTACACACTCTGAACATGGCGGCGGCGTTTCCCCAAGTTCCAAGTGCCAGCAACTGATCTCAAACCTTTCCTTTTAGACTTCTTCATTCTCACCTACTCATGCTTCAGCTACTTCTTCAACTTCCTTGGTAAGATCTCAGAATTGCTGCCTTTCCCTTCGGACCAGGGGTGGGGAGGCAAATACTTCAAAAGCCAGTCATGGCTAACCAAAACACCCGAACAGATCGCGGTGCTTTCGCCAATGCCTACGTAAGGACTTTCCAATACACCTCCTCTGAGTCTAGCTGTGAAGAGTGAACCATTTTCTTACAAAGAGAACAAAACAGGTTTCTGGGCTGAAGGAGGACCTTCACCTGGTCGGCAACCAGTACAGCGTGCTACTGGCCATGGCCTCGGTAGGGTGAGTTTCTTTCGACAATGCAACATACCGTCGCTGTTCTGTCTCTGTTTTTCTTCTGACTCAGAGCAGTCTCGTTGTCGGCCAGGTCCCGCACGCGCTTGCGATCCAGAAGATCGCGCCTCACATCTGGCTGCCGTCTACCGTTGTCCTCTGGGGCGGGCTCACCATGGTCAGCGCCGCCTGCAGGAACTTCTCCCAGTTCGCCGCTGTGCGTTTCCTCATGGGCCTGGTCGAGGCCAGCACTTACGCTGGCTGTGTCTATGTTCTCGGAGCCTGGTAGTAGGTTTCGGCTTCCGCATCTCAGCAATCCCACAACGAAATCTGCGAGTTACGCAGTGCAAGCTGACATGACATGTGGGATGCACAGCACCCCAAGCGAGCTTGCGAGTCGCACTGCCTACTTCTCCATCGCAGGACAGCTCGGCACCATGTTCGCCGGCGCGATGATGACGGCTATCGGGAAGACCATGTCTGGACACAACGGTCTCCAGGGATGGCAGTGGGTGTTCCTGATCGACGGCATCATCACCTGTCCCATCGCCCTCCTGGGATGCTTCACTTTCCCTGACACGCCAGAGAAGACCCAGGCCAAGTACCTGAGCCAGAAAGAACGGGAATACGCTCTGGCCCGTGTGCCTAGGAAGAAGGCACACACCAACAACATCAACCCCGTCTTCCTGTTCAAACGTGTCTGTGCTGAACCAGCGTTGTAAGTTACACCTCCCTCTCTATATATAAACTCCTTGACCAGGATGGACAATCTGGTGCATTCGAGCTTGGGGTTCTGACTTTTTGCGATGGCACAGCTGGTGCCTGATCCTCCTCTCGCTTGCCTGCTCTGCCCTTCAGGGCATTCCGCTACAGGGTCTCTTCCTGTTGTATCTCAAGAACTACCAGAATCAGCCCTTCTCACAGGTCGACATCACCACTTTTCCGCTAGGTATCCAAGCTGTGGGTGTCGTTTCCGAGCTGATCGTCGCCTGGTTTCTCGACCGCACCGGTCGTCGAATCCTTACTGGCGTCGTTCTTGCCGGCCTCCAGATTCTGTGCGCTGTTCTTCTCCTGATCCCGAGCCTGCCGCACGGTGCAGCCTTCTTTGCCTTCTACATGTCTGGAACCGCCTACGCGGTGCAGCCTCTGATGTACGGCTGGGCCAACGTCATTCTCATCCGTTACGGTGACGATGCGAAGCGTGGAACTATCTTGGCCTGCATGGCTGGTATCGGCATCTTCCTCTGGTCATGGTGGGGTATCGTCATGTATCCAGCTACTGATGCACCTTACTGGAAGAAGGGTTACATCGCCATGATTGTTGTGTCTGTTGCGATGGTCCTCGTTGTGTGCCTCTGCAGCTGGGTGAGTAAATTGAGACAATAACCAAAACATTCTTTCGGACGAAAGGAACCCAAGCTGACTAGGTTATAGCTGGACAAGCACAGTCGTGCTAAGATGGCGGATGCTAAGGAGGCCGAGGTCGCCGCTGAGGCTGAAACTGCCTCTCGCTCGGCTTCTGGTGATGACGAGAAACACGTCTAGATGTACAGTGATAGTCAGTGATGTCGAAGAAACATTAGTCTTCCTTCGTCCGGCTTATTATCTGGGAAACGCAAGAGGGGTAGAAATCCCGTATAGATTGGATATCTAATGTTCAATTACGTGTGGACAGCTTGATTCTCTTTGGCTAGATGATGATAATGACCTGGAAAGCTCATGCTGAAGCGGCATCAAGCATGGACAGGATTGCAGTCTCAGTCTTTACACACATCCAAAATCTGAAGGAGAAATATGGGCTAGATATGTATTTTCATCGCATCAAGTGGGAGCACCCAAATGTCAGCAGGGTTGAGGCCATCCAACAGCTTCTCCTTTCATGGCTGTCTTGACGACCTCATGTTATTCTTTTCCCTTCCTTCTCGACTATAAAGTCTCTGCACTCTGCTATCGGTATGATCCTTCAACCAGTAGTGTACCGTACGGTACGGGGAAAGGGGACTTCGAGGTATGTATGTCCAGGTGGCAATATACAGGTGTGTGTCAGGTACTGGATAACGATGAGAAGGTGGGGAATTGAGATATGCAGCCAGGAAGGAGATGAACGAGATTGATCATGCCATGAGGTTCTATCTGCCCCAGTCCATTCGGATCTGATGAAAGTCTATAATCCATAAACAGCTGCACCTCTTCGTCCTCTAGTCATGGTTTTTGCGTCTTCGTTTGCACCATCTGTATAATGTCTGGATCAAGGCCAATGTCCATCTATCCCCATGTTCTTCTTTTCTTCAGACCATTGATGCTCTATGTCGTTCATCCGAATTCCGTTGAGCCTTGTTTCTATATCTCCCTGAAAGCACCATGCTCCTTTATATAGCAATCGCAATCACCAACTCATTACCCCCCTCGCCCGATCAAATCCTCCTCTGAGCTGCCTCTCCGGCTTGACGACCTTGCCCTTCAGGACCGTGTACTTGATCAGGTTCGCGCAATCCTCCGGGAACACCCGTCCCAGCCAGATACACTGCGCAGCGCCCTCCTCGAGGCGTTTCGTCTCCCCATCCCCGTTCTCCTCAACCTTGTTCCCATTCTGAGCAGGCTTCTCCTCCACGTCATCCTGGCCAAACGCGTTCCTCCTTCTGTAGATCAGCACGTTCGCCGAATACTTGTGTCCGCCGACGTGATTGATAAAGTACAACCCTACGCCTCCCGGCCTCTCATCGTCGAGATCTCTGTAGAGGCCCAACGGTCTCAATAGCCTCTCCATCTCCTTCCTCAAGAGTGGTGCGCTCTGGCCACACCTCGCGTCTCGCGTTCGGTGACTGCACATGAGGATCACGGCTGAGTGCGGGCACGGCCGGGTGTGCAGAGGGGGTGAGAGTCCGGCAGGGTCGGGAAGGATAGGAGGCAGGGCGTTGACAGAGGAGAGGGGGCTTGTGCTTGTTGGGGAGGTGTCGACGATATTACTGAGAAGGAGAGGCACGTTGGAGGGTTGAAGGTTGGAGATGAGAGTTAGGGAGGGTAGGAGGAGAGCGGTCGTTGGTTGGGCGTAGTCGGGGGTGCTGTCTGGGGTTGGCATGTTGGAGGCTGAGAGGATCATTCGCTATAACGAAGGTTTGTCTGTCAGTCTCTGCTCGATGCAACTCAAGTGAACTCGTCCTCATCTTGTAGGCCTTTTAGACTCAAGCATATCACGAAGACCATGAGGATGATGGAAGCAGATGAATGGAAACACAGAGCGCAAAAAGAAAAAGACACCACTCACTCCATTCTTAGGCCCATCACTCTTCCCAATCGCCTCCATTACACTCCCCTCCTCATCCTCGACATCCCTCTTCCAGTCCGTCTTACTCGTCGCCACGACCAGGTGCGTACTCCACTGTTTGATCGCGCCGTAGATATCGTCCTTCTCCTCGATCTTGAAGTTCTTCGGGTAGTGCACCGTGCAGGAATCGCAGTCATGCAGACAATCTTCGCCATCCACCGCGGGGTCCGTTTTGGGGAAGAGCAGGGTCGACGGGTGAGGCGGTTCCGAAGCTGCGGCGGCAGCGGGCGTGGATGCGCCGCTGTTGGTGGCTGAACGGAGCAAGTTGAACATGGCGGACTTGAGGCGCGAGTGTTTGCCCCGGCCGGGGATGCTTGTCAGGTGGTGGTGAGGCTGCGAATCTGATGAGGCTGCTACTGTCGCGGGCGACTGCACTGATTGAGAGGTAGGGTTAGGGTTATGGGATGACGTCGTCTGCCTCTCTTTCATCCTGCTGAGTAGAGGAGGGAAAAGAAGAGAGAGAAAGCGAAAAAAAGGGAAGGAGAAAAGATCCAAGCCCAAGAATAAAGAGAGAGCAAGGGATCCTCCAAGTGGGCAGAGCAAAGGCCCAAAAGCGCTAAGCTACTAAGGCACCGGTTTCTCGGTGGATATTCTCTCAGCAGCAAGGCAAATCAAGTCGGCAAAGCAGATGACTGGAGTTAAAACCAGGGGGACCTTTCGGCTTTTTTTCGAATTCCCCAGACTTGGTGAGTGAGGCTAAGGTCCCTTGAGCAGGTATATTGACTCGAGTCACTTCAGCCCCAACCCAAGGCAGCTAGCTAGCCACGAGTAGCACTGTTAACTGTCAGCCAAACCCTCCACATCCCGGGGTTTTGCTTCCACAACAGAGAGGAGAGGGATGATGCTCACGCGGTCGAGTGCTTGCTTTCCCTTATCCTTCTCCAGGGAGACAGCTTCAAGACAGCTTCCACTTCCCGAGCTGAATAGTCTTGTTTCCTTCCAAACGCTATGCTTCTTCGTCAGTACCAAGCACATCAACAAGTCATCATCCGCCAACAAGGTGCCATGGATGCCAAGCCTTCAAAATGCGAAAAGGCCCATGCAGCACGCCACTCACCCTAGTAAAATTGTGCCAGCCCAGATAATCAATCTCTCGTTGGTTTATCAGATCGTGCTAAAGAACAGCTGGACCCTCTCTCGCTGATGGCTCAGCCTCTCTCAGGCTAATTTAGTCACACACGCAATCACTCCGCGTGTGTTTTCTTTTCCTTCTTCTTGCTCTTGGTGAAACGGGAAGAGCTTGGTGAAATGAGGGCTGTTAAGTCAAGAAACACAAAGAATGGAAGGAGGGGAAAGAAGACGAAATAATATATATCCCCCCCCCCCCCCCCCACCGCGTCACGTCTTATCCTTTCGCTGTCACTGTTGCCGACGACCCGGATGCTGAGGAAGACTCACCACCTCAGGTGGTGCTGCCTCCACCCGTGGCGTCGTATCTCCGAGCCCAGTGCGCAACGCTGTTTGTAAGCCAAAAACCCGCAGTCGACTTTATTCATTTCTCGGCCCCTGGCACGGGATCCGCTGGTTTCGCCAAAGGATACCTCCGTATTACAGGAATGGGCGTTTGGGCTTGTCGTCCACAAATAGACGTTGGAATCGTAAGCCGTTCTCGTCATGCACGTAGACCAACAAGAGCTTTGATGCTGTCACTTCGCGGTAATATGTAGACGAACGTTGATAACTAGCCGATTATGCCTCTGTTTTTGCCTGGTACGATAACCACATGTCTCCTACATGTACATGTGAATACCTCCGAAGGGGCACAGTTAACTTCGGGCAGGACACCTGCTAGACCAACGGAACTGTAGTCAATCATCGTCAACGAAGGCAGTCGTCACCGAAAGCTTTCGTGTCTTTCATCCCTTCACATTAGCAAGGATTTTTCGGTATGCAATCGTTATGCTGCCGCCCATGGTACCTTCAAACCCCCTACAGTACACCCTCGTAGCGTGGAGTGCACAAACGGTGTGACGAGAAGTTACATGTGCTTTCAAGACATCAATATCAAAAGAACCTCATGTCTTCGTTCTCCAAAATTTGGAAACCCCGGCCCAAGTATCAACAGCCACAAGCACTCCCCCAGGCATATACATACCCCTACTCATCTTTCTTCCCCGCTTCGGCCTCCCTTCCACTCTCATCATCGCTGCCCTCAGCACCAACCCCCATCTTCTCGCTTCTCCTCCTCCTCATTGTCATGGCCTCCCTGATCCTTCTGCTGGCCTCGCCGAACCCGCCCTCCGAGTCCAGTGTCGTAAACCCACTGATCGGGAACCCCATGCCTCCGCTGCTAGACCTACTCCGTGACCTGTTCCTTGACGGCGGTCTTGTGCTGAAGATACCCACATGTCCAATGTTACTGAACGAGTCGTTACGCGGCAGCGCACGGCTGGACTGGGTCGTGCTGCGTCTAGCGAGCGCCGGAGGTGTCTCAACCTCAAAGCCGCCGCCTGTAACACTCGACTGATCGCTATCCCTCCGCTTCCTGCTGTCTCCGTCCGGTCCGCCACCCTCGACCTTGAAAGGATCAGGTACCAGTCTTGTTTTGTCGAAGTCATCAAACATCTCGGGACCGAGCGTGTTGATCAGCTCCGTAACCTCAGCACTCAGCTCCGCCCTGCGAGCCCTCAGCTTGTGGATGTTGAAGTCGCTCATTGGGAACAGGCACAGCACCAGCGGCCTCAGACTCTTGAAGATATCCATTCCGACCTCACCGAAGCGCAGGGCAGCGAAAGTGATACCAATCATTGCCGGCCAAATGGCAAAGTATGCAACCCACAGCGGCACCCATTCTGGAACATACCCCCAGAAACGATCGTACCAGATCTTGGTCACGAGGATGATTGAATAGAAGTGGTACACGGCTGGCGCAACAACCATAGCCACCATGATCTTCCATGTAGCCATCACATCCCTGCCCCGAATCTTCACCGTTGAGCCGGCCAGTGCCGTTTTCGCCTTTTGCATCGAAATCATCTTGGATGATACGAACACAGGCGCGAACATGACCAATCCGGGAATCGTAAGAACGAACAACAACAAGAGCTTGATGGATCGATATAGAATAAGAAACATCACCACGAAAATATTCGTCTTGGCATACTGAACCTGGTGATCCCTCAAATTAAGATGCCGCAGCTGCTGGTTGTACTGCTTCACCTTCTTTGATAATCCCTGGATTCTCTCGTCGTTCTTATATCGCTCGTATCCCATGGCCAACCGCCGATTAAGCTCTACCACTACCGGCAGGGGAAGCTTCTTTCCCGTAGGGTTGTACAGTCGCCTGGCTGCCTGGATCAGCATCAGGGTATCGTAGTCGGGCGCGGAGACGGTGACGGAGCTGAGGGCCTGGTAAACAGAGTCGAGGACTTGGCCAATAGCTTCACGACGCTGGTTGTTCTTGTACATATCCACAAGATGAGGCGGGATTTCGAAGGGAGTACCAAATTCGACAACCGCTCGGCTGCGGAACTTGTGCGCGTGGAAGTAGTTCATGCCCACGGGGACAATCTTTAACCCAATGTCGGGAGACTCGGCTAGTGCTCCGAGCGCCATGATGGCCACACCTGCCTTGAGCGGGAGAAGCTCTGTCCGGTCGTGAGAGCCACCCTCCGGGAAGATACCGACGCACCCACCGTTCCTGAGACGCCTGAAGACTGCCTCGTACACTCTGGTCTGATCAGTATGTGGCGCCAGCTTGAACTTGGTGCCCTCGTATCCCGGCTTCGGTCCCTTCACATCCTTGTTCGTGAAGTTCCCATCCTCGTCAATGTCGTCCCGGCCTGTCAACTGGTACATGGCCAACTTTCCCTTGAACAGTCTCTTCACCCGGATCTCCTCTGGGCCCAAGATCTGGGCAATATCCATACTCGCTCCGGTCTGCTTCTTCGCGGGTGGCAGGAAAACCATGCCCTGGACCTCGCCTTCGCCTTCACCGAAGCGGGTGCCTATACCACGAACGAGACATGGGTCGTTGATAGGGTCGGGGAGGTAGATCGTCCCTGTGGCGGGCTTCGCCGAGTCTTGAGCGCGACCGACAGGTACGGAGCCAACCTGGCGGGAGCCCCAGCCGATGAATCCGTGGATGGACTTTTGAGCAACGAGGAGGGAAACGCGGCGGTTGGCATCGTGCTTGAGCATTCGCTGTAGAACCATTCCATCGACGAACTATACAGGGCAAACAAGCACCAAGGGTCAGCGTCATAGCCTCTTCGAGCGGGAAGGTGATCAAATGTAGGGGTCAGCAAACGTACCTGATTCGCATGCGGTGCAGCTACAAACAGCACTGGGCCTGTCTGCGGCACTCTCCACGAGCCTCTGGGCACAACCTCCCTGAAGAACAGGTTGACCAAGTTGCCCAGCACGTACAAGAACAAGTCATACTTCCATCCAACCATAGGGTACAGCTCTTTCTGTGACGTCGAATTCTCCTTGGACTGCACCAGCGCGGCACCATTGCTCTTGCTTTTGTCTTTCTCTCCAGAGTCAGAATTGGCCGCCGGAGGCTGAGCCTTGTCGGCCATGATGCTAGGCAGCTCTCGTGAGCTTTCCCTCGTGGTTCTCGGGCGGGGTTGGCGGTGGTTACTAGATATTGACGTCGTATGCGGGGGACAGTGGAAGAAGGAAGAGGAGAAAAAACCCGCTGCTATGGATTCTAGGAAGAATAATAATATCGAAGTGTTGACAGACTGGCCGCAGGTGCTGGACTTGGAGGTGATTATGTTGGGAAGATACGCAAGCCAGTGTCGTGTGTGTGGTTCGCCAACCAGCCAGCAACGCGGGGTGTTGTTGGGGGAGAGGAGTGACGGAGACTACTAGTAAAGGTACTGATTGCACACTGCAGGTGGTGATGATGATGAGGTGGTGGTGGTGTGGTGAGCCTTGAGGGAGGAGGTGGATGGAGACTGCACCGTACTACAGTAGCTCATGCACCACTATGGGCCCGCGAAGTCACCTTAATGAGTTCCCCGAATAAGTCCACTCCAGCATCTTCCCGCAGTGTCCCCGGCGGTCCCTCCCGGAACCTTGGAAGGGTTCTCTAATAGAGCTGTTTCCGGTTCCAACCAACCAACCAACAACCACTGATGTCTGCTCAATTACCTATAGTAGGGTACCACTCGGTATGTAGCGGCCCTACCCGCCCCAGCAGTGAGTGCCCTGTGAAATTCCTTCGCTCCCCAGAAGAATAACCCCCGCCTGGAGTTGCCTACTGGCAGAGCAAGCCTAAGGCTAATTGTACATACCGTGTTCGCAAGCCGCTTGTAGTTAACAGACGAGCAGAACCGGACAGGCAGGAAGAAGAAAAAAACGAGCCTCACGCCGAGAGTCATGCCGGTCAGACCCGATTCACCGGCTCGGCTCGGCATAAAATCTCTCTACAGGTGAATATCCAGCAACTTCTACCTGGGTTCTCTTACTCTCCTTTTCTCCTTTCGTCCCTCGGTGAACCGATAGTGGCCCCGTGCTTCCTGAGACTTCTATTTTAAAGCTCTACTAATGAGCAGGGGGGTTAAATCCAGCCTTGTAAACCTTCTCGCCTACTTTCACATGCCTTATAATAGTGACAGCACAGAGTAGTGCGAATAGGAGTTTTGCCGTGGTCTAGGTCTTGTTTTTTTTTCGTCCCGTCCACAATAATAAAATACAATGAAACACAAGAGGTATTATTCAATTTTGCTGGCGGAAAACCTATCATCCCTTGGCCCCCTTGTGTCCTCTAAACAAACAGAGGAAGAAAGAAGCAGTTGGTGATCCACACTGAACTGTTCAGATCATCCCCAAACCATGCGTTACTGTCAAGCAACGCCACAAGCATTGACGAGAATTCGAGTTGACCAATTCTTCTATGTCTCATGCCAATGACATAGGGGCTTTGGGAATACAGCAGAGAACCTTCTAAAAGTGGAATCCCAGGATGCATGTTGATCTGCAAAGGCAGCTGTTCTTGAAGGCTCACCCAATCCAGCTGGCACAACTAAAACGAGACCTGGCATGTGGGTTTCGATTATATCATGTAGTATGTATGATCGAGGTTAGTTTCCATTTTAAAAAGCTCACTTCTTCCGTCTCCTACCCTTCTTCTCGGGAACAATCGCACTCGCCCCCTCCACCTCACCCTCTTCGACCTGTCCTTCTCTCTCCAGCTCCTTCAGCTTCTCCTGACCACTGATGAACATGGTCAGGTCCCTGTTCATCTCCTGGAGTTCATCTCTCTCCGTTTTCAGACCTTCTACCTGCTTGCGAGCTGCCTCCGCATCCTTACTCAGATGATCGATTCTTGCCATGAGTCCTTCCGTCACCTTCTTCTCCTCTTGCAGCGCCTTCCCCATGCTTCGCGCGAGAGTCTCTGCTTTGAGGGCTTTGGAGCGCTCTCGCTCAAGATCTCGCTCGAGTTGTGGCACTGTTTCCGTGGACAGGGTCTTGTACTGTTGTTCCAAAGCTGCCAGCCTCTCCGACGTTGTGGCGGCCTGCTGGGAGGCACTTTCAGCCGCTGCTGAGGCTTTGGACGCTTTGTCCACAACTTTGTTGATCATCTCCTCGTAATATGCGCGTTGCGACTCAAGCTGGCTTGTGATGAGATGCGTGTACTCAAGACCAATGCTTTGAAGCTTGGCTCGTGGCACGACGTCTTCATCGCCACCACGTTGTTCATTACTTCTCCCAGGAAGTTCCACGACCTTTCCATCGCCTTTGTCGCGGATCAACCTGTGCACCCACATATCTCCCGCATAGTCCCATACATGCTGTGTCTCCAGCTCCAGCGCGAAGCTGTGAGCCGTCTCTTTCCAATGATCCTTTGCGTGACCTCCCTTATATCTTCCACAACCAAGGTATCCGCAAATCAAACAAATCCAAAGATCATCCGCACAATCACAAACGATGCATAGGTTCGAAGCATCCGCACCGAATGGCTGTGTGTAAGGGTTGGATGGGTCATAACCTGCTTCTTGCGAGGCGTTGGTGAAGCGGCACACTGGGCAGCCGGCTCCTTTCCAGTTCTGAAGACATGTACAATGAAACACATGGGAGCACGGGATCGTCATCAACCCGTTTGTTTCATCCATTCTTTCAAGGCAAACGGGGCAGGTCGGCAGCTCGACCAGATTCGGTGTCGGAGGCGGAAATGGCTTCATGCTGCTAGAAACATGGCTGGATGAGCTTGCTGCGTTCTTCTCGTAGCCGTTTGATTCTGAGGGTGTCTCGAACGTAATTTCTCGCACGAAGACGGCATGACATATTTGAGGCTGCCCATGTCAATATCATGATCATGAAAGCTGAGATGCGTTAACAAACATACCTCCATAGCATTGAACACACGTCCATCGTATTCCTGCCTCCACTGCTTCGCACGCTTTCCACTCCGAAACTTAAGCAAGGCCAGGTAGCGATTCATTTTAGATGTCATCACCAGCCTGCAGTGGCTGATGTCCTCCCTCCACTTCTCACCAACAAAGCCAAGAAAGTCCCCTGCCGCCATATACGCCGGCACTGCAGGTATGCAAACCGTTGTAAACTGTTCGTCCTTTTCGTCATCATTGTCGTCATCTTCACCCTCCAAAGACTTGAGGTCAAGATCCTTCAATGCGGGCGTCTCATCTCCCTCGCGGTAAAAGTGTACCACACCCCATCCTACCTCGGTCTTCTTACTCTGTAATAGTACACATTCCGCTTTATTCGCCGTACCAGCCCCTCCGTAGCTCGGTCCTAAAGACGGCGCGGCAGTCTGAACAGCCTTGCTTGCCTCTTTAGCCATATCTAAACCCACATCTATTGTCTCGATACTGACTCGGCCGAAACGCCAATCCGCAGCCGCCGTCTCAGGCGTAAGAGCTGCACTTGAAGGTGGTGGCGGAAGACTTTGGGTTCTTTGTCGCCACTGTCTTTCTGTCACTATCTCGAATGTTCTCTGGTCGGGGTCTTGTTCAGGCACGCGTGGTGATGCACCGCAGTCGATAACACTCGCCTTCGCCGGAACCGTATCCGACAAGGGCGCCGCAGAAGCAATGTTTGTCCGAAACTCTGCTTGATGGCTCTTCGATCGATGAAGGATGGCCGTGAATTCCTTTCCATTCGCGGCATGTGCTGGGAGGTCGTCGAAGATGCTTGCTCCAACAGGTGGCAGCCAGAGTCCACTTTGACTGCAGCTATCCGCTGGATTGCAGCGATCGCTACGAGGGTCCGGTGTCGCGTACAGCTCAAATTTCAGGTGGTAGAAGTACGAAGGCATAGCCTGGTTTATGCAGCTTGTCGGATGGATGTGGATTTGCCGTGCAGGTGAATGATGTTGGCCCTAATGCTGTCGCGCGTGACCTATTCAAGGTGGCAGCTGCAGTACTAGCTGTCGGCCAAAGATGTGATCCCATAGCGACAGACGCAGTCGTGATAGATGGGTGATGATGCTGAAGCACTTTGTTGAGCGACGGGTTCAAGTCGGGGGAAGGAAATTCGGTCTGGGAGGGTTCAAGTGGAGTGGCTTCCATTCGCAGGCCTTCTTCACGTGTCTGTCAATAACTCCACCTCCAGGATGAGATGACTGATCACAAGGCAACGAGAACTTAGTTCTCGTATTCGCTCGCGGGCGAAATTAACTACGATTTGTGCATCGTTCACTACAGCTTTTGGTTTTCGCCCATAACGTCACTCCATTCAGACAAGGTTCACACAAGTTCATTGATGTACAGGGCATAATGGATGGAGAAAATGCAGATAGCTCTGTATTCGGCTGCGATGAGGCAGAACATCAAGATACTACTAGAAAGCGACATCATGTCGCCAAGACATCAGATGCGCAACTCCAAGATGAGAGAAATAACCTTAACGCCGCTCCGCCGATTGGCACCGGAAGGATCATAAGAAACCATGCAAGTCATTCAGAAGTGACACGGATCGGTCTACTGGCCACCGCGAAGACGAAGGACGAGGTGGAGGGTGCTCTCCTTCTGGATGTTGTAGTCGCTCAGGGTGCGGCCGTCCTCAAGCTGCTTTCCAGCGAAGATGAGACGCTGCTGATCCGGAGGGATGCCCTCCTTATCTTGGATCTTGCTCTTCACGTTATCGATGGTATCGGATGACTCGACTTCAAGAGTGATTGTCTTGCCAGTCAAAGTCTTGACAAAGATTTGCATACCGCCGCGAAGACGAAGGACGAGGTGAAGGGTGCTCTCCTTCTGAATATTGTAGTCAGAAAGGGTACGGCCATCTTCAAGCTGCTTGCCGGCGAAAATAAGACGCTGCTGGTCTGGAGGAATACCCTCCTTGTCTTGAATCTTGCTCTTCACATTGTCGATGGTATCAGATGACTCGACTTCCAAAGTGATCGTCTTGCCAGTCAGAGTCTTGACGAAAATCTGCATACCACCGCGAAGACGGAGGACGAGATGAAGGGTAGATTCCTTTTGGATGTTGTAATCAGAGAGAGTGCGGCCATCTTCAAGTTGCTTGCCGGCGAAAATCAGGCGCTGTTGGTCCGGGGGAATGCCCTCCTTGTCTTGGATCTTGGACTTGACGTTGTCGATAGTGTCTGAGGACTCGACCTCGAGGGTGATCGTCTTTCCAGTCAAAGTCTTGACGAAGATCTGCATACCACCACGGAGGCGGAGAACAAGGTGGAGGGTGGACTCCTTCTGAATGTTGTAGTCGCTTAGGGTGCGGCCATCCTCAAGCTGCTTGCCAGCAAAGATCAGGCGCTGTTGATCCGGGGGAATGCCCTCCTTGTCTTGGATCTTGGACTTGACGTTGTCGATAGTGTCTGAGGACTCGACCTCAAGGGTGATGGTCTTGCCAGTGACTGGTGATTGTTAGTATTGGTGACACAGGTGCTAGGGGCAATAGCAAGATTGCGGCGGGAATGGGATGACTCACGAGTCTTAACGAAGATCTGCATGATGGAGGCGGTAATGGACTATCGCTGTGTGGTGATGTTGCGAGTGTGAAAACGATCGCTATGCCGAAGCAGGTTCGTCGGGCGATGGAGGAAGAGGAGGTTGTGTTTGGAAGAAGAAGGATGATAAGAGGGGGAGAGAAGAATACCAAGTTGATGAGTGACGATGGGGGCTGGAACGATGTTAAGTATGTTGGTAAGCAGGCAGAAGCGGCAAACCCAGGAGGGGATGGAAGCGAGGGGCAGGTTCAACACAGCGCCCAGCCCCCTTCTTCACAGAGCCGCCCCACCGGTTTCGATAGCGTTCTGGAGCATTCGGGAGACTTTTGGCCACCATGATTGGGTGCTGAGCAATCAGGCCTAGACAGACCCGTTTCCCCCAGACCAGTGACTGAGAGGCTGTCGCGCCGATGAGTCGATTACAGAGGGAAATAGGGTCCTGAACAGTGAGACCTTGACTGTCAGTTGAGCCGCAAACTCTCATACGAGCCCAACAAATGCATGTGTATCCGTACGCACTGGGCAGTGATTGCCACCTGGATAGTCCATTGGTACTATGCAATCACAGCCACTCCCACTTGCCTCCGCAGTCACCGACGCTTGCACCGACCAAAGCTGTATGATGGCCGCTCAGTAGTCAACCCATGTTCCCCTTCAAGCTTCCGAAGCGCATTCGCGGTTTGGCACGATACTGACATCAGCGACCGGGGTTCGCACTTACGGATAGCGCCATGATAAGGACCACTCTGGGAATATCAGCGGGGGGGGAGACGCGGTGGGTCATCGGGTCAGAAGGGTACCTGGACCTTGAGCGAATGAATGACGCACGCGGAGGCCACTTCTGCGCCATCGAATCTTTGCCGCAAATACGCGTTAGTACTAGTACTCGTAAACATCATCAAGACAACTGACTGCATTCATGCGACAGAAGAGCCAACCTCAGAAACACTGTCTCACTCACTCCGTTGAGGTCGTGGATGGTCGCCGTTGCCGTCGCATGCCCATCCACCTTTATCTGTGGCAGTGCATGATTCCTAGCCTCCTGCCCCCCCTTCCACGTGTCCCATGATTTATCCACTGCGGGTAACGCCACATTGCAGCTTCTTTTGTGGCTGTCCAATACTGTATGAGACGGACGTTTTTAGGTGCCATTCACACAATGGCAAGAAGACAATACCGGCTGCTCAACTCGTTCTTCACTCTCATAAGGGGAAACTCCTTCCCAAATAACCGCGCTTTCATCAAACCTAACTATCAATCTCCGAATGCAAACCATGGCTTCATCATTCCCAGTAGAATGACGTCTGTTCGAAAGCTCTCATAGCTCCTTCGGCTTCTCCGAGACGAATAATTTCGCAATGCCTCCAAATACGAACAAGAGCTTTATATTTCGCTCAAATCAGCCACGATGCGTCCATCAGTAACCCTCTCTAACGTTGAATGACTTACAGCTTCATCAATGACTCGAAAATAGAATGGAAACGCAGGGTACGCATCCCCGTCGTAGAATGCTCTCATCGACTTCCAGAAGCCTCCAAATTCACCGGTCGAGAGGAGGTCATTGAAGAACCTGTCGCAGGCAAGGGTTTGGCACGGCGTCGTCAGGTCATGGAACATCATTCGGGGAAACAACACGGAGCTGACTTACATAGCCTTGTACATTCCAGGCGGATCAGGTCTTTCCTGCGCAACCAACCTCTCACCCTTCTCCGACGTGATGCTGTGCACAGCCCTCCTCGGAATCAAGAACGGAGGATCACCAGCTTTTAACTCGACTGTTTGACCACTGACGGTGATCTTAGCACGTCCCTCTACGACCGTCATATACTCGGCGTGATACTAGGGTGTCATGCAATGAGTATGTGTCGGACGGCTTGAGTAAAGGGTGCGAGGTCGCCAGCCATACCTTATGCCAGTGAGGCGGCACCGTGAAAGCCTCTTCGCCAGTCGATACAACATGCGCGAAGTATCTCTTGACAGAGTCCTCTGGTTCGCTTTCATCTATGCTGAGGTCCATAGTGATGCCCTGTGTTAAAGGCCCAACGAAGTCAGTGCCACGTCTGTCAAGCCGCTGCGCTCCGTCTTTACCTTCCCCATCGTGAGGGTCTTCAAGACCTTGATCGAGCTCATGATGGTATCTTTCGGATCTCAAAGCCGTGACACAGAACCCTAGTAAGAAAATCACAGAGCACCGGGGCAAAGGTTCATGAAATGAGCTTTCTTCGGCTGGTGACAGTCTGGTCCAGTCGGCAACCTATACGTCAGGAGAGGGGTAAGCGTCAGCATCGGCACCCTCAATCGGGCGTTATGATGCATGATAGGTCACCTAGTTGAGAGGCTCCCATGTTGGGATTGTTTAATCAGTATTATCGTTGAGGCCAGGCCGGGCTACTCTCCCAGGCTGGATTCACTGGGCACTTTGCCCCCCTTTGGTCATGCCAGATTATTACACAACATACCTTATATTTCTCTTCCCTTTTACCAGCGCTAACTGATCTTTCTTGTTGTACTCACCAAACCTGCCCAGAAGTAGGCACCTTCTTCCTGACATGAGGTATCTTCGCGTTGGAAACTCTAATCGTGTACGGAGGATCAAAACGGCATCTTCTCGTCGTCGGCCTTGTCCTGTGTCCAGGCACGTACAGTACTACCTGAGTACTAAGGTAAGGTAGCAAGTAGTAGTAGTAGTACGTACATGTTACATATGTACATGGGACTAAAAAAGAGAGTATCCTCCAATATCCGTCTGCCCTAGTACAAGTATGTATGTATGACTGCAAAGTGATCGCAGATGCCAATACTTCATGTCGAGGGCAAATTCGAAGGCCTGATTCATTATCGAGACCCATCCGCGCTATAAGGGTGATCAATTATACCAGGTATAGCGGAGAGAAAGGTTAGCACGCGGCACGATAGGTCTGCGACTGCACATGGAAATTCAGACACAGGATTTATAGACGAGGTAAATATCTTCCAGATTTGGTAGTAAAGCAAGCTCACCTGCTGCCCGATCTACGGGGCAACATTCAATTCCAGCCAAAACGAGATAGAAAAAAGACAAAGACAAAGCTCACGCTATGCGTTGCATCCTCAGGACGGCTGTCATATCCCATGAAACGTCAAAAGCAGCTTTAGGTGTCTCTCTGACCCCAACCAGAATGTTCAATAAACCTAGGTCGCTCGCTGTCCGTCCTGTGCTTTCCGTTCCATGCCGTTCGCTTATGCTCATATCAAAAAAAAAGTCAAAGGGGGTGAAGGATTTGAGGGGGTATTGGTGATCAACAGCAAGTTAACCACCAAGGAACCCCACGAAAGCTGGGAAGAAAAGGTTTCATGTGAGAAGGGGGCAAACTAAAAAGGGCAGTGTCGTAAAATACGTAGACCGCTTTTCTTCGAGTCATACATTCGTAGAAGGAATTCGTGAAAAAAATAAAAAAGGTTCATGCTCCGTAGTATCATTTCGGTGATCATAAACGGCGGATACTCTCATCAGCTAGCCAACGAGACAGAAATGAAAATAAATACCGGGGCATTTTCATGCTCGGTGGTGCGGAAGTTTGGTGTCGTGAAAAAAGTGCAAGACTCGGTGGTGTATCGTGTCTTTTCGTGCGAACGCCATCGCTCAGAATGAGGACCGGAGAAGATTGAAACAAAGGAAATGGTAAATATGATAGCCCGTCGTCAAGACGAGGAACCCAAAGCATCGCCATCTTCGCAAGCCAGACACAGCGATAATTGAGGTTAATTTGCCTTGATGACAAGCTTTGAGAGGAACTTGTTGGACAGTGAGTCGAAGTCATAACGGTCAAACTTAGACTCCTTGCGCGTGCGAAGGTAGCCCTCTACACAATTGGTTAGTGTACTTGTCCTCTCCCTTGAGTGTACGAGCTCTCTTACCGTGCTTGATGACATGCTCGCGCACTTCAGTCATGGCTTCACATACTGAGGTGTTGTTGTGAAGCAGGTGGCCGTGCTTCCTGGTATCCCAGTCGATGAAGGCAGGGAGCTTCTGGGAAATGGCGTGAAACAGGCCAATGATGACACCCACAGGAGTAGTCTCCATATCGGTGCAGAACTTGTCAACGGCAGCCTGGTCAGGTACGCGATAGTAGCTGTCGAATTGAACCTCTTCCCAGACTGCAAGCAGGATGGATGCAAGCATAAAGATAGTAGGCCAGTTCTTCATCTTCTCACCGCTGTAAACACCAGAGTAGAGTGAAGAAAGCTCCTCAAGAATATCCTTCTGCAGCTCGCGCCACATGTCGGCCAAGGCACACTTGATCTGGTAGTTGATCATAACAGGAGCAACTGTACGTCCGTAGAATTTAGACTCTTCATCATCGATTACACCATCAATGTTGGATTCGGAGCCCTGGTTTTCTACCATGGTGATGTGAAGAGTCAGGTTATAAGCCAAAACGAGCTTGAGGGCTTTGCAAATGACGGGCATCCTCTCCTTCATGTAAAAGCGGTGGGCCGTCTTGAGGATTTCGGTGATGAAGGGCGTACCCTCAAAGTGGTCATCAATGAAATGCTCGAAGGGGCCCTCGATATGCTTGTCAAGGTATTCGGAGAGAGCATCGAGGTTAACACCGTCGCGGCCAACATCGAGACGTTCCGTGCGGGTCTCAAAGTCGATGGTGGAATCTTGCTGGTAGGTTTCGACCCACTCAACTGACAGACAGCTCTCGTCGGCAACATATACCTGACGAACCATTACGGGAAGCGCAAAGCCATAGCCGTGAGTGATCCACATCAGCGTCTCTTTGGAATCGAAGCCCTTCACATTGAAAACCGTAACGTTGCGATCCATGTGCATCTCGTAGTCGGCCTTCCAATCCTTCATAAAATAACCAATATCCTTGATATCAATACGGGTGCAAGGAACCTGCCAAAGGCGGGCATGGGAAGGCTGGCAACCATTACAAGGCTCACCCGGGTCGCAAGTCTTCTTGAGAAACTTGCAGCGCAGACAAGCTCTGAGTTTCCTGATCTCGCTGGCCTGCTTGCGCTGTTCCGGAAGAAGAGGTCCTTTTCTCTTTCCGATCTTTTTCTCCACAGTACCGTCCTTCTTGCCATTGGAGCTACGGCGCAGGATGGTCTTGGTAGTGGTCTTGCCAAGGACAATCTTGCGCGGAGAGGAGTTACGGCGCGTGTTACCTGTTGACGGGGGCGATGATGAGCCAGCACCACTACCGGGGCTGCGGCGGGAGGCAGTGATTGGCTCGACCTTGATTGGCCTGGCAGAGGCAGAGGTAGAGGCGGTGGGGCTGACAGTCTCATGGGTGTGTTGGTGACCATCTGATGAGTAGCAATTCCGGTGGTTCGTGTGGCCATTATCGCCACTGTGACCGTCGGACTCAGGAGAGAACGGGGAGAAGGGGAAGGGTTGAATCTCTTCGAAGCTGCCAAACTCAAGTGAGTTCGCTCCGTCTGAGGAATTCGAGTCAGAGCGAAGATGAAGCGTCTGGGACGGGTTGAAGATGGCAGCGTTCTGGGTCTGACCAAATTGATCGAGACTGGGGCCGCGCCAGTCAACCATAGCCCAACTATTCTCGCCTGATGATGATGACAGAGACAGGACCTCAAGATAAGTATTGGTCGGAGAGTTGCTCCCAACACTGCCATTTCTCGCCAGAGCCTCCATTTGAAGGGTGCTCTGGAGATCTTGCCAGTCGCCTAGATCTGGATTTCCTCCCCACTGAAGGACTTGTGAAGCCTCGGGCAAGGCAGCCATAGCACCAAAAGCTGGCTCCATCAAGCTCGCTTGGAGTGTAGCTTGGGTCGTGGCGGGCAGGTAGTCAAGTGGGTTAGGCTGATGGAAATTTCCAGGGAAGGCATTGTAACCCATCATAGCAGGATCCTGAATAAATTGTGACAGCTCGGGGCTCGTGAAATGCTGATGGGCATGTTGATGAGCATGTTGATGAGCATGTTGCTGTTGTTGCTGCTGCTGCTGCTGCTGGGCAGCCATGGCAGCTTGCTGATGCTGGAGTGCCCAGTCGGTCAGAGGATTCGCATGCTGCTGGAAAGGCGAATGTTGCAGAGAAGAATGGTGGCTGTGAGGACTTGATGTATGAGACAGCGGTGAAGAAGCTTGCTGGTCGTCGGAGACAGACGAGGCCTGCGCTTGGGGACTTGACATGGCGGTCATGGTCATGGGGATTGACCAGGCGGTGTTTGACAGAAGCGTCGCGGTGGTTTGGGCCTGGACTTGTGTTGCTGTGTACGGATGGTAGAGCGAGGCAGCGATGTTGCGTTGGTCTCTCTGGGGTTGGTCGAAGGCGACGTCGATCAAGGCATCGGGGCCGACATTCTGACTGCTGAACTCGGCGTTCATTCTGAGCAAAGCGGAAAGGAGAGGAAAGGGAAAGCCCGTGGATAGGGCTGGCGCGATGGGAGAGAGTTTTGTTGCAGGAGATCAGAAGTTAGAAAGGACACCGCTCTTTCGAAGACGAGAAGAGCGAGACGTGGATATGGCACGGGCCCTGGTAACAAGGGCTTGCAAGGTTGTTGAGCAAAAGGCGGGCTAAGGTATGATATTGCCCTGGGCCTGCTACTGTATCTTCTCTTTCGGGGAAAGGCTGTCGTTGGATGCGTGAGAAGAGGAAGAAGAAAGGAGGAGAAAGGAAGAACAGGGCCTCAGACGCAGGAGTTCCTGGGTTGGTGAGGCGCGGGTCGAGGATGCAGGTAGCAAAGCAGCGGACTGGCTGTCAGCTGCGGAGGCGGGAGGGAATCGGGAGGAGGAAGAGAAGCGTGTGTGCGTGAGGTGTGGTAGTATGCGATGCAGAGAAGCGGTGGGCGGTTGGCGATGTGTGTAGCGGCGGGGAGCAGGCCTGGGTGAGGTGGGGAGCAGGCTGGGTTGAGGCTTCACGAAGCACAGGCCACCAGATCCCCGCCGGGTTGAGAGGGGATGTTAAGAGCAGGTAGGAACAAGTGCTGTAGTTCACTAACAACTCTATCTGCTGATCCGAGTTTGAAGTCGCTCACTCTTCACCCCAAATTGATCCTTGCCCTCATCCACCACAGCCGATGCGATGTGCAAGAGAAGAAGCGGTGAAGGGAAGACCATAGCGATGCGAGCCTGTAATTGGCCGTAGTCTGGCCCGGGTGGACCGAGGGGCATGCAGCTAAAGTGGATCGGCCGCCGGTAGCAGAGCGGGTTCTGGTTCTAGTTGATAGTGCCTTGACCCACTGAGAATCCTGCCCTGGAGGACCTGAAGCTACTTGTACTAGTAGTACTACTAGTAGTAACTTCACTCAACTTCTCATACCAGTGGTACCTCTACACAAGCGCGGAGCTCCTACGAGATTGTTCAAGTTATCTAAAGTCCCTGAGGTACCCAAATTAACGGCACCCGTCACAGGAGCGGCTGGCCAGTTCTGACTGGAGAGGCGAGGCTTGACCCGATTTCAGCCAGGCATAGGTGCAGTCGTAGTCAGCCTGCAACAAATGGCGTCTCTGTTGGTTGTCGCTCATGGCGAATTGATTCAGCAAACGATACTGTAGCGCTGCATCAACCACGGTGGATCGAAAACTGGACTGAACTTCAATGCGATGCGCTAATATACTGCAAACTGCGGTCACTGTTGCAGGAGCTGTCCCAAATCTCAGACCTGCGTCTCTGACGGAATCACTGCAGCTATCCCAAACGATGCCTTATGACTCAGGCTCACTCAATCAGCGCTTCCCTTGGTCTCTGCCCCCGTATTTGGCTTCGTGCGAATCCCAGTCATCGCCCTCAATCCAGAACAAATTCCCAGCCTCCTGCTGCTCCCAATCCCAACATCCTCTCTCACACCCCTAATGATCACCCCGGCAGCAGGTCATGGTATTTGCACCTTCTGTTCTCCATACTCCGTGGGTAGTGATGTGATTACAAGTAGTTAGTGGTCCATGCATCGACAGCTTTCTCCACCATCGTCATTCAGCCACGCAAGTGATCCCGATCTTTCTGGTCCGAGACCCTTTGTCAAACACTATTCCAGGTAGGGCACTCGACACTGTTACTGTTCCTGGCAAGTCGCCGGCCTTGTTTTGACACAAGAGGGCTCCTGGCAATCCTAGAGAGGCCACGACGCCGTGCCAATCAAGCCCGCCGTCACTTCACACATCAATACGACACCATTATCTCTGCCCACGCCCAGCTGCCGCGAGTCAAGGCACACCTCGTGAGTTGTCTGCTTGCTTGACACCGTGAAGTGCAACCTCTAGCGCAGCAGTACCGTAGATATTGCATGCAGCTGACCATTCAGAGAGCCTGGAGATGCCGGCTTAAGGTCTCACTCACCCGTATCATCGCACAGAGGTGACCGACAAGCCCCGATGCTCATCCCTTCTATTTACGACGTCGGACTTCTAAGCAAGGTACCTACCAGCGAAGGTGTAGTACCGCACTCATGCACGAAGCCGCCCTGTTCCCGACCCGATACTGGAAGCGGCTGACCTGGAGGGTTGACGCCATACTCGTCCAATACATGGAAGAAGTGGTCATCCACGGAAAATGTCCTCAAATCTCTGACAAATCTCCAGTCAATGGTGTCCTGAAGTTCATACAACACAAATGTGTCGTCTTCCCAGCCTTGTTCTCGAAGCTCAGACCACCGTCCTGCCACTCACGGCGTGGGCTGGCGGGCCCTGTAAGCTGGATGTCGATCAGCCCCCAACCCAGCCATCTTAACCTTGTGTATCGTCTTCACATCACCCAAACGAACTTAACATATGATTTACTTGTGTTCTGAAACCTTCGTGACTTTCAGCGGCGGTGCCAGCCGCCTTTTTCGATCTCCGAATCAAGCATTTCTAATGAGCAATAGCACCTCACGAAGTCATGGCTGGTGAACACGTCAAACGAACCCCACAGATAAGTCACACAAACCTGGGTATTGTGCTCTTGTACGACGCACAGGATGCTGCCTAACTGGCGTTGCTACCGTTGAGTATCTCAGCAGTGCGCGTTCTGGCGCAACCTTTTACGGAGCGAAGCGATCACGAGAACTCTATCTACAAGTACAAGGGTCAAAGACGTTAACTGACGAGACGTGTTCATGCTACGGTACAACCCGCTTGCTCAACACAACCCATCGGAGTTGGCTAATGCCTACCACTGCAAGGATGTTTGGTATTTAGAGAACGAATCGTTGATCCTGCTAAAAGGATTGTCGCCCGATCGAGAAATTCTTACGCTATGGCCATGTCTCTCTGTACGTTGCTCGTTGATCTCCAGCCCAACCATGTTTGTGCCTGTCCGCCACGCGCTTCAGCTCGCGGCCTTCTCAAGGTCTTAGACACACATTACCTGCATTCCGTTGTTCATTCAACACCACCTTCTCTTCTATGTTGCGTCTGCCCAGGTGGGGAGGTTTGTGCTTCCCAACAGCACCTCCTTGGGTAACACATACTCACGGGCACGCCCGCCCGTGTCAGGGCCATGGAAGGAAACCCCGCGTGTTGTGGCGACGCCAGCCCGAAGATGACTGGCCATAGGGCAACGGTTGTTTGTCTCATCCGTCATGATTTTGCGCAGGCGCTTCGCCTCCAGGATGATCCCTGCGCTGGCCAATACGAAAATGTGGCTGGTAAGACAACGCATGGCACAGGATCAGGGAGGAGGACCATAACAGAAGCACAACCCGAAGAACGTTTTCGTGAGAAGCATCTGCCCTGCTTTAGGGCAAAGCGACTATCTCGCATTGAAACAACGGTCTACGTAAACAAGGAATGTCCTTGGCAATTGGCTGTTCTTGGTGCCCAATTCTGTACGGTGAAGTGCCTTGGGGCCACATTGTCTCGCGCGTTACATGTCTGCGCAAGCGGCGGCAGAACTGGGATTGGTCTTGGAGGCTTCAAGTTTGCCTATGGAACAAAACGTTGGCTTGCCGGCAATAGCACGCATGAATAGCTCCGCTCCGGTGAATGCACCAGCGAGAGCCTAGACCTGCGTTGGCCTTTTAGGTCTACTTAAGTGGATCGGCACCGAAGCTATTAGGACAGGACAGTAGACTAGACGAGTAAAATATCAGAAGACGAGGGACCCTTGCGAATGCTCTGTGGCCAGATGAATTAACGAGCAAGTTTGCGGCAAAAGGTGTAGGTCATTCGCAGCAGTCCCTTTATGGATGACACTGCAAGCGATGATTGAGGGAAGGATTGCTGTCGTGCAAGTGATTTGCAAGGCAGAGGACCCCGCGGCCTTGCAGAAGAAGATCATGGCATTGTTGGTGATAGGTCACTTCTTTGACCGACTATATGCTGGGAGATGGAGCCTATAGTGCAGCAAATTATCAGATAGATGCTCGGACAATAAGACGTTATCATGCAGCACGCAGCGTCATGATGGGACAATGCCGTGTTGTCAAGACGAAGCCTCATATGCAAGACAATCTACGATAGAACCACCTGATCCTAGGTACACTTGGGTGACAAGAACGGGCCTGAAAGTAATATCTCAACGGCTGATCGAGGAATAATGAAAATAAGTTGTAAAAAAGAGGCCAACCCGTGCGAGATAAACCGGATCTGAAAGTCGGTTACAAGACTGTTTGTCTTGCTATACACACCGTTAACTTTCGATAGAATCTACTGCGCTGCAAGGGAGAGATGGTACTTAGCTACAAAGGCAATGATGAAGGGCGGCGTTGAACCCCACATCATGCTGGACCATTCAACCTGTCATCCTTGATTTTGCCACCACGGGTGAGTTGCACACATGGAGGAAAATCGATAGAGAGAAGCAATAGAGCGTGCGAGGGGAGTTGGGCGGGAGGGAGAAAAAAAAGCAACATGTGCCTAAGCCGTGCGACAGAGATCGAAAGTGACATGTTACTTTAGTCTCTTTCTTTGTGTCGAACAGATAACGTGGTGGCGAGATGCCAGACCGTAGGTAGGTCCATCGCGAGGCCAGGCTTTTTTTGGGTTGGATACCGTATTAGGTAGCTAATAGTGGGTGAAGTGGGCTGACTGGGAGGGGGGAATTAAAGCCCTTGGGAGGCGGTGAGAAAGGAGCGGTGATCGATAAATTCTCGAAGGAAGAGCACTTGGAATGTGGTTGAGGTTTGAGGTGACGTTTGAAGGAGATTTCAGGAAAAGTTGAAGGTAGGCTATCGTCTGTAGTTGCATCGAGTGTGAAGGGAGGATGAGGAGAGAGCGAGAAATTGGTGAGCAACTTTGAGTACCTAGCAGCCTGAAGTGAAGTGAGCCTCTTCATCGTGGCAATTGTGTCGTTGGCATTCAAAGAAACCACCGGCACTTGGTGAATTTGAAGATGACAATGATGAGGAGGAGTCTGAGCCAATCATGGGAAAGGTCTTAGGTCTTCACTCGAATCATCTTGCCAGAGAGGGAATCTACCTCTCATCGTCTAGGCTTGCATGCTGAGGTTTAGTAGGTAGGAAGTGGTCGGCCTGCTCTGGGAGATAATACGAGGCTGGCTTTGTTGCGTTCTCAGAAACAACAGATCAAACGGTATGTTTGGATCAGAACTACTGTTTCTTTTTTTTTTTTTTTTTTTTTTTATCGGCATGGTTCTGTAGATCGATTCGTAAAGTTTTCTACAATCCGTAACTACGTCCCTCTCCGTTATGGCTCGAGAGAGACCTTCGGGTTGAGCTGGTGAAAACGTATGGACGCCACGTTCGCCCTCGACTCAGTGTCTTTTTATAAATCTGCATTGAGGAAAAAGGCACTGAAACCTAGCTAATACTATAATTCTTTAAATTTCAAAGCTCATCCAATCAATTCTTGGGTGGTGATCGTATATAGGATCTTGCTGCCACAGTCTAAGTGCAGGGTATTTAGGTAGCAGTCGGCATAAGCGGTTAGGCATCACAACGCTTTGAGGGCAAGCCGTAGGTTCCTTCAAAAGAAACCTGCATCAAATACTAAACTTAAGGTCCATTGCTGTATCAACCGCAAAACCATAGAGAACCTAGCTGCATGTAAAATTTCGGAGATGACGCGTTGTATAGAGATACCTATGTAAGTCCCAGTCCCGCGCAAGGGGAAAGGTAAACAAACCCACTGGAGGACCTTTGATGACCAACCGATTCGAATTTCAGCTACCGACTTCAGTGAGAGCAAGAGCTAGTGAAGGAGACTTGGCGAAGGACTACGATTCATAGCTAAGAAGTGAATAATAAATTGTCCTCGATCTAGGTTGTGAATGCTATTTCAGTCCCTTTACAAGTAATGAACGACACTGAGCATATCCGTTACGTTGGCAACCAAAGAAAATTATATGTATAGGATTCAAGCTAAGAAAGGCAATTAAGTCGATTCATTGCGCTGACAGTGGATTAGACGGTAGAGTTAAACTTCAGAAAAGATAAAGGGGAGAGTGTACTATGCTATGTCTAAATGACTTTGCGCCAACACATCTTCGACTTCCCAGAACCACTCTCTTGTCAAAATAAACACACAACATGAAAGAAGGTTTGAGTTGGACTCTGAGTTAATCTTCTCTCATTCAATTCTCCAATGTAAACATATCTCCGGTCATGGCCTATAAGACCAAGTAGCTCTGCCCCGAATCCTACAAAGGTAGGTATGCAAATCATCGAATGAAAGCATAGTCGAACAAGCTTGAACAGGCTTTACTACTTTCTGAAACGGGTTCACTTATACCAGCAATTAACAACTTTTGCTTCCTAGATGTACCTATTATCAAACACTTGTGTTTCAAGACTTATATTGTCTTGATTTATTCTTGAATCAATATGGCTTCCAGTAAACAACAAATCGTGACGGACAACTATGAGAGTCTCAACATGATCGAAGAGACTTCCGACACCGATAACACTCCATCTCTTACTTCCGATGATTCCTTCTTGGCCTTATTTTCTCAGCACCGTCCCACGCTTATAACTCGACAACCTCTAAGATACGATACTCAAGAGGATTGGGACTCTTTTATGGAGGAGATAGTCGGGATAGAGATGCCTGAAAGATCGGAAACCCCAGCCCCTGTTCAAGCTTCACCTATCGATGACGATACTACATTGGGATCGCCACAAGCAGTCTTGGTCCCTGAACGCCCAGTAAGGCAGCACATCATCGGTGATTCCGACTTTGATGAGTCCGACTACGATGAGGAACAGGGAATAGTTACAATGGTTCCACAGCCTACACTTACTACGCCCGACAATGAGGATATGCTTTTCGTTGCAGGCCCTATCCCCCGTCCGGGTTCCGAGTCGCCTCTTTCGAACAACAGAACACACCTCACTGTGTACCTGACAGATGCCAATGATGGGTATAATTCGCTCGAGTTCGAACAAGTCTTCCGAAATATCATCATGAACACCTGTCGTATCCCCACAGTAGTTGAAGCCAACTCCATCTTCAGCTCCAGCGACTTCGAATACCGTTTAGACCATCTACCCAAACCAGTCCATCCTTACGAGTACACTTTCATCGATGGCAACAACAGCTACGCCAATGCAGAGGCTGCAATCAATGCTGAGAAATTCGCCATGAGCATTGCCCAACGAGGGGGGCAGGTCTTAGTCCGCTTTGGCTGGCAGTTGATGAACATGCGCGAGAGCAGGACGTTTCTCACCCTTTTGAAGTCGCATTGGAGACAAAGGAGCATTGAAGACATGCAGTTTGTAGTTGGCGAGAGCTGGCCCGCGTCAGAGCTAGGTTATGCTCCCGAGTACCTTTGATCAATAGTCGTGTGCTGCTGCTTGGAGTTGGAAGACAGTGCCTATATTGTGTATGTTTGGAGTTGGATACTATCAAAGTATTCGCAAATTTTGCATTACGACTGGTTGCATGCCACTGAAATGTCTAAAAATACCTTATCACTTCATTTCAATGAAAGAATTTTAACACTCAAAACGCCAAAGATTAGACTGCGAAATGTTGACAGTTCCTGGCTACCTGCACTGCCATGCTCTTCAACACATTGCCCCATGACACTAAAGAGCACGGCTCTCAACCGGCTCGGTAAGTCGGACCAAAGAAGTGTTTGCTTGATGTCAAAGCTTAGTTCGCCGATCTTGTGCTACTCGATAGCTTTACATCCGGTACCGCGCTGCGAATGAGACAACAACATTGCTGGCTGTAAGTAAAATCTGTCGCAAGCTTAGGCAACATTCTTCTCCACAGAGCACAATACCACATGACTTGATGAATGTTAAGAAATTGTAGCTGGAGAAGCATAGCATAGCACAGACCACACGAGACACTGCAATGCCCCAAGCGCGGCCGCACTATTCAAAGTGATGAAGCTAGGAAAGAGTGCGCTTTGAATGTGAACGTCTCGAGGAGACTTCCTAAGAATTTACCCGACCATCACCCGACGAGGAACAATACCTCAGCTCCAGCATTCTTTGCCATGAGACCAATTGTTCAACAAAGAATCACTTACAACTTGCGCAGG
Source organism: Sarocladium brachiariae (assembly GCA_008271525.1). NCBI lineage: Eukaryota > Fungi > Ascomycota > Sordariomycetes > Hypocreales > Sarocladiaceae > Sarocladium > Sarocladium brachiariae. The sequence continues at coordinate 399,738 of RQPE01000012.1, read as the reverse complement.
CGACTGGAAGTGACGAGGTAGACAATACTAAGACGCACAGCCCATCTCAAGGGGAACAAACAATGTCAGCAGCCGGTTAAAAAAGAGACACCCCCGTTGTGCCGTGTTCTTCCACCCCTCCTCATCTATCCCACTCTAGTGATGAGAGGAGGTACTGCCCGCAGGAAACCCGGTGCAAACGTCGTTTTCCAGCATTTTAATCTTCAGAGGCGTCGCATGCGAGAGCGCGAGGGGAATAAAAGAGGGAAAATGTCTCAACCCGGTACAAGCAGAGACGGCGATGTCACCGTTCCAATTGTTCCCAGCATCTTCACCTCACTACCGCCTATCAGGGATGACCTCCAAACTGAGTCCTCCCTCCTCCAAGATGCCACCGTCGAGGAGTGTCTCCCGTTTCTCACGAATTCTTCTCACGCGCATGCCTACGTCAACGCGCAAGGCATCCCGCATCTGGACCGCTCTCGCCACGTAGCTTTCCTGCACAAGATGCTCGGCAAGCTTCCATCCCAGTTCAAAGCAGCGGACCCGAGCAGACCGTGGTTTTTCTACTGGTGTCTGGCTGCGCTGGCCATTCTCGGTGAGAATGTGGAAGAATATCGCTCGAAGCTCGTGGGGACCGTGCGGCCTATGCAGAATTCGGGAGGGGGGTTCGCCGGCGGCTTCGGACAGATGTCGCACCTTGCCACCACGTATGCCACCGTATTGGCTCTCGCTCTTGTTGGGGGAGAAGAGGCATACGAATCTGTTGACCGCAGGACTATGTGGAGATGGCTGAGCTCCTTGAAGCAGCCGGATGGTGGCTTCCAGATGGCTGTTGGAGGCGAGGAGGATGTGAGGTACGTTCTGCTTTGCCTGGGTCAACCTTCAACCTTCACCCACATGGTCAGCTGCGCTTTTGCATGCATATGGCTAACGTCTGCCTGCAATTTCCACTTCCAGAGGGGCGTACTGTGCATCTGTCATCATATCCTTACTCAATCTTCCCCTTGACCTTGCCCCCGACTCGCCAGCACGAGCGGCTGGCCATACTCGGCTCTTCGACGGGCTGGCAGAGTGGGTGCGTCGATGTAAGTTCATGCCGTGCGACCCTCCCAAGACATTGATCGACCCGTTCCGCTCATTAAAGAACCCTCTGGCCAGGCCAAACATATGAGGGAGGTGTGTCAGCAAAGCCGGGGGTTGAGGCCCATGGAGCTTATGCCTTCTGTGCCCTCGGTTGCCTCTCAATTCTTGACTCCCCAACACGAAGCATTCAGAAGTAAGTAACATGGTTCAAGGCCTTTGTTGGAACTATAGCCATGCCTGCACTATTGATGGTCGTTGGCACTGACTCGACTTGACCGCCTTCCAGGTACCTTGATATCCCTAAGCTAGTATCTTGGCTGTCATCTCGTCAAGATGCTCCAGCAGCCGGATTCTCCGGACGCACGAACAAGCTCGTTGACGGCTGTTACAGTCACTGGGTCGGAGGATGCTGGCCTCTCATTGAGGCCAGTCTCAACACCTCGGCGGCAGGAGGGTCTTCGCCGCCACCGCTGGAGACACAGCAACCCACACCTGCTGCAGGCCGCCTGTCTGCGGCCACTTCGACGCCCACGCTGTTCAGCCGAGATGGTTTGATTCGATACATCCTTTGCTGCTGTCAGGATCAGAGCAGGCGTGGAGGGCTGCGTGATAAACCGAGCAAGTGAGTATCCTTAGATTCCCTTCACGTCGCTCTGTGCACCCCCCGAAAGTGATCAGAGCTCGTATTGACTCATCAATACAGATTCTCGGACGCATACCATACTTGCTACGTCCTATCTGGTCTGAGCTCAGCTCAGCACAAGTGGAATCTAGCTGGAAACGGAGTGAGCGAGAGCCTTCTGGGTTTGGACGAGTGGGCAGTCACTCCATTCTCTGAGGGCGACCAAATATTCGACGAAGAAGACCGGGTTCAACCGGTTCACCCGGTTTATGTGATCCCTCAGGACAAAGCTGACGCTGCCCGCCAATACTTCATGGCGAAAACAGGGTTTTGACTACCCACCGGCCAAGCGCTACTCAGCAGCAGAATGCTCGTCAGAATATCATCTATGATGAGAGCCTCTTGTTCAGGCTTGACAAGGTTATCATTAACCCCGTCACGTGCATCAAATTATCTAAGTTGTGGCCGGGTACAGCGCGACCAGCTCGATTGCCGATCGCGAAGGACAGGTTGAGATGGTGGTGGTGAAACATGGGTGGGAACACCGTCTGACCTGCCCAGAAAGCCTGTTGTTTGTGGGGGAGCTAGAGACATTTTGCTTCAGACGAGTCCCGCTGGTCAATGATATCTCAGTATTTCGCCTGCTGGTTTAAGTCATATCGATTGGAGTATTCAACAACAAGCCGCCCACGGGCTACGGGCGATTCTCTGGTTGCCGAATTGAGTTCAGGTGAGCATCTTAAGCAAGCCGCCAACGATGCTGAAGCAAAAAGCAGGCTCCCCTAGGTTGGCCATCTCCAGTCAGATTGGTGTGACTGGACGGAAAGGAGCCTGGGATCAGTGGCCAAACTCTTCTAGATTTGGTAGTATGCATACATGGCGTCAGCGTACATGGGAGGCGTCGCCAACACATCTTGCACCAAGCGAAACGCTGCGTGGTCTACACAGGGATGGGGTGTGTAAGTTGACCTAGGCGGGCATGGCGCACCCACGCCGAATTGCACCACATAGCTTTGCATTTGCAGGGTCTGCGCATCATCTGGGCCAGACCTCTCTTGCCATTGAAAATGCCCAGGCGGAACAATTTCTGTAACTAGTATCATATCGACTCAGAGGGGAGTCCACAGTGCGCGGGTCTCCAGTCATTATCATGCTCACTTTCATGAACTGTGTGGAGGCGGTCGGGTGTTGTGCATAACACTACTGGAGATGCATTAGGATCGGCTGCCTCCTCCGTAAGACGGGCAGAAGGAGCCAAAATACCGGTGTACATGGCCGCGATCCAGGGCCATAGCCTTTGATTTATGCTTCGATCTATGTCAGCCAGCTATGAAAGGGCCAGGCCTCTACGACTGCGGTTGAATATTGTGGCCTTGGAGTCAATTTTGGGGTTGATGGATCTTGTGATTATGAGCACAGTACTTTACTCGATCCACAGCTGCGCTACATAATTTGGGGACTCATTTCCAGTACCAAATCCAAAGGAGGAGGCGGCGGCGGCGGCGGACATGCAACCATAAAGAGCAGAAGAGGCGTGACCGCGTATGCGACATCTTGGCGATGAACGAGGGCTCAAGCCGGCCAGATAGAACAAGCCTAGGGAAACGATAATCGAGGTTTGTGTCAATTGGCCAGGGTCTAGGGCGGCACTGCTTGTCTTGGTGTCCTCAGGCTTGCTCTCTTAGCTTACGGTGATGGTACACACTGCATATGTGACCTTGTCAATCAATGGTGCAGTCTGCAGATTGATGGAGATTAATCGAATCTATTAGAAAAGACTGGGGATCCGAGGATCGGGTTCAAGGTCGAGGGCGCGTAATGGATAGACGTGAGACAACACACGATAATACTAAGGTAGGTTCAAGAGGAAGAGGGGCGGGCCATTTGCTACTACTACACGTCGAGTTGATGTGTCGACTAGTCCGACCTCGAGTGATGAGCGCTGCGATGAAACCAGACTGACACGATTGAAGTCGGCTTGGTGGTCGTATGTAGTTCAGGTACTGTAGTTTCGAGCCATTCGATAAAATATCCCCCTCTACGGAGTAGAATGCTTTCCTCCCCCTCTCTGCCCCTCCAGATCGCGGCCCCATTGAGGTTCGGAGCAATGAACTAACGTGATCTTCAGAAAACCCTGCCCTCCCCAACAGCGTCCAGTAGAGCGGGCCACACACCTGCCACCCATGTGTCAATCACTCCGTGGCGCTTGCCCAGTTTTTGGCCTTTAGTGCTAGAGAGCAGGTGCGACGAGGCGTGCAACTTCCAACCTGGGAAGAAATTACCTGGGCACGTACCTAGTGAAGTCAATGGAAGGTGCGGCGGCAATGACTGAGGCTGGGCAATCTTCCTCATCTTCAAATGTCCAATGCGGAACGACTGGAAGAGGCCGAGTGGCGGTTCTGGTATTCTTGAGACTCGGAGCTGGTGACAACCTGCTCCTGGACCAGACCCAGTCAAATCCTTACACTACCATATTTCTTCGTGTTTCGTTTCTTTTAATAAGGGCTCGCTGAACCGGTGTTCAATGTCACTCTCGACGTCGGCGCTAAATTACTATACGCCTTGCCAGAGATGGCAGTCCACCTCATTGGCGGACGGTACGCCTCCAAAGGAAGGATGCCGACATTCTGCGTGGGCGATTCGCCCGGCCAGCACGTTCCGTTATTGTGAGTTTGTCTAGGTTTCCCGCACGCGAGAACTCAATCACTGTCTAGCCTGGGAGACATACTTTCAATAGCAACTGGTGCATGTGATTCAGAGTGTTATTCTTATTACATTTGGGCTTAGATGGATCAGCTACTGTCCCACCCCGCCTTCAACCTTGGCGAGGGCCAATCCACGACACAGGTGGCCACCAAGTTAATTAGTAGCAGCATCTCTTGCTGAGCTGGTTCCAATTGCTCGCTCCGATTCGACAGAAGATTACGAGACAGAACCGATGGCATCCAACTCACTCAATCACACACACACAAACACATACGCGCGCGAGCTTACTTAGCCCTTCTGGAAAGATTCCACAATACGCAACCGCTCGTGGCCTTCTCGCCCGCACGACTTCTGTTCGCCCAGAACGGGGCGAATGCAGAGTCCAAGAGGGGCATGACTTTCTATGACGATGTTGCAGAGTTTGATTTGGATATCCTCCTACCTACTGTCTCTTGCAAAACGTCAAGATCACATAGTTATCACTGAGGGTTGCCACAGCTGGGGCGAGCACAAGCATGGCCATATACACGTGTCGCTCATCGTACACATACTGCAGACCTCGACATCGAAGTACAACTACAAGTACATACATACCAAAGTCTTGCGGACCGCAATTTCCCGTGCAGCATCGAAGCACGGTACGTATCGCTACTGCTCGCTACCTAGACTCCGCTGTTGCGCCGGCCCCGGCTGCTTTGTTGCTTTAATATCATCGGCAGCATTGCCAGCTCATCATTGCATGAGAAGTTGATGGCTCAGTGGCCTGCAGTGGCCGCCTAGTTGCCTCGCGCCCCCTCCTTGCCATGGCCCAATCAGTCCTGTGCTATTCACCGTCAACCTTTCGTGTCCCCAGTCTGGTCCCAAAGCCAGCGACCATGGCCAACGACGTCTCGCAAAAGTCGAATGGTGACAAGGATCATGCTGCTCCACCATCGCATCGCAGTTCCAAAACCCCAGCCACGACCTGCCCTGTTCATGCACACAGACTTGCGCGCGCCCATGCTTTCTGCCTGCTCACCGACAACAGGAGTTAACTGAAAAACTGTCTCCCGCTGCTCAACAGGACCAGACGCGCGCGCGTCGAGATCCGCAGGGAAAACATCCTCCATGGGCCGTTGAAAGCTTAGTGGACCGTGCTTTGAACCAAAGCCCCGAAGCGCCGACGCTGTTGCCAATAGCTCCGTTCTTGACGCCGGGCAATGACCCTGTCGCGAACCCTTCTCCGAGGACTGAACGAGAGAGTACGGACCCGGTACTCTGGGATTCCGAACCCTAATGAATTCAACCCAAGCGACCCCAAGGCAGCTTTTGAGCTTGCACCCCTCCGTCGCGCCGTTTAACTAGGATCCCTGTCACCCCAACCTCCAAGTTACTTGCCGAATTGAGTTGTCTACCGTTGCATGACAGGAGGTAGCCCTGCAGGTGTTCCTCGGGGCGTCTCTGATCGTTGATCGTATGTGTTGGTACTCATTATCTTGGCTATGTATTTGTCTTCGCGCTTGTTGTTGTTTTGCGTAAATCAGACCCAAAATAGAGGCCCTAGAGGTCCCTGTAGTTGCACATCCCACTGGCTCGGCCGCAGGACTTCTGGGTCTGGAAAGTTGAGGGGTCCAAGAGACAAAGCCAGTTCAGTGCATCCGTTAGTTTCCCACAACATCGGCCGCCGGTCTTCACTCTCGCCACTTGGATCCTCACTCGTTCTTAGACTCAGGCAATCGACCACCTGCAGCAGCACAACCACCGGGCCGAACTCGTGGCTGCTGTAGCGAAGTACATATGCTGGATACACGAAAGACAGCAAAGTTTGAATAAGATCACGGCCCACCAGTCCGCTGAGCGTTGCCGACCTGAGCGGCGTACAGACATGTCTTTCCCCTGACACACCGGCCTACGTTCTCTCTAGTGCACGGTTGGACAAGCTGCATCTCCATGTGTTGTGGTGGAGTGGCCTAGGCGGCGGCGGATTTTATCAACTGGCAACGAGGTAAGCCAACACATCAAAGATGGGTCACACTGTTTCCCGAGAGCCGCATAGTTGCTCGCATCTGCCTCCATTCGCACATCCCATCTGGTTTTTTTGCAGACACCCCCTCGCCCGCGCTAACATGCTGGCTGTCCAGCATCAGAACGGTTGCTTTGATCCTCGACGGCACCGGTGTCCTGACCCTCGGACAAGAGTTACCCTACCCGCCCCGACTTGGAGGTACTTCAACCTCATCTCTATTCCTCCACCCCGTCTGGCCACCACGGGTTCCTCATAATACTTCTCTCCTCCCAAATATTCCGCAGCGTCTCATCCTTTTCCTTTTCTCCCCTCCATCTTTTCCTGTTGGGCTTCACTGCAGCTTGACCGAGTGACGGCATCCTTGCTTTCGACGATTAACACACCCCACGTTCTTTGCTCCGACCCAAAGCGAATCCTCCCTACCACGCTGCCATCTAGTCGGCCCTCAACCTCGAGCGTGTTAACGAGCGCCCGCTTGCGAGCCCAATTGGAGAAAATGGGTGGCTTCTACATGCAATATTTGGAGAGTAAGTCAGGCTTTGTCCCGAGTTCATGTCCCTTCGATGCCACAAAGAGTAGCATGGTAGGTGGTGGAGTCAAGGCCCTGGGACCAGCGAGCACATGAGCACGTGGTTTGACTTCTAGGATGCAGTCATGAGCATCGTCTCGGTGCCCGTGGCTGACCATGTTCTGCCCTTCATGCTTGCCTCGCATCCTGATTATGGGCTTCCACGCTGTTCTCCTCACAGTCGCTCACAGACGTGTTGGGTTGCTGTTCTTGATCGAATTGAGATGACGATCACTGCATTGAGAACCATTACTAATTTGTGACCATTTCCAGGTCTTTGCCGCCGTCGTGGCTGGACAGACCCCTCGTACGAGTGCCACCGAGACCCATCCGGATTCACGTGCCTGGTCCTCGTCAATGGCCGAGAGTACCAGACTGATCTTGCGTATGCATCCGACACTCTTGCGCAGGAAAATGCTGCTATGAGGGCTTTCATGGTGTGCCGCAACTTCTCCGTGAATGGAGGAATGCTTGCAAGAAATGGCATTGTACAGGGTCTGCCAGCAAACGACACAAGTCGTCATCGCAGAAGCCGTCATGGATCGGGAGACCGCAACGGACGACGCTCCGGCAATCACTCCAGCAGCAGCTCCACAACTTCCTTTGATTGAGTGAAAGGACCAGACTCAGTAAACGCTGGATTGAGATGACTGAACAATGCATTGCGGGCAGCCATCGAGATCAAGGGTCGACACCTCCCAGCAATCCCAAAGGGATGTTGACCTGCTCATGCATGATATTTGGATTCGATGAGAAGCGAGTGGAGGCGAAAACGAAAACGAGCCTGATGTCGACTGATTCCCCGAAAGGATGATTGACTTTCTTGCAATTATGACGACGATTTTAACGATCTGAACGACTTAGAGTGTCTTTTTTTTGCACGTTGCTTGCGGCAACCGAGGTGGATTATTTGTTTTGGAGTTTCCAGCAAGGAGAGGTTGGCTTTTGTGATGGCTCAATACAATAGGCGCCCCCTGAAAAGCTCTTCTTGGGACAGGAAAGGGACAAGGTGCAGTTGAATGCTCGACTACACCAGCCATAACTGCGGGTGATTCCCAACTTGTTCCGCGAAGTGGCTTCAACTAGACATCTGGGTTCTGCTGTGGCACCTTGATCTGGACTTGCAAGTTTCAGCGAGAAGGCAAGCTTGCAGCAACGACAGGATGAAAAATGGACCAGGACCTGAATATTCAGCCCGTCAAGCATGAAGTTGACGTGGAGCCAGAACGGCCGTTTCCACGACGCATGACAATGGGCGCTGTACGTGAGCACAGAGAATGGTTCACACACGGCAGGCAGGCGGAGGCATCTTTTTCTGAAGCATTTTCTTGTTTGAGACTGCGTATGCAGGGGAAAAACTACAAAACTGGAGGCTTTCTGTGATGAATCCCAGACAACTGGATCAGGAGGCACTTTTGATGATGACTTAACGACCAGAAAACTATTATGGATAGGACTATTGACGAAACGACTTTCTTTCTGACGCGACATGAATACATTCCATCATTTTGCAATGGCCGCTATCCTTCATGAAGACATATGAAGTCGACGTGCAGCAGGGTAGCTTCCAACGTGACCATTGCTTCTGCATGCTTCCTTGCACAAAATAACATCAAATGAAAGCTTGGCCATGGGGAATCCAGCTTTGCCAACATTGGGATTACCTAACTCATGATGCGCTAAGATTGTTCAAATGTCCTGTGAGAGTTATGTAGGCACTGCTCAGACATGCCACGCGAGAGCTGGATCCGAAAGCTCTTCCAGCTACTGCAGGCAGTTGTGATTCGAGGACAGGAGAAACATGGATGGTCACATAATGCAGGCGATCGTGCTGACAAGTCCGCAAATAAGGCGAGACAAAGAAAGAAAGAAACAAACCGTGGTGGCGGTGTGTGCTCGACGGGTATTGTCTTAGCGGCCAAGAAAGTACCTCGAGCCCTACCACAGCATGAAACATGCATCCTCGAAAGCGGTGACATTGCAGATGAGGTAAAAGACGTGGGGGAAGGGGCGGTGAGAAAAGCTTCTTCCTTCCACAAACCATCGAAGCATTTTGCGGTTTCATCTCGTCTAAAATGGGAGGTGCCCATTTTCCGTTTCCCTCTTGTTCACTCCTAGGACAGTCAAGTACATCACATGATCTGCGCACATATCAACTACTGCACCAGAGGACTTCTCCCTCTCGCTCTGTCTCTCTTTTCAGGTACGACACTGTGCGGAGCTACCGTATCTTAGGTTTTTTTTTAAGTACATATACTTGAAGCGATTATTTTTAGCGACAGACGTATTATTCAAACGGTGGCTTGGCCAAGACGGATATACTCAGACGAACGAATGTAAAAAAAAAGAAAAGGTGACACCTGGCAGAATGCTACGTGTGGGTTGGTGAAGGATCGTTGCGTCGAGACCTAAAGGGTTTGCTGACTGGAATGAGAGTGGGATAGAACGCAAGCTCCTTAGTGCCTACCGTAGGCATACCTCTAGGCTTAGTCGCGTAAAGTGGGAAGCGTGCATCTGAGCGCAGAGAGGGTGAGGGTGCGCAGACGCGGGAAGACGCAACAATGTCTTTGACGATGAAGAGGAAGTCTTCAATACAGACGGGCCGGCAGCCTACGTTAGCTGCAGTGCGAGAAAAAAGCGAGACATGATGATGTTCAACTGGAGTTAAGAGGTATGTGATTTCAGATGAATCCAGTGAACTCAGCAGCTCCGATGTTGAAGTCATCCCGTCAGCCTACTTTGAATTTAAGCACTGGAGGCGGATCCAATTTGCGAACATGATTGGCTGAAAGGTGTGGGGGACTCCTAATCGTTACTTTCTCTTCTCTTCATCCTTCGTGACGACTACAGATTCAGGGATGGGGTATTACATGAGAAAGAGAGCAGCAACAGAAGACGGGGTCCTTGGTTGGGGGTCAGGTGAGTGTGTGCAACCTTGTCTTGTGGTTGGCCGAGACCAATCTGGCTGGCTGCGTGTCTTTGCCGATGGTGGGTGGCGCGAAGGTATTGGCCACGAAAGCATGGGGAGGAAAGGAGGGGCTATTTAAATTTCAGTCAGATCTTCTGGCTCATGATCAGGTGAGGCGGGTGTTTGTACCACGCTGCCGGACGAGAACGAAGGTAATTATGATAATACGGAATTACTGGGTGTAGTGAAACATCATGCCTATTATATCTCTCTGGGGTTACCCAAACGCCATTGTACCTTATGCATACCTGGACCTAAATTTGATTGCTGTTGTAGTGAGTCTGCTTCCAAATGGTGAAGACCCCGAAACGCAATACATCAAAACTGCTCAACGAACCGATTTTACTGAAATGCGGGATTTGGTTCAATTATCGAGTTTCTGGATCAGCATCGTGCTCGCCGGAACTCTGACGAACACATGTCGCACTCAATGGCGTAGTAAAGGCTTAGATAGCATGGATAAGACGAGAAGATCAGATGACGGATGACTCGGGTTCATTGACTTGCCAAGCTGATGACGACCTTGGCTTGGGAGAGGTTGGCTATGTGCACGGAGTACTAACTGCTTTACTTGAAGACAGTCTCGGTTTACTTCGTCACGGACTAATATGGTCGTGCTATGGCTAGTGCACTTGCTGAATATTTGGCAAGGCCTACAGTACTATACGTATATGTACAAGTGGTAGCAGGAGGATCCGTCTATTGTTAGGCAAACACGGCGTTCCAGGGATGGGAATGTTGCATAGAATGGTTACCTGTGCTATGGCTGCTGAATATTCTTAGTTCGTGTTTAGGGGCAAGGAGGGGGGAATGCAGGCCGCGTGGTGGGGCAGATGAGCCAGCTCATTGGAAGGAGCAACATGCACCTACAGAAGCGGAAAGAGCTTCAAGTCTAAGGGGTTCACCTCAAGCCAAGCCCGGTGCAGGTGCAGGTACAGGTGCAGTGCGACGATGCTATGTTGCTTTAACTGCCACCTTTCCACTTTCACGCTCCACCTCCCCATACGAGTCTCCCTCAACTCCAACGCAAGCATCTCCTCTCTTCTTTCTCTTCCTCTCCCTCCCTCAATAGTCAAACCTTTCTTCTTGCCAATCTTTAATACCGAGATCTTTGTTTCCGAACTACGAATACTTCCCTGCCTCAACTTCCTCCTCTCACTTCAATAAGCCGTCGTCATCCCTCCCACGCGGATCGCACTTTACCACTACACGCTTTTCTCGCGACGCGCGCTTACCAACTGCCCAGCATGAAAGGTATACGACATTCCATGAAGCTCAGCAGCATGTATGATTTGAAACGCGTCCCAATGGCAAGACTGACCTTGTTTTACCAGGCCTCATCCTCGTCGGCGGCTTCGGCACTCGTCTGCGCCCTCTCGTATGTTCAAATTTCGAATCCCGTCCGCCCAGCACTTGAGCCACCATTTGGAGCAGCACGACTAATTTGGAACGATTTCTTAGACCCTCACACTTCCTAAGCCCCTTGTCGAGTTCGGTAACAAGCCCATGATTGTCCACCAGATCGAGGCTCTAGTTGCTGCTGGCGTCAAGGACATTGTCCTGGCTGTCAACTATAGGCCAGAGATCATGGAGAAGTTTCTTGAAGAGGTGAGTGCTAAGCCACCCTGCCGCAGTCATTCGAGGACAACGCAAGGCTAATCAGGCAACGCAGTATGAGGAGAAGTACAACATCAACATCGAGTTCTCAGTCGAGTCCGAGCCCCTGGATACCGCCGGCCCCCTGAAGCTCGCAGAGAAGATTCTTGCAAAGGATGACTCGCCATTCTTCGTCCTGAATTCCGATGTCATCTGCGACTACCCGTTCCGTGAGCTTCTCGAGTTCCACCGCAGCCATGGTAAAGAGGGTACTATCGTTGTGACCAAGGTCGAGGAACCTTCTAAGTACGGCGTGGTTGTCCACAAGCCTAACCACCCCTCCCTCATCGACCGTTTCGTTGAGAAACCAGTCGAGTTTGTCGGCAACAGGATCAACGCTGGCATGTACATCTTCAACACTTCCATTCTGAAGCGAATTGAGCTTCGCCCCACCTCCATCGAAAAGGAGACTTTCCCTTCCATGGTCCGCGACAATGAGCTGCATTCGTTTGATCTCGAGAGTTTCTGGATGGATGTCGGTCAACCGAAGGACTTCCTCTCCGGCACCTGCCTCTATCTCTCTTCCCTGACCAAGAAGGGCAGCAAGGACCTGACTCCACCTACAGAGTCCTTCGTTCATGGCGGCAATGTCTTGATCGACCCCTCGGCGAAGATTGGCAAGAATTGCAGAATAGGTCCCAACGTTACAATTGGCCCCAATGTTGTTGTTGGTGATGGTGTGCGGCTTCAGCGGTGCGTTCTTTTGCGCGGTTCCAAGGTGAAGGACCACGCTTGGGTGAAGTCTACTATTGTCGGATGGAACAGCACTGTTGGCCGCTGGGCCCGTCTCGAAAACGTCACTGTCCTGGGTGACGATGTGACTATCGGTGACGAGATTTACGTCAATGGCGGCAGCGTTCTGCCCCACAAGAGCATCAAAGCCAACGTTGATGTTCCTGCCATCATCATGTGACCTTCAACCGTCTTACGATGACAACCTTTTTAACCATCCACTTTCTTGGACGCACTTGATTTTATCTGGGATTTCTTGTGCATTTTTTCTGGTTGTCGCAGGCGTGTCGAGAAGTACGACTAAGGATGCATGGAAAGCTCACCACTCAAAGTTTGGTTTGATTGTTTTACGTTGTTTTCGCCTTGGTTGGCCTCTCTATTACCCATCTATGTCACTTTAACTCATCTCTGCCCAGCCAGGGTTTCATTGGGGAGCAGAATCGGCGTTTACGGGGATACCAAAAAAAAAAGAAAGATCTTAATCAACAAATGGGACCATAATATCCAGATGGCAGAAGGTGAAGGGCTCAGGCCTGATATTAGTTGCGGCATGCTTACAGTCATTTCAAAAGCCAATGCCTCCAGGTGCTAATTGTCTCGGAGGGCAATCTCCTCGAATGGGATCTGGGCGAGTGGCCGTCGAAATGCAGATAGTTAGCGGATGCCCATCTTAGGGGTCTCCTATCTCCCTTTCTTTGCAAAATGTGTCATGACCACAACTGACGAATTGAGATCTATCGGGAATCTCTGCATGCTCTCGGTCGTAGTTGGTGTCGCGATGTGCCACGCTCATCTGTTTTTGCACTTTCTGCTTTCCCATGATCCGCCTAATACACTCAGTCATCATCCCTCACCCACCCCTTACTCATCTCAACGGCCCTCTCCCACTTCTTCCTTGCCTTCGCCCTCTCCTCGACTCCCATCTTTGGTTCAAACACTGTCCTTCCATCCGCACCCATATCCTTTAAATCATCCAGGTCCTTCCAGACACCAGTCGCCAAGCCAGCTGCGATGGCGGCTCCCAGAGCGGTGGTTTCGCGCATGGCGGGTCGATCAACGGGAATGCCAGTCAAGTCTGCCTGTGTCTGCATGCAGAGTTCCGAGTTGGAGAGACCACCATCAACGGCCAGGGAGGAGAGCGTTTGCGAGGAGTCATGGGACATGGCGTCGAGAATGGCGGCAGTCTGATGGCATGTCGCTTCGAGGGTGGCCCGGGCAATATGACCTTTCTGGGTGTGGGCCGTTATGCCGACTGGCGAAAGGAGAGGATGAAAGATTAGACAGTTAAAACGAATTGATGGGTTCAGGCTTGCGAGTCAGACTTACAGAGGGTTCCCCTAGCATCATCGATCCAATACGGAGCGAAGAGGCCGCTGAAGCCCGTGACGAAGACGACTCCACCGTTGTCGTCGACGGATTTGGCTACCGAGTCTATTTCCTTGGAGTCTCTGATGAGCTCAAGATTGTTCTGGAGGAACTTGACGCCAGAGCCCGCAACAGCAATGCTGCCTTCGAGGGCGTACGCGGGCTTACGGCCGCTATTGCTAAAGTCGTAGGCCACGGTCGCCAGGAGACCAGATTTGGAGATGACGGGCGAGTCTCCGACATTGTAGAGGAGGAAACACCCTGTTCCGTAGGTGTTCTTTGCCTGGCCGGGTTTGAAACCCCGTTGGCCAACAAGGGCGGAGGATTGGTCACCAAGACAGCCAGCAATGGGGACGTCTTTGAGGAGGCCAGTAGCGAGCTTGCCGAAGGAGGTGGGGTGAGAGGAGGGTACGATTTTGGGGAGATCGATCTTTGAAGGGTCGATGCCGAAGAAGTTCAGCAAAATGTCATCGTATTGCAGGGTGCGGAGGTTCATAAACATGGTTCGGCTCGCGTTGGTCGAGTCAGTGACATGGATGGGACCGCCATTGCGGGCAGCACCGCCGTTGAGTCGGTAGATTAGCCAGGAGTCGATGGTGCCGAAGGCGACCCTTCCTTCTTCGTAACTTTCCTTGATAATGGGGTCGTTTCGAATAAGCCAGAGTAGCTTAACACTGGATGGATATGTGGAGAGCGGGAGACCGCACAGTTCGATTAACTTGTCAGCACCATCTTTGCTCCTCAGTTCTCTTACAAGCCCCGTTGTGCGAGTATCTGGCCAGACCACTGCATTGCCGAGAGGTTCTCCAGTGTACTTGTCCCAAAGAACAATGGTCTCACGCTGGTTGGTAATGCCGACGGAGCGAATTTGGGAGGCAGCGTAACCTTGCTTGACGAAGTCTTCGGTAGCCTTTTCAATGCAAGTTTCGACAGACTCGAGAAGCTCTATAGGATCGTGTTCGTGCCAGCTACAGACGAGGCGTCAATCGTGTTTGCTTCGTCAAAAGGTCTGGCGTGGTTCTTCCTTGGAGACCTGCGCCTTTTCAAGCTTACCCTGGGTGCGGATGGTGGTTCTTGAACTCGATCTGGTGACTGGCAACAGGTTCGCCAAGGCTGTTGAAAATGAGGAAGCGCGTCGATGTAGTGCCCTGGTCAATGCTGCCAACAAACAACCCTTCGTGGGCTTCATGCCTGGCAGCCTGCTCAGCTCCCATGATCTCGGTTAGTGTAAGTTGACTTCGAAATTGAGAATCACTGGGATTCAGCGAGCTTGGACAGGTTGGGGCCACTGCTTGGCCAAAAAAGGCAATACGATGCTGTGCCTCGGTGTTTGGGACCGAGATAGAAAACGGCGGTCAACAGCTGTTTTCTCTCACAACACGCGACTTGGGGATGCAATGAGGGTATCACGAGACAGAGAAATAGAAGACAAGGGTATTGGAGAGAAGAAAGAGATGAGCGCGAGAGAAATGCGCGCTCTACAAGTCCTTTGGGTCGGGTGGCCAGGCAAAAAATCTCCAGACTGAGGGGGGCCTGGATGTGGGGGCTTCCTCGGGGTTCTCGGGGTGAAGCTGCGGGGCGGGCTGAGGTTATGAGTGACTTTGTCTGGCGTTAGGCCACGACATATCGGAAAAGACATAAATAATTCTTGGAGCGTTCTAGGTTGAAGACGGAGATATGGCACCCCCTGGCGCTAGGGGTTTAATTGAGGAATGCCACGCTTTCAGTGTAAAGCTGCATCATGGCGTGAAAGTGTACCGCCAATTATGCACAAGGCCAGACCCTTCTATGCGTGATTGATTTCATTGAGCTGAGGGGACACACAGTACCGATTGCGATACCGACACTGCCAGTCGCCGACAGCTGCTCCGTCTTCGGTGGGACTTGAGGAAGGACCAACCGCTTCTCATCTAGTCAACTCCTTCCACCTCGGCCTTGACTTTCCCCATTATCATTGCTTCATCACACAGAGCAAAGCGGCTCCTTCCTCCCAATTCGATGTAACAGTTAGGGAGGCTAACAAGAAGATGACTTGCGGTAGCGACGGCAATGGCGTCGCCAGGTGTCAGCAAGACATGTCTGACACGAGGCGACTGGAAGCCAAGTTGACCTTGCCGCTCTCGACTATGCTTCCCTAGGCATTTTACCTATCATCAGTGACGAAAGCTTTTTTTCGAGGTGCAAAGTTGAATAACCTAAATCCGCTCCATGCAACGTTCTGCATCTGCCACGGCGGCTTCAGCTTGTCTGAGTCAAGCTGAGATGTCTGCTCAGTCACGTAAGAGGAGCTTTGATGTTCTCTCTCAAACTGGCGACGATCACTCGGGCTCGACCAAAAGACATGTAAAAGGAAGGCTTACTTCAACTCCAGTAGCTATCTTCCTTCAACCGGATGCTCTCGCCATAGAGAACCAGCCGAGTGGTGATCCACTTCCAGCGGAGGCTCTTTACGATTATCCGGGATTGGAAGAAGACATGTCGAGTCTTTTCAACCACACTTCGTCGTTTCATCGCTCGTTCAGTGGTCTGGGAGACGTAATAGCCAGCCATGACCTACGTGTTCCGACAACGAAGGATCTCGAATCGGCTTTTGATGAGATGACAAAGGTGCCACTTTCAAGTGATTCCAAAAGTCAGGTCACGAGTTCTCGCTCGCAAAAAGATTCTAATTCAGATCTCCGGTGCTTATCTCCAGATGGGCGAAAGTTACATAGCGCGTCACATTGTATCAAAGATGAAGATACACTAGAAGAAGAAGTCGACTGGGATGGAATTATGGAGAGCATCAAGCCATTCCCGATTCCAACGTCTGCTTCAGCACCCTCGTCAACAGAGACATTGGAGGTCTCACCAAGGAGTCTTGGCCTGGGTTCATCAAGGTCCAATGTTCCGGTCCAATCACCGCTATCTTCAACACGTCCTCAGCCTCCGGTCACTGGTCTGCTCTTGAGGCCCTCCAAAACGTTCTTTCGCATTTCAGAGATGCTCGCTCGCAAAACAGAGCTTTTCAAGAAGCAGCCCAAAGCTGTCTTCGAACTCTTCGCCCGACTCATTTACACGAGCCGCAATCAAGGCTACTGCAAGCAATTTTTCCAACTCAGCGACCTTTTGGTCCAGACCCCTCCCTATATTTCTGGAACTCTTGTCAACTAGGAGATCGGGAGTCCGATTGATGATGCGGCTGCTGATCTCATAAAGCCAGAGCGCAAACAGTCAAAGTGCTACTGTCGCTGCAGGATGAAACCAGACCCTGCTGTTTCTGGAAGTTGGGTTCTTGAAGCGCTGGAGATTCGAACGACGACTTGGGCAGAGATTCGGATGGCCGCACAGATCACGGGGAATGAGGACATCCTAGGTTAAGTAATGGGACATATTTGGAAGAGAAGAGGAAAGGAATGGGAAAATTACTGCGGGAATCATTTGCTGAACACCTTACAATATTGGCGAGATAAGGCATCTTGAGTTGGTGTTTTTCCAGCTTCGCTCTGTCTAGAGGATGTATAATTCCTTTAGCTCTATGATTCTAGCAGTGTGTCCTAGATTATTACTTTGGCCAGCATTAGTCGATGCTACCTCTACTACAACCATGTGGGTAACTAGTATGTGTATCCTTGCCGCCCCAACACGTCTCGGAACCTTTCTCAGCCGTATAGCTCTCCAGCCTTGTATTTCTCGTGGATAATCGCCCTGATGGCTCGCTGATCAGCCTTGCTTGGTGCGGTATCGTGACCCTTTCGGGCGCGCAGAGACTCGGGCAACTCCTCTAATACCGCATCTTCGTCTTGACCAGTGGGATCCGCGAACTGGTAGGATCGATACTCGCAATTTGTCCAGCTGGTAGCTATCCCCCCAACGTACGTCAGCACTTCCGGCATATGGTCAGAACGAAGAGGGAGAGAGAGCAGCTTACCTCGTCCATCGGGGATGTCCGACCACTCGTCTGTGATGAAGTGCACAATCGCGCCATGCGTGACCACCACGACATGGTGGTCCCCTTCGCCAGCCAACTCCCTGATGACCCTCCTCGCCTCCTTGGCTCTATGCAGAATCTTCTCTAGTCTCGGTTCCGCCCAGCCACTCTCGCTCTTGTCATTCCACCCTTCCCTGACCCTCGAGAAATCCACCTTGTCCTCTCCAAACTCGGCTTTGAGCTTCTCAATATCCGAGCCGATGTCGCAGGGCTGGTCGGACACCTCCTGGATGAGGTCCAGCGCGATGATCGGCGAGGGAGTAGAGAGAGGGTAGAAGCTGTGTAGCGCGGTGTAGATCGTCCGGCGGAGGGGCGAGGCGACCAGCGTCTTGATCTCGGAATGCGAGGGGAAGGAGGCGCGGAGGTTGGCGCACTGGCTGAGGCCGTGAGGGGTGAGGTCTGGGTCGGGCAGTTGCTCGTTCTCATAGGAGAGGTTGTGGAAGCCCTGGGCATGGCGGACGAAATGGATAGTAGGAGCCATGGCTTTCTGCCTTCTTTCTTCTGCCTTCTTTGGCTTTTTCTTCCTTTATCTTTCTGAATTTGTGTAGGTGGACAATTCAGAAGACTGCAGGGCGCAGGGGCAGATGCTTCACTGGAACAGCCAGAAAGCTAAATCAAGCAAGAATCTAGGTGGCAAAAGAAAGGAAAAGTAACATGGGAGAGAATACGAAGAACCTTTCTCGCGAGATCTTTATGAGTTGCTTGAACCAGCCTCTTAGTCATGTACGTAGCGGGGAGGAAGCTATAGGTGATTCATTGGAGGGGCGGGTCCGGCATCGATGGTCGGAGCTTCCTGAAGCTGAACCCCCCCCCTTCTTCGGACGAAGAAATCGTAACGTCTAGTGTGCGTGGCGCCGCACCGGACGCCGATTGGTAAGTTGACTTGCTCGATGCTCCGGTTGACCACTGCAGCTCTAATCTACCTAGCCCGAGAGTCCTATTAGCGCTCACTCTTCTGTCCATCCATAACGTTTGTTGACCAATAACGGCAACGTGAAACGCATAACAAACTTCGTAAACCATTTCGAATATTTGCTTAGCTCGACAAGAACACTTATTTATGTAGGCATAATAGTCCACGTTTGGGAAAGGCGGAGACTGGGGCATAGAATAGTAGTCAAGGAAGCGGAAGGGCTTGATGTATTCGCTAGATATGATCAATATGCCGTCTTAAGCTTTGCCCCATCTCATCAGATCAGCACGCTTTGCGCTGTTAGGCGTGAGTCAAAAAGATTACTCCACCCGCTCCCATCTTCAACAAATGACACTGGTATTGAGACGTCTCCATCAGAAACATCACGATAAACCCTGCATCAAGGCAGGCTTTTTCTTCCTCGCCTCACAAGAACATAACCATGGGTCCTTCGGTTAGAATTCGATCAAAGCCTCTTCCTGAACAGGTTGCTGTTTGATCGGTTCGTTCTGTGGCACAGATGGAAATTGATCAGGTTGTTGCTGTTGATAACCTGTGTAAGGCCCGCTCTGTGGTGCTTGGGACGGAGCCGAGCCTTGACTAGGCACTGTTGGTTGCCAGTATTGTTGTTGCTGTTGAGTCGGTGCCTGTTGTGGTGCCTGTTGCGGTGCAGGCTGTGCCTGGGCTTGAGAAGCCATCGGCTGAGGGTGCTGTTGCAGATTTGGATATGCGCCGCCAACTGCGCCGGGACTCGCCATAGGAACAGAACTCGGCGCTGATGGTCCTTGAGGCGGCTGGCTAGGCTGCTGGTTGCCAAAGTAATATGATGCTTGCGGATCGGTGGAAGGGCTTGCCACAGGCTGACGTGAGGTTGCCTGAGATGGTTGGACGGAAGGTGACGCTGTCTGTTGCTGGTAAGAGTCCTGAGGTGCCGACGGCCCATTCCCTTGCCAACTGGCCTGTTGTTGTGCCTGGGGTTCGGGTAGTACATAATGTCCTGGGGATGCCTGTGCGTATGAAGCTTGGGGTGTACCTCGCATCTGAGGTTGATATTGTTGTGTGGGTGGGGGGGCGTAGCTGACGACGGGTTGCCCAGTGTAGAAGCTCTCCGCTCCAGGTGCACCAGGTTGGACATGTGATGGAATAGAGGGGTACGGTCCTGATGCTTGACGAGGAGTAGCCAGATTGTAACCACCCAGGCTCTGTTGGCTATAGGCCTTTGACAGCCTTTCCTCAAGCATTCTATCATAGTAACGAACCACTGTTGAAAGCTTGGCATGCAGGTCCAGGAGAGTATCTACTATCGTTAGCTTTGTTGGCACAAACTTGGACCAATTGTCTTACCGTGCTTGCTCATCGTCTCACCGTACGTCCTTGCTAATTTAGGTCTCAGAGTTCCAATGCTATCGTACAGTTCTTGAATTTGTGGTTCTCGAAGAATGGTGCCTGGTGGTTGAGTCTGGAGCCTGTCCACCAAGGTAGCAAAGAGGTTGATGTTTTCCGCCTCTACAGGTGTCAACTCATAATCGTTCTTCGGAAGAGTAAATGGCACCCCGCCGTGTGAAGCGCCAGGACCAGAGGTAGACTGCTTAAGCGCAGCCGAGTGCTTCTGCTTCTGCTCTTCCATGTCTGCAAGGGAGGCTGCTATAGCAGCTTTGAGGTCTTCGTCCTCCTCTTCAGCCTGCTTTGCCGCAGCAGCATCGTGCGTCTTATTGCCATTTGTCGTTGGTGCAACATAGCCTCGAGAGTTGCTGTTGACCTCCTCCAGACTCATGGCAAGAGCCTTCTTGAGATCCTCATCAAAACCATCGTCAACCCTCGCGTTTCGCGGCTGCATGGCAGATGTGCTTCGAGTCTTATGTGGGTACGTTGGGGATCGATCTTGAGAGGAGTTCGAGTCTTTAGGCCCCCCCTTGTTCGTGAGTTTGGCATAGCATCCATCGTCGACACGGACAGGCGTCGTAATGCCAAGATGAGGCAGTGGTGCGACTTTGCTTGAGCACTGCTGGTCGAAGCAATTTCCGCAATTTCGGCAGTGATGCTTGCGATTCGTGAAAGTGAACGCCGTCCGACATCGCATGCAGACGTCTGAATCGACCCATTCGGGTGGCTGTGACATAGTCAGCGTGTCTGAACTGAGAAGCCAACTTTCTCTTCAACCTACCGCGCTACTGTCGATCATGCTGCTGGAAACGGTGGTCTTTGGGGGAAACTGGTGGCCCTCTCTTTGGAGAGTCTTGTATACCTCGCCGATGTAGCCCAGTTCGTGTCGGCCCTCTGTCGCTCCGGCCCAAGATTGTATCAGCTCAAGGATCTTGGCTTTGACCTCGGCGTTGACAGCGACGGTGCCAACAGCTTGCAGGAGGGATGTGAGGTTGTCCATGAACTCGCGCGAGGCGATCTCGGCAAGAAAATGCGTTCCTCCATTCTTAACGCAAGTATCAGTGAGCTATGGATCGGTCAGCACTGCTTCGATAGGAAGGTCGGCCGTATCTTGTACATTCAGGGCGCTCAGTTGGGTATTGGGATTCTTATTTCCGATGCGGCGCTTCAGCGAGCGCATAGCCTCCTTGGGCGCAACCGTTTTCGAGCGGATCACATCTGAGATTTCGAGGTTGAGAGCGATGTCTTCTCTGTGGCACGGAAGTCCTGGGTTAGCTGTGGACGAGCATGGCGCAAGAAGGGTGGTTGGGATATGTACAAGCTGCTGCTGGTCGCCTTTTCGATCTGCTCATCCAAAGCCGTATTGGCCGAGGACGACCACCAACTCATCATTCTGTCTTCAAGGCGGCCGGGGGCCTGTCAGGTTGATGATGCCAAAGCTGGGCAATGTTCGGTGGCTGGGATCGGCGAGACAGCAAGCGTTGCGATGAGAAGAGCTTGGATGAACGAGCGAGTAACTGCAGCGTCACTGTCACAGGCAAAAGATGCGTGAAGCTGCTAAATCCAAGGTTGAGGTATGTCGAAAGCTTTGCTAGGCTCGTGTCGATATGATGCGATGGACGATCTCCGTATATGCAAGTTGGGCGACGATGAAGAAAGAGCACGGCTGGGGTGATGTCTCTGCTGGAGGTGGTGATCAATGGCTTTGGTGGGTGCCTGGTGGTGTTGCGTCAGCGGGCCCAGGGACTGACCTCAGCGCACGACGTAGACTTTGAAAGCCCCGACCTTTTGGGGGGCTCAGCCTGTGGCAGCTGACTCCACGGTGACAAGGTTTGGCTCTAGCACCTTGAAAGGTACGAACGGTACTTATTCTAGCACGGAGTTTGGTGGCGCAACCAAGTACTTGAGCTCACTACCACCGTCTCGTCTTTCGCAACTCCATGTGTCCTGGTCTCCTCCGCATGGCTTCATCTGCTACCTTTGTGCACAACTTTCTCTCAAACACCACGCTGTTACGTTCAAGAAGCCTCCTCTTGTTTCTGCAGCTCCATAGCGTGCAATCACACCGCAGACCCCGATATTCGTCGCCTCTGGCCACCGTCCCCAGCACTTCTTGTACCCTGCTGAGGTGACTTTCCCAGGGCAACGAGATGCACTGCTTCTCGAATGGCCTCTTTCCGACATAGCTTTTGGACAGCGCACGACTGAGCTCGATCGCATACATCCCGGACTCTATAAGACTTATTGTTCTCTCTAGCAGAGACATTTCTCGCTGCTGCTGCCTCACTAATTCGGCCGTTCTCCTCTTCGAGCTTCTCTCGAGACCATGAAGCGTAACCTTCAGCTACCGACTGATTCGACATAATTGCACGCGAGCTGCTTTGCCGTCCCTCGCAGACCTCGAAAAGACCTCCCATGGCCAGCGACCCTCGGCATAGTATGCCGCCGGGCCATGGTCCTACGAATGGCCCCCAAACCAATGGCAAACCCACGACCTTGCCTCACATTGACGATATCATTGCTCTGCCTCGGGATGTCGACCGAAATCAACCCATTAAGAAGCTTCTCGAAATAGCGGAGGCCTCGTTACGGCAAGCAGAGTTCAGTCGCGACATCAAACGGCTTGCTCCCGCCTTACAAGACTTCCTCAAGGCCTCCATCATCACTGTCCAATACATTGGTCAACATCGGGACTATGAGTTCGTGAAGAGCCGCCCGGAGCTTGCAGCAAGACATTCGATGCTCCTCAAGAAGATCAAGCAGCAGAACGATGATTTTGCGCGGATCAAGGCGGAGATCATTGCTGACAATAAGCGAACTGGTGTCTCCCCATCCTCTAGCCGTCCAGGTTCCTCCCGTGCTACCCATGGGTCACGTCCTTCTTCCTCTTCTTCTGAGAGTACTGCGCCGATTAATTCGCTGCACAAGAGGAGTGACTCGTCAGCCAACGGCTTGTCTTTGAGGCCAAAACCAGCTGTCCAACCCAAGCCTGCTTCGCTCCATGGCAACGCGATTGGGACAGCACACGTTCGGTCCAATTCGCTGGCTAGTCCAACATCCAACAATTTGACACAAGACCTTGCTGCCAGGTTTGCCAATCTAAGGGGTCCGCAACCGTCCCCGGGTCAGGACCCGCGGATCAAGACTCATCCCATCGCCTTACCCCTCAGGCCCGCTGGTCCCCGTGCCATGCCCTCTCCAAGCAAGCAAGCGCCGGCCGTGGATACTTCTGTGCCTAGTCTCCCAAAACTCCCGGATGCCATTTACAGTCCAGCCAGAGGAAGTGTCAGCGGCGAGGCGGGAAGACTACCTTCAAGCCAATCTCGTGGGCTCTTCACCAGGACCCCGTCATCGGTGTCGACCACAAGCTCTCCAAATCTGTCGCGACAGCAGTCTCATACTAACGACTACTTCAGTCCGTCACAAACGCCTACAAATGGTGCCAGCCTCTCGAGAATGAGTTCTCGTGAGAATTCCTTGGATATCCCCCGTGGCGACAGTATTACTCCAGAGGCGCTAGTCCAGGTTATGAAAACCAAAGTCAGCATTCTTCTTATAGATGTTCGCTCCAGAGAAGAGTTTGATGATGGTCATATTATGCATTCCAACATCATCTGCATTGAACCAGGTGTCCTCGAGAGAGAGAATTTATCAGCAGATGAGATATTACAAAGCATGATTCTGGCACCGAACCAAGAGCAAGCACAGTTCGAGCGAAGGAACACTTATGACCTGGTTGTCTTCTACGATGAGAGATCCTCAGAGGTTCCACTACGCTCAAAATCGACCGAAGAGTCGGTAATCATGTCATTACACCGGGCCCTGGTACAGTTCAACTACGGTAAAGAGCTGAAGTGTCCTCCCAAGATATTGAAAGGTGGTCTTGAAGCATGGGTAGATTTGATGGGCCCTGGATCTTTACAAAGTACCGCAGACCCAAGTTCAAGACCTCAGCCCAGCCATCGGGACCGAAGAGTGACAATCGAGCGGCGAAGATCACGATATGTCGTCAAACCGCTGAAGCCTGATGACATCAAACAATGGGAAGCGACCATCCAGAAGGATGACCAGGACACGGCGGCTTCTCCCAACTTCGTGCGAACCAGAGAGGACTTTCTGCGTCGGTTCCCCTCCGTCTCAGTTGGTCAACAGTCGATGACAGGCCCCGCCGAACCGCGACCAAGGTATGGAACATCGCATAAGAGCGATCTAGAGAGCGAACTGCCATCGCCACCCTCAAGACCAGCGCCGGCATTACCTCGCCAGAGCTACAGTGGCCTTGCACAAGGACCTGATGATCAGGACGACGGAACAATAGCTCAAAAGCTTTCGGGGCCGGCTGGGAAGGCTGCTACGCAGGTTGTTCCGGCAGATATACCGAAGTTCTACACCGGACTAACGAACCCCCACAACTGGTGTTATGCCAATGGATTACTCCAGTCACTTCTGGCCTCGCCGGAATTCGGAAGAGAAATGGCAAACTCGGAGTGGGTGAAGCGGCATCAAGTGCCGCGTAAGGCGGATGAGAAGACAGATCACCCCCAACTCATGACGAGAATAGTGTCGAACCTGTTTCATTGGATGAGCAGTGGCAAATTCCAGGTCATGAAAGCCCAAACGCTCATGGTAAGTCCTAAATCCCGTCAAGAGATATCACATGTAAACGCAGTGCTAACACGCACATCCAGGACTACGTCCGTCACCTCTGTAAACAGAGCTCAAGTGCCATTCAGTTCGGCGGCACCAACCAGCAAGATGCCCAGGAATTCATGGGCTTCCTCCTCGACGTCATTCACGACGAGACGAACGTTCACCGCAACGTCCAAGGCAAAGAGACCCAACCCCCCGAACCGAGCAAAACAGGCCTCTCTGTCCTCCAAACTGCCGCCCGATTCTGGCAATCCCACCTCCAGTACAATCAGTCCATTATTGACCGCTACTGGCGCCTTCTCGAAGTCACCGAGGTCCGCTGCCGCGAGTGCGCCACCAGGACGTTCACCTTCTCGTCGTGGTTCTGCCTCATGCTCCCCGTCACGGAAGCCACCACCCTTGAGGCCGCCATCCGCAAAAAATGTCAGCCGGAGCTCATCCAGGACTTCCACTGCAACCATTGCCGTCGGTCCACGAACTCCGACAGGTCCGAATACTACGCGCGCATGCCTCCCCTCGTTTGCATCGTCCTCAATCGCTTTGCGACGCTCAGATCCTCCTCGTCGAAATGCGTCGACCGCGTTTCCTGGGACTTCAACAATCTCGACCTGACACCCTATTTCCTCTCCCCCTCAGACTGCACCACGGACTCGTCTTCTTCTCTCACCAACGATCCCGCCTTCACGGGCCCCTTTTACTACGAATGCTACGCCGTCCTCATACACGTCGGCGGATCCGTAAACAGCGGACACTACTACGCCTACGTGCGGGATCAGGGAACACACGACCCATATGCTTGGTACTGCTGTAATGACGAGAGAGTGACAAAAGTCAGAATCGGCTGTGGCGGCGCTGAAGATGCGCGGGAGAGGGTTTTCAAGACCGGAGCGGATGCGGTACCGTACATGGCGTTCTTTAGAAGGAAGCAGGGGAGGTGAGCGGCGGCAGCTATGTGACTCTCTTTTTCTCGTTTTTTTTTTCTCTGGTTGGACTTGAAGCGAGCGATCGTTTTCAGACACGAGTTCAGCGAGCGGCGGGCTTCATTTATGGAATGAACGACATGGGATGTGCCCTGAGAGCCAAATGCTGGCTACCAAGGGTCGGGAGGAGGACCTTGGGAGAGCTCTTCTGGTTGAGTAAGGATGAAGTGGATATCTATGAGCTGGAATATGATGATGATAATGTCGAATGTCATGGCAGCATATGCAGCGATTTGTTTATTAACCGAATGCATGTTCTCTCCTGACGGAGCGCATCGCGCATCATGACTCAGGGGCATGACCTCCCTGATTGCCATTCATCGTCCGATTCTCACCAGAGAGTAGGTCATTTAGGTCAGAGGCAACGTCATATCAGCATATCACGATTTTTATTCCCTATACACCCTGTCCTACATACGGTATCATCTTGGTTGGCCCAGGTCCCTTGCATTCATAGCTCTCCAATAAAACGCATCAAAGGCACAAGCACGCGAAAATACAGACAACAAACAAGAAATGTGTTCAGAATCGGGACAGATTACATCTTCGCAATGCCCTCCTTGATCTCCTTAGCATACTTTTCGCGGACGGCACGGCGGTTGAGCTTCTGCGTGGCAGTGACAAGACCCTGTCGGAATGTGAATTAGCAAACAAGATCTTTCATGGCGTATCAGCCCCGTATACTTACATTCTGTGGAGTCCACTCCTCATCTGTGATGACGACGTTCGCGACTACCTCCATACCGACCAGGCCAGCCTGCTTCGCATGGTTCTGGAGATCCTTGAGGACGAGCTTGCGGACCTTGTCGTTGTTGTGCATGCTATGTGCGTCAACGCCAACTTCCTTGGCCTTTTCAGCAAGGACCGACTCGACAGGAGTGATGACGGCTATAGGACGAGAGTGCTCAGGAGAGGCCTCAACCATGAGGTTGAGGACGAGCTGCGAGCCGCGGTACACTGTCTCGAGCTTTTCGAGAGCAATGTATTCACCACCCGCAAGCTTAACCAGGTTCTTGACGCGATCGATAATGCGCAGGTGACCCTCAGGCGTCCATTCACCGATGTCGCCAGTCTTGAACCAGCCATCTTCGGTAACGGCCTTGGCGGTTTCCTCGGGGTTCTGGAAGTACTCCTTCGTGACGGGTGCACCACGAATCAGGATCTCACCTTGAGGATTGCTGCAATCAGTGTCGTAGCCAAGCTCCGGAATAGCAACGAGCTTGACCTCAACGGCTGGCGGCGGAGCACCAAGAGTGTCTCCACAATACTGGAGTGGTGAACCCAAAGCGCCGTTCGCGGCTGTCTCCGTAAGACCGTAGCCCCCAATCATCGGAGCCATTACCATGGAAACAAAGTTCTTGGTGTTCGCAGAGATAGGGCTTCCACCATTGAAGGTGAATCGCAGGCGACCACCAGTAAGTTCCTTAACTTTTCCAAAGACAACGCCGTCGAGCACGCTGGCGAGAGGCAGCTTATTGCGGATCATGAAGCTCTTATAGCCGTAGGCGCCCCAGAAAAGATTCTTGACGATGGGGCTTGAGCCTTCGACCTTGCCCATGATTCCCTTCTTGATGGTTTCCCAGACTTGCGGGACACCACAGAGAACAGTTGGTCTAAATTCGCGCATGTCGCCGGCGCAGTTGCGGACGGAGGTATCGGATAGGGTTCGAGGGCTACCATAGCCGAGCGTTCCTCCTATCAGCAGGACCAGGTTCTCAAGAGCCATTTCGATTGCGTGCGCTAATGGTAGATAAGCGAGAATTGCCTCGCTGTCGCTGACACATTTCTCAACGTTGTGGTACAAGCCGGTAACTAGACAACCCACTGTAAGTCTCCAATCGTTCAAAGCATTGCGTTGACCTTGCCTCGAAACAAGTAAGAGGGTTTTCGGAAAATCACTTACCACCAGCAACAAGGGACTCATGCCTGACGCAGACACCCTTCGGGTCACCGCTCGTTCCTGAAGTGTACATGATGGCAAAGACCTCCTCGGGCTTAGGAGGGCGGGGCTCGACGGGATTCTCTTTGCCCCTCTGGACCAGCTCCTTGTACGTAACCACAGTGAACTGGGGGTTCTCCGCCTTGAAAGCTTCGATCTCACCTCCTTCTGTGAAGATGCAGTCCTCATTGACAATAACGTATTTGACGTTCGACTTCTTGAGCGGGCCACTGGCGGTCTTCAACAGATGAGGGTCAACAAACATGGCAGCGGCATTGGTTTGGAGGAGGGTGTGTTCCACGCCCTTGGGACCAAGGGTGTCATAGGCAGTAGCGATCTGAATAGATTGCGAGGCACAAGCATGAGAGAGAGAAATCCACGAAATGCTAGAGAGGTGGTCAGGTTGATGAAAGCGCAAAAGCGAAGCGTGTGACAGATGACGAACCTGGTGGTGGCGAAGAAATGCACCTTAGCATCTTCTGCAAACTCCAGGCTACGCAAACCTGCACCGAGGTGGTTGACGAGTTCCAGGTACTCCTTGTAAGTGATATAGGTGTAGCCGGACAGCTCAAAAAACTGCCACGTCTTGTCGACCTTTACGACTTCGCCTTCGACGTTCTTGTCAACCTTCTTCGTCTCCTTGTGGTGTTTGATGATCTTGCGAGAGCCCATTGCGCGATGGTTGGGGTAGACCTTTGCGCTGCGGTTGATGAGCTCCCACACTGTGGTGACCTCAGGGAAGGGGCTCTTGCGCAGTTCATCTTTGAAGCGAGCATTACGGCGAGGGATGGTCTCGCCAGGCTTCTTCTCAACACCCTCAACCTCGACACTATAAGGAGGCCTTTCAACGGGGTGAAGAGGCAGCTGAGGTGCCTTGTGCCAGTCAGGAGCCATTGTGGCTATTGAAGGATTCGAATCACTGTCAGTTGCTTCCTGAAGACCAGGTCGTGAGGTGGCTGGGGACGGAGAGGATTGAGCTTTTAGGGTTCGAACATACAACGAGGTCGCCAGAAGCACTAGCAGATCGAAAAGGAAGGGGGAGAATGGGAGAGGTAAACCTGCCGAGAGGGAATCGTGTCAGCAAAGATGCGGAGGTTCGGTGGGAGAGTAGGTTGTGAGCTTGCTTAGCTCCGGGCCGAGGGGGAACCTACGGGTATCAGCGCGCTGACTTGCAAAGGTCACAAGCTGAGCAATGAGACGATTGAATGGTCTCGAGAGCGGACGAAGGCTACGGCGAGAAGGCGATATTATGTCCTACGGACCGAGAGGATGTGAGGAGGGGAAAAGGTGGTGTTGATGGGCGCAAGGCAGGGAAGAGAAGAAGAGCAAGCACGAGGAGGAGGACGGAAAAGGCACGTCACGACTGGGGCGACGCAATGTGCTGTGTTGGATCAGTGGTTGAAGCTTACCCCCAGTGTGGGACTAAGCCCAGGGAGCTTAGCTACAAGTACTAAGTTGGTTGCTGAGAGACTACTGTACTAAGGATCCGGTCAGGGCGCAGCCACTAACTGCACTGGGGGTTCAGTGGTCACCGTGACCTCTTTGGCCACGCTTGGCACCACTGGAAGATGCGTCAGGATGCTACAGCCACTAATTACGGGGTAGAAACCTTGGGGGATTATCAGAGGATGACTCTGCGGCGCTGCCCCAACAACCAACCGTTGCTTGTTCCAGCCACATGCTGATTGACGACTGTGGCTGCTCCATACATTACTACTACATATACTATTTGCGAATCAGATCAGTCAGCCCTTGGACTCTCAGGTAATAGACTGTCAACTCTCGAAGGAGCGCGTTTCTACGACTGACAACTCCGTCCCTACATGTGTATCTACAACCTCAGCAATGCCACCAGCTGGCAACCAGGAGCAGCACCCTGGTCTGAGCGTTGAAGTTGAGACGGTAGGTCGACAGAATCAACTCACTGTACTTCCCTGTTGTGACTGGGTTTTAACGTTACCTCTCTTCACCTTAACTTGAAGTTACCACTTGGCGCCCAGTGGGGCCGCTCTCTCTGCCAATCTTTTCTGCTTCTTTCTCATGCCTACGACTACTACAACGGCAGCGACTGCCACATGGGGTTGCTTCTTCGACTGCCTCAGGTAAACGTCCATTCTCCCCTGACTTTCACATTGGCCCATCATCGCTGCCAGGTTATCGCCTCGCCCTCGTTGTCAAGTTTGTTTTAATGTGCAAACCATCATAATCTGGTGGCGGTGCACCTCATCGTATCGTTACTCCAAGTGCGTGCATGAAGAGCCAAGCTTTTGGCAAAGGCTCAAGCATCCCCGCAATTTACGCCCCGAAGGCTTGCGAGCCTGCTCAGTCCTGTCCAAGACTGACCGAAGCATCCATCCAGGACATCTTTCTCGGCTAGAAGAAACATCCTAGACACATGAGTATGACACCGTTTACGTTCCATCAATCGACCTCAATCGTTTTCGAAGCCCTAGGATCTCGTGCAGTCACTGGACTTTTTTACTTCTACCATCCGAATGCCACAACCACGTCATGTCGTCTGGGCGGGAACAATAGTTCTGTTACCTGACCTGCTCACCGTGCTCTTGCCTCACATATTCGTGGGAGGTAATTTCGGTCCGCTTGACGATGGCAGTGTGCTAAAATCGGCCTACGGAGTATACACATATCATGTCTCTACGATGGCATAAGGGGTGATGATCATGACTGCATTTCG
This sequence comes from Sarocladium brachiariae, assembly GCA_008271525.1. Lineage (NCBI taxonomy): Eukaryota > Fungi > Ascomycota > Sordariomycetes > Hypocreales > Sarocladiaceae > Sarocladium > Sarocladium brachiariae. The sequence continues at coordinate 369,521 of RQPE01000012.1, read as the reverse complement.
GATGCCTTTGCGACGCCTATACATACGGCTATCAATCCTAGTGCTCCGTCAAAGCCCGAGCGAAACTCGTCAAGATTCCAAAAATTGATATCTCTCTTTACAAACTTACATATCAGATTCTGCAAACGAATCTCCTCCTGCAGTTTTGCTCTCGTTGTATCAATATGACAAAAGCGGCCGACCAAGAACGCCACCGAAGTACCTAGCACTTGGCGCAGCTTGAGAGTCAAATTAAGCTCAGCGCCCCTGCACTCTTCCTCCAAGCAGCACAGCCTTCCTCAGGCTGGCACCTAGCCTCCAACGCCTCGCGCGGTCTGCCCGCCCTTGATCACCCTGGTCAACAAAGGGTGGCCGCTGCGACAGAAGCCAAGATTCTATGCAGTTTGGTACCCGTGAATTATTGACCAAAGGGCCTTGGCTGCCTGAAGGCGTTGTGGCCTCGTGACGAAGTAGCCCTGGAGCAACCCCCTGCGAGAATGAAGGCTAACTTCATCAGCTAAGAATCCCCAATCCGTTTTCGCCTGGTCTAATACATCGCCAAGGCTGTAGGTTGGCCCCGCCTAAGTGGTAGTTGGCTCACCCTCGCAAAGTCCTGCAGTTCGTAGATGATGAGTTGGATCCCTAAATGAAGCATAGCAGGACTCAGGCACATGATTGGCAATTCTAGCTCGGCCTTTCCTGGGAGCGACTGCCTCGGTGTCGAATTAGCTAAGATTAGCTGAGGGTCTTTGTTCGCAAGGCTTATCGGCCTTTCGGCATCATCCGCGTGGGAAGTGGGCAAGCGTTTCGAGACGAGCACGCACTCTAGAAGCATTCATCCCTTTGGACTTGGACGGTCAGCCAGTTAAGACACTTGCAATACTCATTGCACAACTTTCAGTGGTCAGGATCGATTCAGCAGGGACATCTCAGCTTTCCCCGTGGGGAAGCCTTCAGAAGACCAATGGGAACGGTTGAAGGCCACGCAAATGCTTGACATGTCTTGCTCTCAAAGCATGTGACTATCGGTTTCGGTTGGCCTCTTGGAATTCTGGAGGCGTGGAGCAGGCTTGGGGTAAGCTGAGCGACCCACCAAGCCAGGGTCACTAACGATCAATTCCGAATGCCGGCCCATGGTTTGCTCTGAATAGCATCACACGATCATTGCAGGGTAGCGAGCATTGTAAACCTCACTGGGCCAGGATTAGGTTCAGTGTATTGTTGACCTGACCCCCCTCGGTTTCGGAACAGGGTTTGTCTTGATAATGCTCAAGATGCAAGCTCAGAACAGAAGCAACCTCGCTATTAACACACATCGAATGGAATGCAACGGGATCAGCGGGCCAAACCGCTGGCAACTGGGTAGGGCAACGCATCGATTCGTCATTTAGTATTGATGCGTCTCTTGATCAAGATCGTGATTAGGTGGCTAGCATCAAACAACTCTCGCTTTTCCCACCCTTTTCGGTTAGGAATCCTCCTCCTAAGGGGATTGATTATGAATCCATCTGCAAGCATGAGTTTCCGATGAGCGATGTTGAGACGGTCTATTGCATACGACACAAATACTGTCAGGGCGGTAAAAGATCAGGGCAACAAAAGCGTTCAATTCAAGGAAAGTCGTAGAGTCTGCAAGCATAACTAAGGATGATCAAAGCCAAGCAAAACAAAGCGTCCCTCATCAACCTCCCCTTTCTCCCCCTCTCGCCTCTCCTCCCTCCTCTCTCTATTTATATATCTCTCTCTTCTTTTTGAGTCATGCCACTTCTCCTCAGCCCTGGACCTTGACGGGTTTGAGCTCTCGAGGCAAAGGGAAACACGTCTGCCAGCCGGACTCACCAGTGGTCGCCATCCGATCGCTTGTCGAGGACATCTCCGGCGACATGGAGATATTCCTTGGCAGGCTCACGCTTGTCCAGAACATCACCGGCGACATGGAGGTACTCCTTTGCGCGCTTATCAAGGACATCACCGACAATGTGAAGATACTCCTTAGCAGGCTCCCTCTTGTCTAGAACGTCGCCGGCAACGTGGAGGTACTCCTTAGCACGCTTGTCGAGAACATCGCCAACAATGTGAAGATACTCCTTGGCGGGCTCCCTCTTATCAAGGACGTCGCCGGCAACGTGGAGGTACTCCTTAGCACGCTTGTCGAGAACATCACCAACAATATGAAGGTACTCCTTGGCGGGCTCCCTCTTGTCAAGGACATCACCGACAATGTGAAGATACTCCTTAGCGCGCTTATCAAGAACGTCACCAGCGACATGGAGGTACTCCTTGGCTGGTGCCCTCTTGTCCAGGACATCGCCGACGATGTGAAGATACTCCTTTGCCGGCTCCCTCTTGTCAAGGACATCGCCGACAATGTGAAGGTACTCTTTGGCGCGCTTATCGAGAACATCTCCCGCAACGTGCAGGTACTCCTTGGCAGGCTCTCTCTTGTCAAGAACATCACCGACGATGTGAAGGTATTCCTTGGCGCGCTTGTCCAGGACGTCGCCTACAATATGGAGATATTCCTTGGCAGGTTCCCTCTTGTCCAGGACATCACCGACAATGTGAAGGTACTCCTTAGCAGGAGCACGTTTGTCGAGAACATCGCCTGCAACGTGAAGGTACTCCTTGGCAGGATCGCGCTTGTCGAGCACATCTCCAGCCACGTGGAGGTACTCCTTCGCCGGAGCCCTTTTATCAAGGACGTCACCGGCAACGTGGAGGTATTCCTTGGCGCGCTTGTCCAGGACGTCGCCTACAATATGGAGATATTCCTTGGCAGGTTCCCTCTTGTCCAGAACATCACCGACGATATGGAGGTACTCCTTAGCAGGAGTACGTTTGTCGAGGACATCTCCTGCAACGTGCAGATACTCCTTAGCAGGAGCGCGCTTGTCGAGGACATCGCCGACGATGTGCAGGTACTCCTTGGCAGGATCACGCTTGTCGAGCACATCACCAGCCACATGGAGGTATTCTTTGGCTGGTTCGCGTTTGTCAAGGACATCGCCGACGATGTGCAGGTACTCCTTGGCAGGATCACGCTTGTCGAGCACATCTCCAGCCACATGGAGGTACTCCTTCGCAGGCTCACGCTTCACAGCAGCGATGTCGCTGTTGGGCGCAGACACCGGGGCCGCGAAGGACCTCGAGACGAGGATGGCGACGATGGCACTGTTTTCGATGCGCATTTTGCAGGTATTCTGAAGGATGGTCCGAAGAGGAAGTTCGTTATAGCTTTGAGCTGGACTGAAACTGAGACTCGAGAGTGCTGCGAATGGAAGATGAGAGTTGCTGAGTCGTTGGATGTTTTTGATGCTGCTGGTGCTGGTGCTGGTGCTGGTGCTGGTGTTGTTGTTGTTGCTGCTGGTGCTGATAGAATTTGAGCTCAAGTCGGGATCAGAAGGCTGGCTTTATAGAAGTCGGTGCAATGAGACATGAGGCCGGGTCTATTCGTTTGAGCCTATCTGGCTTTGATCCTATACACGCCATCAAACGCAATGACCGTCTTCTCGGGTTCGTTGATTGTACAGACCGGCCAAAGTTGATGATCAATAAGCAGCGTGATGAGATGCTCGAATAATGTTCGAGCATCATGACATGACCTGTCTGACGCTGCTGGACTCCAAGCTCATCGAAGTGGCTCGACACAGGCTGCTGCAGCACCGGCACTCAGCTGATAGTTGACCGCAAAGATTCCACCGGTAGATCACTTGACAGCGGGGAAATGATGAGGGTTTTGATGACTGATGAGGTTCTCATGCGAACAACTCTTGAGAGGCATGGCTGAATGTGAGTAAGGTAAGGTCGACAACATGCTCATAGCATACTTAGGAACAGAACGTCGCGAATGCGCCGTCAGTATAATGCATGCAAACCGAACATGTATTGGGTAAGTGTGTCAATGACCAGAAGGCCTTTCGCGAAGCTGACGCCCTGTAATCAATCAGCTTGGCAGACTAAGCTATGAAGTCGCAGTGTGTCTATGAATGGTGAAGCACCGACTTTCTTGGTGATCATTGGGCTAAGATGAGCTTCATGCAAGCAACGGGTACAGCGAAGTTGGGACAGGGTGACGTTGTCATCTCAGCTTCCTGACCTGTAGATTATGTAGAGCCAAGTTCAGATTAGATCATTACTTTAAAATAATGTTGTTCATCAAATAAGCCCGGATCACGTTATTACTTAGAGCACGAATCAGAAAGCGATATGTTCAAGTCGTGTCACAGGATGAGTTGTGTGAGGCTCCGTCATCTCACCAGTCAGCTCACATTGTGCATACTACATCTTCAGTTCCCCAACATCAGCACCACCGAACAACGTCAGTTTCTAATCACAATAATGTCCCTGATTAATTGACTAATTGATTGCTATTGTTATGATGATGAAATGAATATATCTCCAACATGAAGAAAGATGGGAATATTCATTGCAAGTGATCGCCTCGTTCCTTGGAAGAGGTTTGCATTGATTGATATTAAACGCCACCAATGCTCTACCCTCCCCTGCCTGCCTCCCTCCAACCGAGCTTGAAAGTGACAGCAATTCTTTCCAGAGTCAAAACGAAAAAGAAAAGACAGTCTGACAATCGAGCATGTTTGCAAAGAAGGAGAAGTTCCATGTTCCCGAGGAGGAGCAAAAGTTCCTTTCCGACAATGAAGGGCATCCCAGAGTCCGGGTTAGTGGCGGCCGCCGTCAGGCAAAGGCTTCCAGACGGAATTTCTGGCTCGTCTTGATCTCGGCTGCGAATGGAGTCGTCGCAGTCCTTGCGGCTATCTGCGCAGCATCTGCGTACCGGTACAGAAACGCGTTGCTCAACAACACGGACAACGAGCTGCTGCGACTGGTGGACTGGTATTGTACGTCGTTGGGTTGAAGCTTCAACACATACACCCTCTCCCTTTCTTCTGGGGAGAATTCTCCCAAAGACGTAGAGTGCTAACGTGGGAAAATACCAACAGCACCTGTACACGATGAAGCAAACATCGGGCTGTTCACGACAAAGGTGCACGGCTCCCTCCTGAACATGGACGGGTCGCTGTTCCGGTCACCGCCCTCGCGCGAGGTGGACGAGGCGTGGGAACGCATCGGCAGCCTCGCACCGCACGTCATCAGCACTTCGGACGTGGTGCGGCTGGGCAAAGACCCTTCGAAGACGGCGCGCTGGTCGTCGGACTGGGGATTCGGCGACGAGGCGCACGTCGCGGAGCTGGATATTTTGCACACGATCCACTGCCTCAACGCGATCCGGCGGGACGTGCACTGGAGGCACTACTTCATCGACGACTACCCGGACGGGGACTTCCCGGAGCTGCACAAGGTGCACACGGATCACTGCATCTACATCGTGCTGCAGAACCTCATGTGCGGCGCCACGGCGGACGTCATCACCCAGCCGTGGGTCGAGGGCCAGCTGCATCCCTTCCCAGACTTCAGCATCAACAAGAAGTGTCGCGACTTCGGGGCCATCCTGGACTGGCACGAGAGGACCATGATCTCGGACTTTGACAGGTTCGCGAACCTGAGCATGCCCGAGGGCCATGAACCGCTGCCCATGTCGGAGGAGTTTCATCGCATGTTCAAGACTGGGAAAGGAACGGAAACGGCTTTCCACTCCCATGGAGGCCATTCACATGGTCATGCATAGATGTGTTTAGTCTTCGTTGCCTTTCATATTTATGCTATACTATTTCATGCATTGCTTCTGGACGAGTGACTGTATGCAAGGTAGAACTTGGAGAGTCATGGTGTACATAATGCCCGCATTGAAATTCAGTCTCGTTTTTCGTTGCTCTGTCTTGTTGACACTTTAGAGCCTGGACTTGTGAAAGCACTTTGGTTAGATTATTGTAGTTGCCACACTTTCGTTGTCGAGGCAAGGCAAATAGTCAGCTGTAGACCGGCCTATCTGGATGCATACGCATCTAGGATGGTCAAAGAAACACCATAGCCAAATTCCAAGCAATGTATGTTCACCAAGGGGCCAACATGCATCTAGGGTCCCAACACAGTCTGGATCAATCCATGTATGCACGAGGCCTGGTGCGACTCAACGGGGTGGCTGCGCTGCCCGAACCTCCAACCGAGTGTGTTGGTCCCATTGCTCGCCACCTTGCTGACCTTGCATATTACTTCGCCATGTCAGCAAAGGGAGACCTGCAAGACAAAGGGCAGCTGACTGGTAATTTCACCATAGGTATCGTAGTAGTAGTACCATCCGGTTACGCAGATAGGTCTCTTCAATGTACGATTGCTTGAAGACAATACTCAGTACAACTGCTTTGAAGTGCCTTTCTGCCGGCCTCCCTTTCGTATATTCGCTTTCTTGTTTCGCGTAGCCATGCTCCCGTGATTTAGCTACCTTTTGCAGTACAGCATTATCCAACTCCCGCCCGAAGAAGATGCATCGAATCAGACTCACTGATCTTGCCATCTTATGCACACTGGGACTCCTCTTTGCCATCGCAAACGCCGAGTCAGTGCAGTACTGCCATTCAAATGGACACGAGAACACTGGAGCACGAGGGTTCTGCGTGGCTATGGCCACCTACCACAACCATTCCAGCGCCTCCCATGATCTCTATGTTACGATACAGGCACAGAGTCTCTCATCAGAGGGATGGACAGCGATTGGCATTGGATCAATGATGGATGGGGCGCTGATGTTTGTTCTGCATGGTCGACCAGGCTCGTCGCAGTACACTACCACCCCAACCCTAAGCGTTCTGACAACCACGGGTCACCACCGACCGCGGCCCTTGAGGTCTTCGGCATTTGGTGGCATAGAGCTGAGGACCTTGAAAGCTGAATGGATCCACGATGGGGATGGGGATGAAGAACAAGCAGGATCGTCGACAATCGGAGCGATCGCTACCATTGTCTGCTATTCATGTACGGCATGGCCAGGCACCTCGATCTCGGCGTCAAGCATATCGCAGCCGTGGATCTGGGCGCAGAATTACAACCAGGCAATGAACCACGGTGATGAAGACGATCCTTCCGACGAGTTCATCCTGGAAAAGCATGACGCGCACGGCAAATTCTACGTGGACATGACGCGATCTGTCAGCCACGGTCATCACGCGGCTCTCATCCCCATGCCGAACACGACGATGAACATGGTCGGAACATCGGAAACCTTGACTGAAGAAAATCAAACGGGGTTTCTCAGTACCGTCGCGAAGAGACCCTTGGCTCACCTCCACGGGTTTCTCATGGGCGCAGCCTTCCTGCTCCTCTTCCCTCTCGGCGCGATGGCCATCCGTTTTCGTTCATCGAGCGCATTCAAGTATCACTGGGTGGTGCAGGCAAGCGGCATGTCTTGCGCGGTCGGGGGCGCCATCACAGCCCTGATCATGACGGGAGGCGACGTGCTGGGATCAACTCACCAGATGTTCGGGTTATCGATCGTGTCGCTTCTCTGCGTGCAGGCTCTCGCCGGGTGGCGACACCACGCGAAGTTCGCCAGGGTTCGCAAACGCACCTGGATCTCGCACGTGCACATCTGGCTCGGCAGGGTCATCCTGCTCGGCGGCTGGGGCAATCTGTTGAGCGGCCTGCTGCTGTACGGGGTCGGCACCGTGGGGATCGCGACCGCGGCGGTGCTGGTCGTCGTCGAAGCGACGGTGGTGGGTGTCTGGTCGTTTGTCTCCGAGAGGAGACGTGTGAGGAGGACGCAGGGGGAAGCTGAGGAACTGCTTGCGTCGGAAAGGGAGAAGATGGACAGCTACTTCGCCCTCGACGACGTGGACGAGGAAACGGAAGATGACAGCGACAGTGAGACTTCGTAGCGAGAGACTTTCCTCGGGGTTCACGAGAATAGCAAAGCAAATCCTGCAAATTGACATGCATTCAGTAACAACAGTGTACTGATGCTCTTTGTTCCTCCAGGCCTTGTTCTGTTCCTGGGCATCTCGAACTGCGAATCTTGCCGATATGCTGTCTAGAGGTCTTATATGCTCGCAAGTAAATACCTCCACGGTAACTACATATACAGGTACCTTATGTAGCCTTCTACGCAGGCAGGGCTTGGCTCACGGTATTGGTTGTAGAAGTAGCTACTTTGTGCAATATTGGCAATTGTGTTGAGAGTAAATCGGTTCTAAATTGATCCCCTTTCCTACAAAACAAGAACAAAAACATCAACCATAATATCCATGAGAGCTACATCAACCATAATACCCATGGGAGCTGTCTGCAGCTCGGTAGATTGACCTCTGGAATTGACCCCTCATGGATCCCAGCGACCTGTCCAGCTCGTCGTCTGGATGCATGAGCTGCATTTCCACCCCGAAGCTGTACAGCTGGGACAGGTCGTCCACCATGCGGTTGACCTTGTTGTTCATCTTGGCGTGGCTCTTTGGGAGGCTCGACGACGAGGACGTGCTGGAAGACGATGAGGACGAGGACGAGGTGGACGACCCCGACAGGACTGAGTTGCTGGGACGACTGGGACGATGGTGATGGTGCTTGTCCGTCTTCTGGGAGCGATCCGTCTGTTTAACACACGCGCGTGGCATTAGTCTCGTCTATCCTACTTGGACATGTAGAAGATTAAAAAAAAGAAAAAGAGAAAAAAATAGAAAAAGAAGAAAAAGAAAACTTGCCCGATGGCTGGCTCCAAAAAGGCTCGAGTAGGCGCTCGTAGCATCAGAGTCAACTGGGAAGTATTGCGTCGAGGATGTCCCGCCGTGCTATGTATTCAGATCAATGATCAAAACCACTTTCAGTAAACCAACCACGACTCCGGCCGAGGAAGGGGGATGTGTGTATTTCCTGTGCCTGAGCACCAAATCTTCATGGCCTCTTCTACTGACCTGCATGTCGAAACCGTCCAGGCCGTTCACGAGGGCGTCGTCGTCCAAGAAGGCACTGGAGGCGCCGAGGGCATCAAAGTCTCCCTCGTTGAAAGGATACTCCCCAGTCCTTGCCGTGGAGGTCCACGAGGCGGACGGCGAAGTGACCGTGGCCGCACTGGTGAGAGGATCGGCCTGAGACGAAGTTCGCTGCTTCTGCTTTTGTCCTGCATCCCCGTCGTGGTCTCATCGTTAGTCGCGGATCATTGACTCGGCTTGGGCTTTTTCTTTCTTTCTCAAGGGAAACACAAGAAGTAAAATGCCCTTGAACTCACGATATCTACGCTGCGCTTCCCTGTTCTGCAGTTTGCGACGGGTCTCATAGTCTTCCATTTTCTTTTTTTCTTCTCTTTTCTTTTTGCGCAGAGCCTCAACTTGTCATGACGACTCAATCGAGAGAGCAAGCAAGCCGTTTGCCTTGGCGACGCCTCAGCCGACCCTTGATGCGCTTGGCGGACATGGAGGCTTCATATGAAAGTCTGAGAAAGTCCCAATGCCTAACGAGAACCGAGGATTCTCAACGTGTGGAATCGAGACAAAAGATCTAGAATGGCCCATGAGATGCCCTGTCCCTTTGGGAGCAGTTCTAGAGTTTTGTTTCTGGTATCATCTCATCGTTGCATCTACCCTCCCAGTCCCAGCCATGATGGATGGATCACGCCGAAAAGTCCACACACCGGCAGAAATCTGAAAGAGGGCCCCGACCAAGCGGCAAGGGATCGGGCGGCAACAAAGATTTGTCAAGTCTGCTGGGATGGTCAGACAGCTTTCGCTTATGGGCAACCCCCCTCCCACCTCTTCTCTCTTCCCCATCATGCGCTGTACCGTACACCGTAGACGCGAAATCTGGTCGCAACGGCAGCAAGGCTTGTGTGGCAACCGAGATGCGAAGTGGCCAAGGGTTCTCGAGCTTCCAAAGACCCTGCGTGCATGCCGCGTCTGGGCTGCATGAATCGTTTGGGGTAGATAACCGCCTAGTATGGGACTCGGGGCCTCTTCTCGGAACTGTTCGTGTAGATAGATACCTAGACCTAGATCCAGAAGAAGGCCGATAGTCCCCGGCGCGGTGTTCTAACTTTGATTGCGTGCTGGCCAGCCATTAGGAAAGGGCTTTATGGCCGTTCTCGTCTCGCCTGTTATGAGGTCAAGGGCAACAACAGCTTCGAGGAATTCTGGTCACACAATACAAAGGAACAATGGCAGCAAAAGACTGACAAGTGAGTGACGGATGGTTTCTGATTTTCTCGGCTGCGTCTGCTCCAGAAAGCCCCTGGTGATGGAGCATTGCACTGCCCTCGGTGACACACCCTCCTCCCCCTGCTTTCTCCCCCCTCCTCGTATGTAAGTCACGTATAGCTCACGCATGCACGCACGCACGCACTTCTCCACCAACCTTTTGTCCTGAACGCTTGCTTCGATAAGCAGAGCAGGTTTGGCACCATGGGGCGGTGGCGAGGTTGTTGGTTTTGTTTGTTATCGTTTCGTGACGCCCCATGCCATTGCGCATTTTGCTATTTCTCGCTATTCGGGCATCCTCTGTCGCCACGAGTCGTAGGATGCGCAGCGGGCGAATCCTGAATGCGCCTCGACCGCCATGGGATGCTCGGTCGCGTTCCACGGCGGCATGAACAGCATCATGTCGCAGTGCTGGACGTGCTCGAAGCTCAGGAACTCCTCGAGCAGAGGCTTGCCCGCCTGGAGCGCCCGCGTCGTCACCTCCCACGTGTACGTGCAGTGCCGGCGGTGGTAGTCGTCCACCATGAAGGCCACGCCGTGCTCGCCCCTGCGCATCACCTCGTCGGGCATCTCCCTCTTGGCGTCGATGTCGTAGTACCACTTCCACTTGTACTTGGCGAGGTACGTCTCGGAGAACTCCCCGTCGTAGCAGGCCCTGGGCACCCACAGCTGGAGCATCACGTCGTAGATGCAGCCCTTGCCTCTGGCCTCCTCCACGCTGTCGCCGCAGTCCTGCATCGTGTCCAGGTTGAGATTGGTGGTGGAGGTGGAGGAGGAGGCGTGTGCCAAGCTGCTTCGTCGAGGCGACGTGCAGACGCCGATCGTAAAGGCCAGAGCCGCAACCAGGCCTACAGCCAACAGCATCATGGTGTATCGCAGGAAACGGAACCTGCGCTGGTGTCGTGAGGTTGGAACCATGCCAGGTCCCAATTCATCATCTTCTTGTTCTTCTTCTTCATCGTTGCTCGTCTTCTCAATACAGCCGTCCAGTGTATCCTCGCTCGTCGATACCTGCTTATAGAGACGGTCTTTCTTGTTGTTCTCCATCATCTCTGTTAAAAAGCTTATCGCGTGAGGTTAAATGGGAGCAGGGTTGTTGTTGTTGTTGTTGTTGTTGGACGAAATGCAGGGTCCAATCTTGACCTTGTTCGCGATGGTGGTCTGTGAGAATGGAGATCAACAGGGTCCAGACTGTGAGGGCGTCGATTCGAATTGATCCTTGATTGGAAGGTATACAGGGCCATTCTGGCTTTTAACTCCGGAGTCCACCTGATCTGAGTGGCTGGCCATATGTATCTTTGCATCTTGTTGGACTAAATCACCTTATCAAACACGGCTTACACGATGGGATGAGACCTAATCAGAGGATAGATGGAAGAATTCTAGGTCATCTCACGGTTCGTCCCGGCACTAACTGGCCTGGAATTGACGGGCCGGGGGCTAAGGCTAGACCTTTTCTTCCCCGTTGAACTTGGCAGGGCTCATGCGATGAGGGTGATCGTCAGCTGAGAGTGCCGTGTCTGGAACAAGCCGAACGGTTGGTTATGCAGGCCAGGCTAGGACTTGTGGTGGTGTGAGCAGACCCCCATCAGCTGAGATTACTCTCTCTCTCTCTCTCTCTCTCTCTCTCTCTCTCTCTCTCTCTCTCTCTCTCTCTCTCTCTCTCTCTCTCTCTCTCTCTCTCTCTCTCTCTCTCTCTCTCTCTCTCTTCCCCAGAACACAGTTGATTTGACCATGATTGGGAAGTGGCAAATTCCTGTGTCTCGCCGCTCAACCCCCCTGGACGAGGAACCTTTGATAACAACATGCCGTTTATCTCATTCTAGAACACCTTTCGTCTTCATCTGGAGCTCTGGAGCAAACAACAAGGGATCACATTATGTAGTTACAACTACTACATTCGTCAACAAGCACTAATCCCGTTAGCTCACCAACTTGGCCAACACGAGCATTCGTGAACGTAGACCAGAGCTAGTACTACTGGGTGCAACTGAGTGAGCAACTGAGTGAGTCTTTCGTTGCCCCAGATTGCATACACTAACCAGAATTAACCGGGGTTTGAATCCTTGGACTTTTCCGTTTTTCTTTTTTCCCCAAAGCAGCAATAAGCTGATGACTTCGCTCTCACACGCAGAGTCACAAAAGTCAATGGCGCGCCGGGAATAACTACGAACCTAATTATTTTACTACTAGTAGTAGTAATCCTGAGTGACTCACTTTCCACCTTTCCTGATTTACTCTCAACATTGACGAATGTGCGCGCTCTCTGAAAACTCAATCGAGCAATTGTGAGAGCAGTTCCCTGGGATCATTACACTGTGAGTCACTCACTCACTTAGTCGACCATCGTGACGAACACAAAGAAAAAAACACACACATTCCCTGGGTCCTGTACCTACCTATCTGCTTTTCGAACTTAAAAGAAGGCGAAAGGGGACGAAATAAACGGTTCTCAAGTACCCTCGGCACGCAAACAAGCAAACTCACCTGTTCCAAAAATCCACCATCATGGAGCCTCCGAAAGACAGTCAGGGCCAGCAGCCGCAGCAATCGAACCACCCAGAGCTTGACGTGATCTTGGACTGTTTTCTCCACGACCCAGAGACCCGCTCCATGGCCATCACCCCGACCTTTGAGCACCGACTGAACATCGCCAAGGCCTGGGGTATCCCCACCTCCACCAAGGCTCTCCTGGATATCGGTTGCGGACAGGGCGAGTCCAGCCTCACCCTAGCGGCCACTACTCCTCCCGGCGTCCATGTCACAGGCATAGACAGCGCGCCGCCGGACTACGGGTCGCCGACCACCTTGGCCCAGAGTCAGGCTTTCATCCTGAACTCGCCTCTGGGGAAGAGGATCACGTTCGAGAGAGCCGACCCCGTCAGCTACCTGCAGCCAACGGGGAAGGGAGACGACGACGAAGGAGCAACTGGGCCATTCGACGCGGCGGTCTTCTGCCACAGTCTGTGGTACTGGTCCTCCGTCGAGCAGGTGCGCAACGTCTTCGCCGCCCTCGCCAGGAGACACGACGTCTCCAGGATCTACATCGCCGAGTGGGCCGGCACGGCATCGCGCCCGGACCAGGAGGCGCACGTCCTGGCCGCCACGGCCCAGAAGAAGCTCTTCGCCCTCCGTCCCAACGTCGGCGAGTCGAGGCTCCTCGAGCAGAACATCCGCACAGCCTTGTTCCCGGACGAGCTGTTCGACCTCGCAGCCGACGCCGCCGGTTGGAAGGTCGCGCGCCGCGGCATCGTCACCCCGCCTGCCGAGCTCAGGGAGGGCGTGTGGGAGACGGACTACGTGAAGAGCGATCAGTTCTTCAGGAGCGGTGTTCTCGAGCTGGAGAGTGTGAGCGACGAGCAGAAGAAGGAGCTTCTGGCCTACCAGGATCGAGTCAAGGAGGCCGTCGAAGAATGTGGTGGTCGCAAGAATGTGAAGTGCATGGATGTCGTGTGGGCTGTTCTTGAGCGAGGTGCGTCCTCAGCTTAATGTATATCGCTGGACTTTATCTTAGTTTTTTTAAATTAAGAGGTAAAGAAATGAAAAGAATCGTTTGCGTTTCAACTGGTTTTCAAGACAGCCTGTCCTAAATTGGCTCCCCTCTGTTCCCTTTTCATCTCGACCCTTTCCCAGAGAATAGGCCACACCTTGCCACCACCGAGCTAGCATCACCGTAGTCCAGAAGAGACCCTTCCTCAAGGACGGCGATTCTATCGTACGTCTTCGCCGCCTCTAGTCTGTGAAGGATGGAAATGACAGTTTTGCCTCGCAGCTTTGTCGCCAAGAGGTTCTCGACGATGAACTCGGCCTCGTGGTCGAGACTGGAGCGGGAAAAAGAAAAGGTCAGCTTCAAATGTCTCTCTTTTTTTTCATTTGAGGGAGGGAATTCCTGGAATCTCGACTCTTTAGAACGTACCTGCTTGTCGCTTCATCGAGAATGATGATGCCTCCTTGCGAGGCTGCTTTAGAGTTGTGCAGAATCAACCTCGCAATTGACAGGAGCTGATCCTCGCCCTTCGACAACGTTGCCTCTGCTCGGTTCCTATCTAGACCGCCTGCTGAAGAAACCTTGTTCCACACTCGACATTCCTTGAGAGCTGTGATGATCTCATCGTCTGTGAACTCGCCCTCCGGGTCCATTTCCTGTCGAAAGCTGGCTGACTCGGTGAAGCTGTCTTGAGATACAACCTGGAAACGGTGCCTCAAGGATGGCATGGGGAGATCAGACGTGTCGATCCCGTCCACCATGATCCTTCCGAGGGGCATGTCCACCATTCCCATCAGTGCGAGCAGGAGAGTAGACTTTCCGGACCCGGTTCGTCCGCAAATCGCTGTTCTCTGTCCCGAAGGTATTGTTAGGGTGACCTCGCGCAAGCTCCAGGTTGGATCCTCTTTCTCCGCGTCGTATGTAGCCCAGACATTGTCGAACTTGACTTCGCCTTTCTCTGGCCAAGACTTCGACACGTGAGCGAGCTGAGAAGCCTCACCCTCAACTCCTTGTGTCTGCCTCTCGCTGGGGGTCTCTTGTTCGAATGCAGTAACCCTCGCAATGGCTCCTAACGAAGTTTCCAAGGAAGTCCAGGCGATGATGAAATTGGTGAGAGTTGATCCCAGTGTGGTCACATTGAGGAATGCAACGCCCACAGCACCAGCTACCACTTTGTCTCTCAACACAATGCAGACCGCTGCGATCACGATGGCGAGTCCGGCAATCACGAGCCCAAGAACAAGCTGTAACCATCTCTGAACCATTAAAAGGAGGTAAAAGGGCTCTTGCGATCGATCAAGCTTATCCATGAACTTTTCGCGCATGGGCTCTACCCACTGGTTGGCGCGAATGGTTGCGAGTCCCGATGCAGTCTCACCAAACCTGGTGTGCAAAGCCCCTTTCCACTCCAAGTCCATGAGGCGGAGCTGCTTCGAGGTTCGCAGGTACACTTTCTGTATCAGGTAGAGCATCAGAACTAGCGCTGGAAGCACGCTGAGTGAGTAGTACGAGACGACTGCAATCAGGATCATCTGGAAGAGCGCGGTGAACAGCTCTGCGCAAGTGTTGAACAAGTCCAACGGCAGGAATGTGTCGACGAACATCAGGTCCTGGTTGAACCTGTTCATCAGACTCCCAGTATCTATGCGGCTGATGAACGAGAACGGAGCGTTGAGTGTCGTCTGAAGGAGGGACTTGTGTAGAGATGAGGCCGAGGTCGGCACTATACGCATCATGAGGTGCCTTGTGGCCGATCAGTGAGTGCTCACAGAAAGCAGTGTGTCAGGCCGTCATAAGACTCACAGCACCCAAATGATTAGAGAAATCAGAGGGAGAATTGATAGCATGGAGAAAATTCCGAGCCAATAGCTGTTCCCATGTACTTTGTCGCCTGCTAGATCTTCGGACCACCACTGTACCCAAAGATCTGTAATGAAGAGAGCAATCAGCATGGATCCAGGAGGATTGGGGCAACATAACGAGGCCATGTGGCGGGATTACCTGGAAACTTAAGACAGACAGCGAAGACGACACCCAAACCCAAGAATATGCCCGCGTTAAGCAAGCCCATTGCTCGGATGTAGCGCATATAGACTCCACGATCCGACACGACTGTGGCTACTTTCCCGTCCTCGTCTGTTGTTGAGGTAGCCTCTTCATCAGACTTCGTGTAGTTTGAATCAGGTTGTTGAGCCTGTTCTGAGCTCTTGCTCACGGCATCATCAGGGGACTCGGCGTCCTCCGTATTCTCAACGTCTGCATCCCTGATCTTTTCGTAGGCTTCATTCTTCGATAGCCATGAAATGCTGCCGTTCTCCGTGATCTCACATCGACGATCGACCAGACCGGCAATGGCTTCTGCGTATATGCGTCAGTATCCATGAAGTTAGTTGCGCGTGTCGTACTTGCGGGGACTTACTATCGTGGGTGCTGAGGACAACGGTTGTCCCAAGTTGACGGAACAAACCAGCAGGCCCAAGAAGCCTTGCTGTAATCTTCGATCTCGTTCTTTTATCTAGAGCACTGAAGACGTCATCGAGGATCACTATGTCTCTCCTGAGCACCACTGCTCTTGCCAGCGCCTTCAGAGCCACTAGATCAGTCCCGATGTCATTGTTCCAAGGGCAGGGGTAAGGGAGTTCGTACCAGGCGCTGGCGCTGACCTCCGCTGAGTCTGACTCCGCCACTTCCAATAGTCCCAGACTTGTAATCCGAAAGTGCTGCGATATCATCTAAAGAACAAGCTTCAAACACCGTCTTGAGCCATTCAGGATCATCATCTGGGCCATATTGCGTCCATGTATGCTCTGCAGAGAAGTTTTCAAGCCATGGTGCCTGGCCGCAGAAAGCTACATCGTTGTCAAAGGTGGTGATATGACCAGAACTCACGTATGTCTCGCCTAAGAGCGACCTCAGGAGAAGAGATTTACCGGTGCCGACGTTGCCGAGAACTGCAATATGGGAACCCTTCTCAACCCTGAAGTTGATATCTCGGAGAAGCGGACTTTCATCTACCCAACCGATTGACGCATTTTTCACTAGAATGGCTGTGTGATTTCTCTCGCCGGCCTCCAACCTTTCGTTGCGCGTTTGCGCTTCTTCAGGTGAGCTTTTGGCGTTCTGTCGGTCTGGAAGTGTTATGAAAGCACGAATACGCCCAAAGCATCCGTAAGCGGCACCGAGTGCAGGTAACGCTTGGAAGAGATGGATCAAAGGCGCACCAAGTAGGGCTATTAGCACAAGGGAGGAGAACATCTTCGCGGCATCAAGTTCGATGTTCGCAGCGTTCGAGGTTCCAATATATGTTGCGAATACGAGCAAAGGAGACAGAGTCAGGGTGCTGTAGGCTATGCTCCGTATCAAACGATCCCTAGTTAGCTTTCGCGCAAAAGAAGCCTCAGGACGATGGCTCGAGACTCACCAAGGAAGACAGATACTGTGAGGAGGTACCGAAACATCCTTGCCGCCCGGATCTCGAGGGTCCTCAGTGTGATGATGACCTTGCTTGCACGGCCCTCTGCACTCCTCATTTTGACTGCTTTAAGCGAATCCAGAAGCCTCTTGGTGGCCTCAATTCGTTTCTCGATAGCTCCGAACCAGATCTGCTGCTGGACGCTGATCCTGGTAGCTACCCAGAGAGAGCAGCATCCAGATACTGTTCGACAATCAGCTCCATTCCCTCAATAGAATTGCAGCAATCCAAACCATGGCGTCAAGTCGCACTTACGAATCGCCAGCCCCAGCATTGTGACGCACGAAGCGCCCATCAGCCGTTGCAGAAGATATGTCGCCAAGGCGGTTTCTAGGATGCCGGCCCAAACCTCATGGAGATAAGTAAAGCTCTCGACAATTCTTTGAACATCGGAGATGATCAAAGTCGTTGCCTTGGACTCGTTCTTGCTGTCCTCAGCGAGATGCAGCAGTTTCTCGAAAATGGTCACAACAAGGGCACCGCGGACCATGGTCACGAATCTGCAGCACAGGCGCCAATACCAGCTCGTCGCGACCTACTCATCCAATCAGCAGGTGGTTATGCAGATACTATGTCCTGAACGAAGACCCTAACCGTTATTCCGACGTAGACAAAGACGCAGGCTCCAACTAGGCCATAGCCGTGGCGTGCGTCCGTGGCTACCTCGTTGCCAGTACGCTGAAGGTACTGCAGGATTGCAGTCACAAGAAACGACTGAGAGAAAATGAACCCCGTCATTGCCAGTCTTGGGATAGCTGGTGCCAACACTGGTAGACCAATGCACTTCATAGCTCCGATTATGAAGCTTAATGTTGATTCCGATTCTAGCAGCAACTGTTATTTATCCACCCAGCATCAAAAGGCATCAGCAAGGGCAACGTACCCTTCGCATCCCCGCCCCTGATAAATGATCTGAACGAGGCTGAAAGGTGCTGTGAGTAGAGCCGATGATCGATAGGCCCCAATTCCGATGGTCGAATTGGGCGTCCGTAACCGATCTGGAACAGCTTGTTCAACCAGAAAAAGAATGTCTTACTGATGGGCCCGATGAGTTCTTCAGCGGACCTGACATGTTTCCCTTCCCTGGAGAAGTACCCAGATTTTTCTTGTGATTCGAGTAAAAAGACGAAAAGTCTAACGACGCAGTTAACAGTCAATAGGGCTGCTAGCGGTGCCTGTTCCATGAGCCAGAAAGTCCGCGTCCTGACGACATCGAACATTATGGTGAAGAAGCAGTACGCCAGAATCGCGGAGGATGGCTTCCATGTCCTCGTGTGTTCGATGTAAGATAGCACGAACAGTGTCACGGAGGCGACAAAGGCCAGCGCGGCTGCAGCGATGGATGCTCTCGTTCTGCCCTGTTCTGAAGTGCTATGCACCGTCAGGATGGCAGCTTGCAAAATAGCCACTCCTCCTGCAGCGGACTGTATCAATCAATCAGTTAGATATTTTTCGAATGTCACACACAAGAGCAGCTTATCAATGTTGCCCCAGATACTGACCAATTTGAGTGAGGACAGCCACCCAAGGCGGACAACTGGCCCCTGAGCTCGAACCAAAAAGAAAAGTCGAATTACGCCCAGGAGGATGAAAATGGTGGATGGAACAATACTGAGGACAGTCTCTTCGAAAACCTGCGTGAAGTCAAAGTCGTCACGACATCCTTTGACCACGGGTCCAAAGGCCTGGTCGGCTTGCGGTGAGCAGACTGTGTTCGACATGATGAACGAGGATTTGTCTCGCGCAAGAAGAACTCATTTCACGGCAGGCGAGTGAGGCCGCAAGTCGACTCGAATACCAACGGTGATAAAAAGGAAAACTAGGGACTCTACTGAGGCGTCAAGATGGAATTCTACCAACGATGCATGCCCTGCGAGCATCCGGTTTTCCGTACAGCCCGCTGAACTTCTGGGCTCCTTTCACCACCTGTTTGCCCTTCTCCTGGACTTGTGCCATTCATCCACATTTGCTGTCATCTGCCTGCTGAGCAATACAACAAGTGCTGTCATGCGCTGGGACTGGTTGCGTCCGCCCAAAGCAGGATGTTGCCTGCTAACATGCTTATTCTCGGCCATTGTCAGTTGCCAGGGAGGCTTATCAGTACTACTACTCCGCACTGTAGGGTCATTTGCCACCCGCCTCGCTCCTCCAATTACAAAACAGTCGCTCACTGAATCAATTCGGTGAGAAGGCCCAGAACCTATTGTCACATTCATTTTCGCATTCACACTCACACAGGGTGGGACCAACCGCTGGAACTTTTGCTCTCGGGCGAGACAGACCACACTCTCCCTGCTGTTGGTTGTGCAAACATCAAAGCCCTCTGTGACCTGTCGCCCTATTGAACGGTTGCATCCGTCGAAGAGGGGTGAGGGGCGAAAAGGCCTGTCACCAGGGTCCAGGGGTCTGTCAGCTCACTTTTCCGCGTAAGCTCACTTTGAACCTTGAGGAGGTAAGGAGGCCAGCTTTTTGTAGACGTAGATCTCTTGCCGTTTCGGCCGACAGACGGCCTAGAACACTTCAACATGGGGCTTGTGCAGGAGGAGCCTTTTTCGGAATGTTTTATATGCGCGATGGTCTTTAATAAGCCAGGGCTGTTCTTTTCAATATTTGTGGTGTTAAGCAGACATAGAGATTTCTCTTGCGGTGAGTCGCTGCTTGGGAGCGAATCTTCTCAATAGTCGGGAGCTATTCATTCATATACGGGTTCGTCCTTCAGCGAGCTTCTGCAGAGGCAGCGACAACTGCCAGGTTATCTAGCGACACAACGTCTTCCTGCTGCGCTCGAATCTAGCTCGGAGCTTTGACGACTCTTTTTTTTCACTTCACATCGCGCTTTCACAATGTCGCCGACCAACTACGGCTCCACGACCGCTGGTCAAGCCAGCAACGAGACGGTCAAGTTCGTTCAGAAGGCGTATTGGCATCCCATCACCGTTATAATGCTGATGCTCATCATCGATGCCCTTGGCTTCACCGTTTCCATCGCTCCCATGACCCGACTGTTCGAGCAACTCGTCTGTCGGCAATACTACTCCGACCAGCAGTTGTCCCCGGATGGTTTCAGCGAGGAGCCGTCCGAAGAGATGTGCAAGATTCCTGCCGTGCAGGACACAGTCGCGCGGATCTTCGGGTGGCAGACTTTCTTCGATGGTATTCCGGGTTTGGTGCTTGCCATGTACTACGGCGTGCTGGCGGATAAGAACGGGAGGAGGAGGGTGCTGTTCTACAGCATGTTTGGACAGGTTTTGAGTGCTTCTTGGGTGCTTCTTATTGGTAAGTCTTTTTTTCCCCTTTTACTCTCTGAGGTCACAATGAGCGAGAGGTCGTTTTCTGGAAGACGAGTTGCTGACAAGTCTGTAGGCTGGATGGAGGCGCCACTCAAACTTACCTGGCTCTCCTCATTCTTCCTCATCATCGGAGGGGGAAGCACGGTCACAAGCGCAGTAGCCATGATGATCCTTACGGATGCTACGCCGGAGTCTAGTCGGTAAGTTTGCAATTGAGGGACCCTTCCTTGAGCGCACCTTCGTTTCAAGGACGACCTCGCTGACTCCCTTCGATTAGGTCACGAGTCTTCTTCCTCGCCCAAGCAGTCCTCATCATTGCTGAGCTCATTGGTCCAGCCCTCGGCTCAACGCTTATGCAGACAAGCCTATGGATACCATTGCTACTCGGCCTCCTCTGCACGACCATCACAACAGCCCTTGCAGGCACCATTCCTGAAACCATACTTATGAACAAGGACATCTCCAGCGGCGTTCTCGAGCGAATTGATCTCGGCAACGATGAAGACAACCTAAAGAAGTCGCTGAGCAACATGTATCAGCATACGCGGGGCACCTTGTCATTCATCGCTCGCCACAAGAGTGTCCTCTTCCTCGTTGCCACATTTTTGGTTGCGGATTTCTCGAGACAGTCTATGGCAATTCTGCTGCAGTACATCTCGACTAGATTCTCCATTCCGCTTGCCAACGTGAGTGATGAAATCCTCCCCCCCCCCCCCCCGCCCCCCTTCCAAGAACACATATTGACGCCCAGTGCAGGCAAATTACCTTCTGTCCTTCAGAGCCTTTGCCCAGCTTCTCACCTTTGCTCTGCTGCTCCCTGCACTCGATATTTTTCTCATCAGATACCTTCGTCTCCTGCCTCATGTCAAGGATCTTCGACTGGCTAGACTCAGCATCTTCATGTTGATGACAAGCTTTGCCTTCCTGGCACTTTCCTCAAAACTGTGGCTCGTTGTCGTCGGTGAGTCTCCCCTATACATGTCGACCAAGTCACTTTCCGTTCACTAAACAGGTATACAGCCCTCGTCCTCTATACTCTCGGCAGCGGCTTCAACAGTTTTGCTCGCTCCCTCGTCAGCTCCCTTGTCGAGCCGGACATGATTGGCACACTCTTCACTACGCTGTCAATCATGGACACCACAGGTTCCCTGCTGGCGGGACCGATCGTTGCTGGCACGTTCAGTTGGAGCATGCAACTTGGAGGCGTCTGGCAGGGTATGCCCTACATCTTTTCGTTTGTGCTGTGCGCTCTTGCGAGCGTAGCGTTGATGCAGGTGAGGGCCGACCAGCCAAAGGATGACAGACTAGAAAGTGAGGAGGAGAGGGCGTTTCTTGACGATGAGGAGCGTGGCGACATGAGGCGTCCTAATGAGGTGCCTCATTAACGAGTATAGACGTGTCACGGCAAACCAAACAAAGGAGTTTTTAGATGGTAGGGCTGAATAACTGAATCGAGTTACACGATTTTGCCAAACTAGCTTGACTCATGTGAGCGTGAAGAATCATTGTGTATGTAATGGACGAAAGCCCCAGCCCAAAGGCAGTGTGTGACTGCTTGGTTCGATTGAAGATGGGACATCAGATCAGATGGTGACTCAACAGGGCTCTAAGCTTTCATAACGAGTCATCCGAGACGATGATGATAGGTCGGTTCAGATCTTGCCTGGCACCCAAGCACCACAGGCGGGCAACTATCTCACCATGTCTGGTTCGGTTTTGCTGGCTGTAGCACTTTGGAGATGGCACACTATGAGTCACTCTGGTATAGAAGACTGGGATACTGTAGTGCGCCACCATCCAAGACTCCGCTATTCTTTCCCACGAGCCTTAGACCGACAGAGCCGAACAGTCTACCCTGGATACCAGACCTCAATGACGTCCCCTGCTTTATAAACTGCTTTCGCTCTTGGACAGTCCGACCTGGTGGGCTTTATCCGCAAGGATCACGTCGACTTGATTCATTTGTAACGCCAATCTTACAGTTTGGAGTTGAGGAGTTGTTTCGCGGTACTTTTGTCTCGACACTTCACACCTGGCCGGGTTTCTTCGCTCTCGTCTTTTCGTACCCATTTCTGAACTTCACAAGCAGAATTGCCGCCCCTTGCCCGTCAACATGATGCCACTCAGGAACCAGCCGGATGGCTCCCCGAAAACACGGAAACAAGCCGTACAAGAGCCCTCTCCGTCCCGAGTGGTCCCCAAACCCATCCCAGCTTCCCAGTCCCAAGATCCACGCACCTATCAAATCAGCCAGCTCAAGAAACGCTTCTCTCCGCAGGAGTTCGTGGCGCCAGACGGATCAACATCTCTGCATTTTAACCTGCATCCTTCCGACCCTGACTTCCCCTATGAACTTGCACAGCTCGAATGTGATATTCGCGTCCCTCAAGCATACCCGGATGAGAAGCCGGTGCTGCTGGTGAGGAATAAGGATATTCCCAGAGGCTTTGGGATCAACATCGAGAGAGGATGGGAAGGACTTGTGAATGAGAGAAAAGGTGCGAGTCTGTTGGCGTTGATGAATGGGCTAGACAAGAACCTTGAGAGGTTCTTGTCAGAGCAGAAAGTTGAAACGATTAAGATCGTGACGTTCAAGGATACCAGAAAGTTTGATGCCCCAGTCAGAAAGACAGAAGGCAAAGTCTCGCAGAGCGAGGAAATGTCGGCAACAGCGAAGGCGAAGGCAAAAGCCCCAATTTCAGCCGTATACACACCAGAGGAGTCTTACACTAAGGATCAGGTTGCCGAGGCCAAAGCACGAAGAGCCCAGGAAGTACGACAGTTGGAGGCGCGAATGGGCCGTCTCCAAGAATATCGTCGGTCGGCAGACGGCATCGTCTACACGCTCCCGATTGAACCGAAACGTCGATCTGAACTGCCTATGGGTCTGAGGTCCGTGAGAACAATGCACTTGATCGTTCCTCTTCTTTATCCGCTGCAGAATCTACGGGTGCAGCTCAACGAGGCAGATGCCGCAGATGCGGAGCCTGTAGAGGACCTCTTCGTCGAGAAGGCATCAGAGCAGAAGAGCATGACGCTCATGACGCACATGAATTACCTCGCTCAGAACCTGCACAGTTTGTGCAAACAGGCGCAAGCAAAGGCCGCGAAGCAGGCTGCAGAGGAAGAGGCTGCGGCAGCTGCTCGGGCAAAGGAGGCAAGGGAGGAAGATCACTCAGTGAAAGCAACGGCACTACCAGGACGCCAAGTCGAGGGCAAGGGATTTGTAAGGGTCCGGCCCCCGGAGTGGGATTTCTGCGGTGACGAGGGGGATTCAGAAGAGTCATCGGGATCTGAAGATCCAGAGGACAACGGCGGCGCCGGCCTTGATCGGTCCAGCGACGAACACGAACAAGAGGACACGGAAATGCCTGGAGATACTCCCGAGAGAGGAACAATGATCAGTTTCCCGTCCATCGAGCTCCACCACATTGAGATCCTCCAGATCTCTCTTCTCAGCATCAGCGTCAAGTGCGATCGATGTCGAGCCGCCAACGAATTCTCGGGTCTCAAGCCGGGAGTCGAGAAGGCGAGCAGCTGCAAGAAGTGCGCGACACCGATGACAGCCAAGTACCGCGCCCAGCTCGTCCACGAACATTCCGTGCGGGCCGGCTTCCTGGACTTGGCTGGGTGCAAGGTTGCAGACCTGCTGCCTAGCACGTTCGTGCCTACGTGTGGGAGGTGCTCGACGTCTGCCCCAGGGATTGTGTCTGTCAGGGGCGAGAGCATGACAAACGTCTGTCGCGAGTGTCACGGCAAGTTCACTTTCAAGCTTCCAGATGTCAAATTCCTTCTTATTACGGCCGGTTCTTCCGCTCCGCCGACCATGGGCCCACGTCGCCGCGCCGAAAAGCTCGGCCTCCACGCCGGAGAATCGCTACCTAACCGTGGTTCCTGCGCTCACTACCGCCGCTCGTACCGCTGGTTCCGCTTCTCGTGCTGCGACCGGGTGCACGCGTGTGACCGATGCCACGATGCCGCCGAAGACCATGAGAACGAGTGGGCTTCGAGGATGATTTGCGGATGGTGCAGCCGGGAGCAGAAGTACGCACCTGAAGCGTGTGGGTTCTGCGGAAGGAGTGTGATTGGCAAGACTGGACGAGGTTTCTGGGAGGGTGGAAAGGGGACAAGGGACAAGAGGATGATGAGTAGGAAGGATCCGAGGAAATATCGTCGGACGGCGGAGGAGAAGAAGGAGAAGAAGTGAGGAGGCTACCACGGCATCATCTTGACTCTTGAGCAAGATCATGCGTCGACTTCCTCTCTCATAGTCTCTCGTGTTGGGGCAGTAGTCAGTCACCTCTTGATTACCTGCAAATACGAGTACCCTGTTATTGTCGACACAGATGAACAGACATATGACACAGCTCCAACTACAAGCTGAACTTGTACTTTTGTTCCTACGTGTCTGACTCGGATCCGGGGTAGGTTAACGAATGCCTGTGGCCAGTGTGGCTGCGACATTTACCATTGTGGCTAATAATCGTGCGCAATGCTGCCTGTGGCAACGGCCACCACTGCAGTGGCTCCTCAATTACGCCGGTAATTGTTCTCCTCCTCCTGGTCAGTCAGGTTTCACCATCAGGAAACCACATGACATAGTTCAAAACGCAGGATGCATGACATTTGCATGGAACGGAATGTTCGTTCCCGTGGACAGTCTTCAACTTCTCCCTACTTCTTCTGTACTTCTGCTCGCGAGGAATTCGACTGAAAACGTTGCGATCCATCTTCAATCGATAGTCGCATCTAGCCTTTGATTACGCCTTCATTCCAGTTTTAGGTCCGCCCTATCGCCTGTGCGCGTTTGATTGTCCCCTTTCTCCAGCGAAACCGAGATTATCTGCCAGCGTAGTACAACTAGATACCACGTCAGCAGCCACTGGCGTAACTGTAGAGCGGGTGCAGGCGCCTCTGTCGCTGCAACGCATCCCCTTATATACTATACTACCAGGACTTAGGTACTTCGTACTGGCAGGATGTTCCGACATACTATTCGTTCGTTGCCCGGTTTCTGAATTCCAGGTTTTCCACGCCACAGCTTGCAAGGCACCGCTATCCGGCGAGACTGAGACCGCTGATCCTTGGCGATTTGGGCCCTGCTTGGCCCTCCCCTCATTCCCTGGAACACCCACTGGGCGAGTGGGCTTTTCTTCCTCTAGGCTCATTTCTGGCACAACGGTTCGCGGGGAAGCCCTGGCTGCTGCACACTTACGCAGGAACAAAGCAGCCGCCGCCACCATTCCCTTGCCCCGTATCACATATCCCACTTCTCGCACCACGCCACGCCCACGATTGGCATCGCATCTCCCCTTTCCCAGTTCCAGTTTCGATCTTGCAAAACCTTGCGTCGCCATCACAATCCATTTCATCCAACCTTGTTTCTATTTTCGACCACCAAGACAACCCGCGCAAATTTCGTTTCTCTCCCTACTCGAAACGACTCTCCCTCCCCTCCCCTCCCCCCCCGCTCACTGATTTATTACGGCACCGTTTTTTCCGAAGGAGTACTCCGTACAAAGAGATCAGAGTTCAGTTCCAACGGACGGACCCATGTTCATAGCCGAAAAGGCGAGAACCGCTCCCTCAATCTAAGCCAACTGCGGCAAGTTCGGCACCAGACCTCCTGGTCTCATCTGATACGAGACGAGACACGCAACCCGTGCAACGCAAATAGGCACGGATTGACGACGGCAGAGAGGAGACCAAGGTTTGCTGCGCCATTCTTTGTCTTCTTTTTCTCATCTCTCCAACGCGGCACGACAATCGCATTGAATCAAGGGCTCTAAATTGAACAACCGGCTGACAGTCGCGACGACGACACGCGATTGTCCCCTCTTCGTTCTTAATTCTCTCATATTTCGCACCGACCATACTCCCAGCCCGCTTCCTTTTGTTCTTCTTTACGATCTTGTACCGGTTGAATCAACAATCACGAACGGCGACTGTAAATCGCAAGACCCGCTACGAACCAACAAAGAGCGAAGCGCTGTCGCCATGGATAGGATACAGAACGCGGCCAGGATGGCGCACGATGTTGCGGATGCTCTTCAAGCTAGAGAGCTGCCAACATCTGACTCGCCTGTGAAATGGATTGTTGGCGGTGCCGTCGGGTTCGTTACACTTCTGCCTCGCCATAGACCGTCGCCATAAAAACTAACGTCATGAACTGCAGTGGTGCTGTTTTCCTTGCCGTCGTCGCGTGGGCGCTGTTCTTCCACTTCCGCCGCCGCAAGGCCGACAAGCTCGAACGCGAGAAGGAGCTCCTGGAGATGGATGACTATGGTCTCGCTGATTACAGCCGTGCGGGCGGCGTGACTGATGATGGGTCGTCTGCAGCATGGCCGCAGAGAGGCCAGAGTTCGTTGAGGGCACAGTTGAATGGCCAGGGATTTGGACATCAGCAACAGCAGCAACCGGGCTCGATGGCTTAGGGGCGGCATCGCGAGTGCAGCGGGTGTATGAATTGTCAGGGCGTGGGAAGAGTGAGAGGAAGGAAGCCCTGAGATGGAAAGAGGATAACGATGACGACGGCGGTATCATTTTGCGTTGCTTTGTGTCAGAGCTTGGCGTTTGGGGCGTCGGAGGGGAAGCTTGGATTCCAGAAAGGGCCCCGTTTCTTATCTCTTCGCGGTTTGATACTGCGAGGCTTATGGGGCTCGGCTTCTCTTTTGTTTCGTGTCTTAGTTTGCGGCGGACTGAGCCTTGAGAAGTTTCCTACGGATGTTTTCCAGCCTTGGGAAAGCGAGGAAAGGATGAAGCAGCCAGGTCTGGCTGGACTCGTGCCATCCAAACAGCCTCGTCTGTTTTCCTCGGTTGCATCTCTTGATGGACACGGAGAGGCTTTTGTATTCCTACAACAATAATACTGCTGAGCTCACCCGATGACTGCACACGTTTGTCACGGGCGTCTTGGGTTCGAAGGTGGTCCTTTGGTATTTCTATAGATCAGAATACACAAATACGCATCATGTCATCTTCCTACAGAATTCAAATTGATTCAGGTTCAAGAAGCCCTGGTCTCGTACATTGTCGTCGACGAAGGGGAGGAAATCATAAGCATGGATGCTATCAGTACATCAGATGAGCATGGAGCCAGCCATGCCCAACGGAAGATGGCGACGGGAAGCGTTGGATTGATCAAGCTCTCGAAGGCGTGGGAAAAGATGGAACCCATTCTTTACGATCGGTTGTAGGATGAAGCTATGATCACGCGCAGTGCTGCAATTGCCACAAGATTCACGAATCTGTAAGGCGATGCAAGGCGGCTTCAAAGACCGAGAACGCTGTGTGAGGTTTAAGACTAGGATGTTCCCAAAGGATCACATTCTCTAAAAATCAACAATCATACGAAGTGGCTCCTGAGACGTATTCGGTTCGTGCGTATAACTAACCACATGTAAGGAGATCAGATCGGTCTAAGGAGAGGAACGCCTGACTAGGGATGTTTTGACATCCAAGTGGACTAGACAGCCATCTCCGAGGAAAAGCAAGTCTGATGCAAGAAAACTTACCGGTAATTACTGTGCTACGGTACGCATCTGTGCGCTGGTTAACCCCTTCGTGCTTCCATCACATGACTGGATGTTCCTGTTGTCACAGGGTGTCGTTCTGGAAGCCTTTTTCGAAGGTCATAGCGTGCAGACGAGACCACCCTTGCATACTATCATGATCTCAAACGCAATGACAGCTCCAGGAATTCACATGCTGCAGGTACAAAGCACACACGCATGTCGGCGCCCTGAGCATTTGACATGCTAGGCATCACCGCCGTCCGTCGCGATTGGGCTGAAGTGGAGGAAGCATGGCAGGGCGGCCTTCTTCCACGCCTCCCCCCCCTGCTTCTTGAACAATTGGGGCGCACCGAGGCTTTGGCTCCTGGGCTGGGGAGGGGTTCCAGGGGTCAAGGATTTCTTTAGAGTTTGATTTGGTGTCGCTGAGCGAGGGGAGTGCGCGTGCGTGTCGGAAGAGGAGTTCGGGTAATTATGTGATGATGTTGCTGTGAAGGATAAGATACCCAAACTTGTGGGCATTGAGAATGTGTTGATTTGGTGCATAAATCGGCAAGTCGTTGGTTGCCCTGCCATAAGCATCTCAGCTTCAGGCATGATGCGGTACTACTACGATCAAGCTTCAACCAAACCCATGAGAAACATCACGATCGTCTTGGAATCTGTCAATTTTTGGAAAACTGCAACGCCGTGCTGGTCAAGTTCATCTTCATGGCAAGTCAGACAGTCGATGTCCGCTTCGAGGGGTCTTTCTCCTCCTGAACAACGTGTATTTCGTTGTGATTGACAGACTGAGCAACCTGAACTGGTACGGCAACATCATAAGCTGGTCTGCCTACGTTCCTTGTGTTCCGCGATGGGGAGCTAATCGAGAAAGTCCGACGCGTGAATCCGGCCAGACCAGAACCTATTATGCAGAAGGTTGAGATGACGATGATGATGCTCATTCGGACCTCTGGAGGATAGCCAGTACGCTCTAGAGCCGACCTCCAAGGGCTGGCTCAGATACCTTGCTTTAGCCGAGCCCTGTTTGGAGGATCGATGGACAACAAGACAGTTAGTACCGGGAGAACGGAGGGCGCTTCATTTGGCCTCTCGTCAGGGACCTTTGTCGTTCGTCTCTCGGCTGGATATAGAGGTTAATATCCGTCCCTGGCTGGTCTGGAGGTGATGTGACAATAGCGAGAGGGTAGGTAAGAGCCAACAGCAGTTGGCCTTTCAGGAACCATTTCACAGGAGTTACGGAGTTGCAGATGGTCGGGAAATTCGAAAGAATCGGGAGCTGGTTGCTTTGCTTTCGATTACCCGAAATGGCTATGACAGGGGAGGAGGGTTGCCTGTGCCAGGGGAGAGTCAGTCACTACGAGAGGGAAGAATCACAAACGACGGTACGGAGTAACGTACAGAGTACGGAGTACGCCGTCACGTAGTAGGTCGCAAAGAGCTCACGGATTGGGTATAATGGACGTTGAGATGAGGCGAGATGAGCATCCCAGGTTCCTGGTTCTCCTTTGCTGCCCAATCAAAGTGGAGAGAGGAGCCAGGGAAAGATTAGAGACGAACCTGGCTTAGATGGAATCATGGAAGCTAGGGACAGGCACCAGGGCGGACGGCTCGCCGCGGGCAAGGCCCATCGTTCCCGTTGCGACGGTGCTTGTATCAAGAGACTAACACTACTCGTTCACACCGCGAGTCAAACAATAGCGGGCGTCATGTAGCGTGAGGACATTGTTCAAGGGAGGGTTATCCCGGCGGGGATGGGCTCACTCTGCCCAGGTAGACATTTGAGAGACGACGGGACGTCACAGGAAGAAGGGCACATAGGTTGGGCTCGAGTCAGGTGAATCTGCAACTCGGCTAGTCAAGATCAACCACGTGCGGAGAAGCCCTTCTCCGGCGGTGGTAGAGAGGGCTGAGGTGTGTGTTCGTGCGCGCATGTGTGTACGTTTCACTGTCACTTGCGGGACGGCGTCTTCGTTCTTGGCTTGCTTGATGAAACGAACATTATTCTAGACTAGGCATTGGAATCGTCGCTGTTCGTCATCTATGAGCCGAGAGGCGCTACCTATTCGTGCAATGCACACGCGCGCACGCACACACTTGCATCAGGTACACGCACTCAGGATTGAGTTGACGATCAAAGAGTTCTCTTTGTGGGCTCGGGCGTCGGTCTGCCTTGCGCTTGCGGGCTTTGAGCAAATGGTCGCCGCGCGGAGAGGATCCGGGAACGTGAACTGGGAGGAAAGCTAAGCTGGCCCTGGCCTCAAGGGGAAAAGGGGGGTAGGGGGGGTGTATGAGATGATGCTGTTTTGAGTCGCGATGTTGAGAGGACCGAGCGTACAGTAAGTATGGGAGTTGGGAATTTGATCAAATGGACTATTTTCTTTTTACGATTTTTTCTTTTTTTCTTTTTTCTTCTTGAGTTGATCGATGAGAAGAGCTTGAGTTGTCGATTTCCTGAATCAGTGAACTGCCTTCTTTATCTTGTCTTGGTAGAGGGTTAGCTTTACTACATAAGGTCGAGGTGAAGGAACTCAACAACAGATATGATGGCTGATCACATGATGGTCCAATATGTGTATGCCTGAATTACAGCAAATGCCAATGCAATAGGCACTGGTCTTGAGAACTTTGCAGGCCGAGTAGACGACAGTGAATGCTTGTATGTATGTCCACGGTCTTCAACATGTTGTTCTGGCCTGTCCCATCTCTCCTCGCAATTGATCAATAAATCCAACTTCCTCTCTTCGATCAATTCACGAATCTCGACTCTACCCCTGCCAATCCAACCGGCCGGTCGGTCCACTTCCGCGGCATACGATGGCAGCCAGCCCCCAAAACTATGCTGGCCAGACAAGGGCCCTTGGTCCCTCTGCCCTTGCCCCTGGCCAGCGGGGAGCAACGGAGTTGAAGCGCCATTTGTCGTAAATTTCAGGTGCTTGTAGAAGGAAGACACGCTGTTGGGACTCTGATCTTCTCATTTCGCCTTGGCAGCACACGCCCCTGTAGCCTGGTACCTAAGCGAAGAAGAAGACCCGTCAAGGCCCGAGGGAGGAGGAAGATGACCCGGCGGCTTGGGAGAGGTTCCAGGGGTGGGAGTTGAGACGAAAGGACCGAACGGACTGGCGATAGAGTTTGATTGAAAGGAACTAAAAAGACTTGAAGGATGCCTGCGGTTATAGTCGATGGAGGTCTATAGAACTACCCATGAAAACACCGCGCATCGAGATTGTGAAAGGGTATGTTGAGGGAGTGGTGTGATTCTGGAGCATCGGGTCGAGATGAAGAGCGAGCAAAGTGAAACCAACCCAAAGCCATGCTGAATGCTGAATACTGAATGCAAAGAGTTGTTGCTCGATTTCGACAACAGCTCCGGCGGCCGATGTGACTTTGGGTTAGATCATTTATAAACCAGAATTACCTATTCTGAATTTTGAGGCTGTTCCGACGGGTTGCCCTCGGGCTTACTCTCCTCATTGGAGCAGACTTGACTCGGCAGGATGTTGTCACTAGAGGCTTTCAGCAAAGGGTTTCCATAGTTGATACCAAGGCATACACCCTACTCCCTTTTGACACATTCAATGCTTTACAGAGGTCTCGGCACAGGCGCCATTCGTGCCTGGTCAACGGTAAACCCGGGGAAGCTTTGACGACGCTGTGGAAAATGAGATCTGAAGAGGCATCAGCCATGGGACGGATGGCATTGAGACTCATAATACTGATATCTCTGTCGTCTTATCTTGAGCGCTGCTCGTGCCAGTCTTTTCATGAAATCGGTAGCCGAAGCTTTATCAACATGCCATGAGTAATCTCGCACGACCTGCAAAGACACGACACAGATGCGCGGCAATCTGTTCAAGAGAACTGATGTTTTGAGTTGGGAGGCGTACACACATACACATGTGCATCGCTTGCCATGCTTCACGGAACTGCTCTTGGAGATTGTCCGTTGCTGGTTTCGGGTAGCTATGTTCTCGCGAACTAGCAGCGAGCCTGAGCAAGGCATGTCTGGAGGTTGATTGAGGTTAATGGCATACTTATGACGTCTCTCAGTGTCTATACAATCGTGAGCCTGCATCGTGGACGCCTCAATTCGGCTCCCAAGAATAACGGCGCGCGGATGGCAACTGGTAATGCGGTCAGGTGTAGTCGAGGATCAGGAATGCCAGCAGTTACCACAAGTATGACAAGCGAATTCTTGAGAACTAGAATTCTCATGAATACGGGCTCGTTCTAGATTCCCCAAGATTGCGTACTCTAGGGCGTTCAGGCGGATGGTGAGGTCCGTTGCCCTTTGCATAATGGCCCACAATCGGTATATCAAAAGGCGATTCCCTCACTGCTTCATCAATGACCGGGAGACCTTTGCTATTGTTGGAAATGTGACTAAGAATTCAGCACACTGGGGATTGATTGACACTTGATCTGTTGTATTGAATATGCCAAGGCAGCACATTGGAGTGGTCGAACTGACACAGTAAAGTGTTTTGGGATTGCCCAACAACTTCTCGTTCGTCGGTAACATTAGGACTGACCATAAAGTCCTTCCAAACCCATCTCTGATGGTACTCTGGGCCGAGGTTGGTTGGTTGAGGTGATGTGCTCGAGTGAGCTCATGTAAACCGCCGTCAACGGATATCTTACGATGAACGCCGTGTGCTGACTGTACCAATGACCAAGCGGTTCACACCCCTATAGTAGACTGTATCCTTCACATTCTCGACCTCTTAACAAACTCAATTTAACTGCGCAAGACTCGGTACCACTCAACTCTCAAGCCTTCACTTTCACTCATCGCCCTACCTTGGCGCTCACCCCATATCCGGGGTAAGCCCTCACACACAATCCGCTTTAGGACGCAGACCAAAGTGTGCAGCAATCCTAACATGCTCCGCCACTCTGCATGCTACTCATGCCTACCCTGTGACCGCGCAAGTTGAAGAGAAACAAAATGCACGCCTCTTCGTTGAAGACGGCAGGGCCGGTCGTGACCCTTTGTGCATGGACACGGCACGCGGTGCGGCACCACCACCAGTCAGGCGAACCCCGTTTTCAGTCACACCGCTCTTCCTGGTTCTCTCCCGCTGATTCCGTCAGTGAGCGCATGCATCCCTACCTTAGGTACGTAGAGAACGTGGCCGTTGTACAGCGGACCTCCTCTTCGGTACCTGTCTACGGAGTACAAGTAGGTATGTCCCTTTTGCCAAGAGAGGGGGGGGGGGAGGCGTAGACCGGTAGTGGCGATTTTGGAACTCATCCAGCCATGCCTGGTGTTATTGTACGGCATGCAGGCAGGTTTCTCACGATGTTGTTGTTGTAGTATACTACTACCACGTCTCCCTCTCAACCTGTCCTTCTGCAGCCCTGAACCCAATGCAAGGGCCGTGATAGGTAGCATGCAGGAGAATCCGGAGAGTGTGTTGTTTTATTTCTCTGTTTCATGATTGAACCTGTGACATTTCTTTCTCTTTATTTTTTGTCTTTTCCCCTTCACTTTTATGCACCTCTCAGCGGATGATGATGCGTTACCTGCAGAGGTTGAATATCACACGACACACACACCCAGCGATCACTGGGGGATGCTGGAGGAGGATTCTGCAACAAATACATCAACTCCTGCTAGGTGATCTCGATTTGCATCTTTTCTTTTTGGCGACTTTCTTCCTGGCCTTACTTGGTGTGTTTTGTTCTCGGATCAGTGTGACACAGCCTTTTCACGTGGAAACCCATCGAGATCCATCCATGTAAGTCACTACTTGTTTTGGCAGCCTTTTCTTTCTCACACGACAGCAAATCATCAATTCCCTCCTCCGAATACTTTTTTTTATTTACTTTTTCAGCGAATCATGTTAATCGACACGACCAAAACCCCGAATAATAGGTATCCATTCTTTGTGGTGCAGTAGCAAATGCGACGTTGAGCTGAGGTGTGTAAATTTCGGAAATGGTCATCTGCCACTTTTGGTTTTCTGCAACCCTCGATCCCGGTCCTGGACGGGCTGGGATGGCCGAGCACCTTTTCATATTGCTTTGGTGGACATAGAAGACGTGTCGTTAAAAAAAAGGGTTTCCCTTTTTCTGGGATCAGCAACGTGAGAGAACTCGTTGTAGAACGGAAGTAGTTCAACGGAGTGACGCCGAACTGCTGCCTACCTTATCCTGGTCATAAAGTTCCTAAACAAAAAGGGCTCTTTGGGGAGAATAATAATAAAACCATCATCATCCCTCGTGACCAAGGCGTGCACGCGGCTCATCAAAGCCCTTTCCCCCCCTCGCGCCGAGGTAGGGCCTGTTCCCCGGATCTTCTGCCCTTGTATATGAATTTGCTTTGGTGAGATTGAGGATCGGTGTGTTTTTCCCCAGATCAAGACAATGCAATCCCTGCTCGATTCCCCTCTCCCTGCTCTGGTTGGCGAAAAAGGCTCGCATCGACCGGTTAAACAGGGCTGTCCACATCCTTGCCCTCTCCCTTACACACACACACACACTCGCATGGATTCTCCCCGGGACCGAACCCCAGCCGAGCCGTGTCTTTTAACTGGAGGATTTGACATGACTTTATCCGCCCGCCCAATCACCCGTTGCTTCAGCCATGGTCACGTTCACCGCGGAAGACGGGTCGTCAGGTTATAAGCCCAAGGCGGTGGAGGGGGGTTGTCAGATATACAACCCTATATGTATATGTGTGTACAAGAGGAGGCTACTTTCTTGTGTCTGGATCTGGAAGCCGGGAAACGAATCCGGGTTGCGGCCCCAAGATCAGACGGACACCCTTGAGACATTCTTGGTTGGAGAAGCCGGTAGCGATCTCTCCCTCTATGCTTACGGAGATGATCACTGATGGGCGTTCGAACGGGAATGGTGCACGTCGCTTGTTGCAGTTAAGGACCGGGGGGAGGGCAGACGCACGGCACGGCACACAAGAGGCAGTGAAGTTGTGTTCTGTTGCATGATGGGTTTTATTCTTTTTTTTCCTTTATCCCTAGAAAATAAAACACGTTTAATGGTGATCATTTTATTCATTGATTCTTTTTATTCGTGGCAATTTCCAGGCCACTTGACGAGAGACGTCGTCCCTATTTCACACATATACTTCACCCCACAACACACCCTTCTCCTCCCATCCCCAGCCATGAGACGCTACCTCACCTCGTGGTCCGCCTCTGCCTGCACTCGTGGAGAAGAATTAAAACAAAAAATGAAGTATCATCTTTGAAACCATGTAGGATGAGCTTGATCTTCCGATCTGGGGGAGAGGGCGTGTGCAGAAACCACGATATGTGGTGTATTCATCCCCCGTTCACCCCAGAATGTCGTGAGCGCTCCATGCACACGCTCTCTTTTTCGTTTAATCTCATCACATCGCCTCCGCCTCCTCTTCTCAGTGAAACTCCGCCCCGATGATCCGGGAAGTTGGTGGATATTCCACCCGCAGCCCTTCCTGTTTGGTTTGTCAAGCCTGACTGTACAGGACTGTAATTTCGCAAGTCGTCACCGAATACAGTCTGTTCTTCAGAGCTGCCGACCCCTGGTTTGAGCAGTGCAGAAACCCTGGAGCGAGTTTGTTCTGTAGTGTCGCACACTCGGCTTCCAAGATCACAAGCAGGCGGTGGAAACCCATGTTCGAGTACTATGGTTTGCCTTGCTTTCTCTTCACACGCTTCTTAACCAACTACTTACCCATCTCAGCCTTGGGGACTGTATGTAGCACGACAGGAGGATACGAGTTTCCCACCTCGAATTACCAAGGGATGCTTCGTAGCAGGCTGACCTTGGTGGTCTGTCTGTCTCTTTTTGCCTTCGTAGTCTCCTTACCGTATTCCGCTCGACCATCTTCCTATATACTTGCGCTAGAGCATTAATCACTTCTCCAACGTGCTCTCATACTCAACAAACCATGTCATGATCATATCTACCTGTCGAACTTCCCAGACTTGGACAGCCCAGTTTGTCCCCCGGGCACGTGGCTGAGAAAGATAACTCGTGGCACATACCCCCTGATCCCTAGATTGTTTGTTCAGCCACTCAATCCCGTGCAAAATCTCACACCCTTTCTTCCACGATCGGCTCCTGCACCGTCGCTTGCGCCAGTATTACATTGGATGGAGGCGCGGTATTGTGGCTTGCTTGCTTGCTTGATTGCTTGCTTGCTTTGCCCTTCGCACGCGAGGGCTTGCACAACCCCCATTGTGTGTTGCTCAGGCCCTCGCAGTGAATGGTCAGATAATGGCTATTTTTATTCCTCGTCTTTCACCTTTTCCGTCGGCACGGCTTTCCTCATTCGTTCCCTCTCAGCCGCATGACTTTTGGCGCAGCATGCTTCGCTGGCTTTAAGCCTGAGTAAAAGGGAGGGGTGGCTGCTGCATGGATCCAAGTCTCGTGAATACTTGCTCCTCCCCAATGTCGAGAACTCACATGTCTCGCTCGTCTCTTTTTTTTTCTCCTCCGCACTCTCTTACGACTGTAACTCCTTTCTGGTTTGCACTTTCTCCGAGACAAGGTCTCTGTGCGTACCGAGGGGATTTGTGCGCCCTGGCTTCGGACAAACATCCTCTTACACCACCGGCCGCGTGATCGTCGTGAAGTTGGGCCCCTCGGAGAGCTGAAAGGATAGCCGAGCTGATGTGGCTTCCCAGGCACTGCCATGCGTTCCACGTGTCGATGACTCGAAATTTGTTATTTCATCAGGGTGTAGGAAAATGCGCAATGGTCCTACTGTACTTTGTCGAGGCATCATGCAGTTTTCCGATTCCGAGGGGTGAAGCGCCTGCGGGCTGCCAACACCCATGTGCCACGAAACAATGGCAAATAATTGTATCCACCGTAATGAACCTCTCCCCAACGAAAGAATCTACCTGAGGTTTTCGAAGAAAGGCGAGTTATGATCATGCCTCATCGGGATGCTGCATGTGCGTGACGGAGAAGGGCGAGCATGCATGTACTTTGTACGAGACAGACCGCCTCTTCTTCTCACGCGCAACGGTTGGCTGCTCCAAACGTGGAACATCTCAACAAACCGGGTGCTTGGGTTTGTGGCTGGTGAGAAAAGTCACGGCATCTTACATCTTGTGCGTCTTCAATCAGCTCTTCTTCTCGGCCTTTTCCTAGGGGAGGGAGGGGGAGTGGAGGGATGGTTACGGGAAACCTTGCCATCACATCACTTGAACAATGGGCGGTGTAGTGTATCCGTAAGTAAGTTCAAGTTCATCAACCATTCCATCGAATCAGGGCTGATGCTGTAGATTTGGGGGGGTAACACAGAAAGGACGCCGAGTATTCGTTGTCCTTGACTTTGTTTTCTTCTTCCTTTCTTTAAAAATAAATAAATAAAAGAAAATTCGATCAATAAATCGATCAATTACAAAAAACGAACTTGACGCAGACTCTGATCTTCCGTTGACTGCGCGGTCATGTGTTGATTCTCATTGGGCATCCCCTCGTAGACTTTGTTTGGTACGATGAGAGTTGCAAGCATGGGGTAATTAATTCCGCTCTTCAACGGGGTTCGTGGCCAAACATCAAGTCTCTCAACTTTTGACTTCGGAACCAGAAGTCACGCAGCAAGGTGAAGCAGATCTCCTAGAGGCACTCCTTGACTTCATCCCTCGAAGGTGGTCAGCACATGTCGAAGCGTGTGTCATCGTCCTGACCTTCGAAACTTCAGCTACGGACATCACGCGGGACCAGCCTCAGCAATGCCTCCTCTATACAGCAAAAGCCCACGTCGATCAGGGTCTTCTTTTCTCTCTCGCCTCCTCCCTTTGTCACAGAACTCTCACCGTCTGTCACCCGGGCACAGGGAAACGCCACGCCACATCCCACTTCCTGACGACTCCAGGCGGTGTGCAACGATAAGCAGCCGGGTTTTCCCCCTCTCCACCCTTGACACTCCTTGGAATTGAGGACGGAAAGTAAGAATCGAGGAGTTCACGGGGTAGCGAGGGAATGCTGAGTGCGAGATCTGACCTCTACGAGCTGAGTGGCTGCACAGATTCACCGGTCGTGCAGAGTTGCAGAGTCGAGTCTGACATGGGGGTTCATGATCCTCTACTACATATTGATTTCTACGTGATATCAACCGCTGCCTACAGCAAATGCATGTCAGCCGCGGCCCCCGGGCCTGAGATTACTTTTTGGCCCCATGGGCGCGCGGGCCGCGCCTTTGCCGTTGCAGATGATACGTCAATCTCACTCTTGCGTCTTTGCCGTAATTACATGGGATGACTACTACTACTCCTCGCGGCCACCTCCGCAGGCGGACTTCTCCAGGTAGTATTATCGCAGGGAACCGATATCCAACATGTAGCATGTTATCAAGGAAACGGACCAGGTTCTCGAGTCTCAAGCACCCACATGGATTCTGTTTACGTAGGCTTCGCCAAAAGGTCTGCTTATTTTTAATGCTACTTTACTGGCAGGGTGACACAGTCGGTCAACACCAGTATCTACATACTATGTACCTATGTATGTTGGTGGAAGAGTGGCATCCGTCAATGTCCGCCTCTCCATTATCCCATGGGGAAAGCCATTCGGAAGGGTGCGTAAACATGAATCATCCAGCAGATAGTCAATTTCACCAAATCTCAAACCCTTGTCTTTCCAATCTTTCCATCCCACGCCCAGACCCTGGTTGAAGAGCCACACCCACATGAGTCCAAACAATCTTCTAGAAAACACAAGCCGTAACATCCTTTACCAGCCCCTGTCTACCTAGTATTTTTCCTAGAGAATGACCCTGGTTTGAGATTGATCCATCTTTATTTTCATACTGGTACATACATTTGTTCGTGGACGGCAAGATAGGGCGTGGGGGGGGGGGGGGCAGGGGGGTTACATCCCACGTCCTTTCGCCTCCCCCTCCTCCTTTCAGCGCAAATCACACCTTCTGGTTGTTGCAGACACATCATCAATCACACCCTCCCACCCATACACAGATCAAGGCTGAATCTGTTAATTGACGGTGGGCGCGTCGTCGCCTGTTCCTGATGGATGGACGAGACTGCCACGTTGTTCCGAAGGCTGGTCACTTGGGCAGGTCTATTTTTCTCTCTTCCGTGGGGTCCATGCTGCTATCGCTTGTCGTTGGGAGTCTTGTCGTTGTATGCTTGTCAAAGAAACGGACGACCATCTGTTCCTCTCCGGCCTGGTCTATCAGCCTGCTGCGTCCTGATATCCCCGGTGGTTACCGAAGCAAGTCACTCCTTTCGGTTGTGGCAAAACGTCCTCTGCAACATAAGTCTCATGACCTGTTTCTCATCTCGGGTTTACCACTTTGGCTGGAGCAAGTCACTGTGATGGGTAAATCAGCGTAAGCTGTTGCGTGATAGTGACAAGCACCCCCTGTACGTGTACGCTTCGTTAACAGCAAATCATCGCCATCGATCAGCCCTCAGCCACTGGTGTCATCGCTCCTTTGTCTCCAAGCTCTACATCACTTCTACCTCCTGGTCCCGAAGCGCGCGTGAAGGTATCACCGTCACGCCTGAATGGCTATGTTTCTGATCTTTTTATGAAGCCCAGAACGAGGGGGGAACGGAAAAGAAAGAAGACTTGAAGCATCCAATGACAATCCTCAAAACAAGAGTCACAAGCTGTTGCTTTGCTCACTTGCCTGCTTTCTTGCTGACGCGACCAATGGCCGACCGCGGAAATCCCGATATACAAAGATCACAAGGACACTTTTCTGTAAAACTGACACCCCCCCTAATTGTGTATGTACAACGCATCACTGACACCTTTTGAATGATACGTGTGAGGCACCTAGCTGCCTAAATGAGATGTCAGTTGAAAGGGTTACATCCCCGTCTGACGCGCGCGTATCCCCTGGGCGCTTGCGTTCCCCCACGGACACAAGTTGTGTGTGTATAAGTCAAGTACGTAAGTACTACTGGGGATCGGAGATGCAGAGACAAAGATACCTAGACATGGCTGAACTTGGGAAAGGAGCATCACGCACTAGATACAGTACGATGTCTTTGCTCAGCCTTCGCCCTACCTATCTCTTTCTCTCCCACATGTGACTACACTGGTTCGCTGGGGGAGGATTTGCAATGCAGGGGCATGGAGAGATCTGCCCTTGGCCGACCTACCCTATGAATGCAGGACGAGAGAGTTGACAAGTGCAAGGCGTAGTAGCACTGATAATCCATAATATGACAAAGGTACTCTTGATGCGGAAATGGACTTGTAACTGATTTGCCATATTACATCTTTGATCCATTACTACCTTGGAAGCTTCCTTAGAAATATTCTGCCAGAGATTTATGTGACTATCTAGATACTGCCTATATAGGTAAAGCATTGCACTCAACATGCTGAAGAACACCAGTTGAGTCATGGTGCACCTCATATCAAATCGACCCTTATCAAGACGCAAATCCATACCATACTTCACTAATCCTCCCTCGCGTAGATAGATGGCTCATAGCAATGTGCCACAGTTGTCCATCCAGGAGAGTTGCTGGTACCAGCTAACTCAATGTGAACAGCCTTTCACTGTCGCAAAGCCATATCGAAGTACATACCCTAGGTGGCCATGACCTGCACGCCTCGTCGATCAGCCAGACATCCCGCCCTCTTCCACACGTTTAGCTCGGCTACGATTCCCTCCAACCCTTTCCTCCCGCCCGCCGGACCGTAGCGTTGTCACATTACTAGAGGTGGGTAAGTAAGTGCCCATCTACCATTGCTCAAATCTCGTTGCCTGTCTTTTCCACCTCCAGGCAAAAGAGACCAGACCCGGCCCACGCACCGCCCTTGAGTTCCAATGATCACAGCATGACTCTTTCTTTACTTTTTCCTAGTTGAAAGTTACCCTTGAACAGTTGGAGCAGGAATAATGAAGCTGCCTCCAGAACCTCGTCATTTCCCGTCCTTCTACTGAACCTCTGCGTGGTTTGAAACATCTCACTGGAGATAGGTCACGCTTGTTCTAATTGACTCAACCTCTCTGACTCGCACAGACTCGCAAACCACAAGCCTGTCATGTAATCACCACAGAACCAAACAGTGGCTTCAACTTTTTGCCGTCTGTCCTTCTGGTTCGGCTTTCCGGGCTTTCGCTGCGTAGCGAACCGACTTGACTCCCCTGCTACAAGCCACTAACGTCAGGTCGCGGTGACAGTCCTAGTTGGTGTTCGCCTCGTTCTCAGCAGGCTAAGCTAGTCAGTCTTCTTAGCTGGATGACCAGTATTAGCTGAACGGTGGAAAGCCGTTGTGTGGCAGAAGTGGTTTGCCGCTGCGGCCAAGGACCCTTTGTCCTTCCCGTTCCTTGCATCCCTTCTAATAGTAACTACACACATTCTTCACGATGGGGATTTTGCCCACAGCCAATTCACTCCTCATCAAAGCTTCCCTCCGGACCTTCCTGAAAAGCTGAAGAGTGAAAGAATCACATGCCATGAACTTCTCATCAACCCCCTCTCTTCCAACTCGCTTCTCCGCACGCGGCAGAGCTGTGGTGGCGAACTCCCCTGCCTGTCAGAATCCACAACATGACCTCAGGGGTTTGTAACAAGCGCGCCTGGTTCAACTTGCCATTTTGCAACGGGGTTTTGGAATGCCCTGTGCTTTGCGCCTTTTTGCGGGGGTGGTCAAGCGCAGCAATGAGCTGACCCAACTCCAAAACTCACACCCTCCTCCCCCGGCTTCTCAGAGTCGGCTGGAGCTCGCAAGGACCACTCACTCACTAACTGACTGGCACATATCGCCCGAATATACGGAGTAGGCCTCTCTTGGTTTCTGCCATGTCGTTTTGTTTTGCGCGGCGTCTAGTCCTGATTAGGTAGGGATTCATGCGAGAGATGCTTTCAATAATCTTGTGTCGATAGTTTCAAGGAGGCGTTTTTTGGTTATAATTTTCGCCAAATTTGGGAACATTGTTAAAAAAAAACGCCAGCGATCCGACAGTTTGGTGAGAGGCAAAATTGCTTGACTGTGCGTTGGAATTCAACGGGTTATACAACTACGGGGGTTCAGCAGGACAAGGGCTGGCAATGTCTTAACATACCCTCCGAATCGCGACGGCAGCATCGGTTATTGTAACATACCATCGCTTCGACTAAATAGCCCCCATTCCCGACAGCCTGGTTTCTCCAAGCCTTCCCCCCTCGGCAAGCTTTGCACGCCGTTCAAATGAAGCATCCGGCCTTGCCTGTCTATCGAACAATCACGGCCCGATAGAATGAACCTAACCTTCCAAAAGGCCCTTCCTGGCAGGGTGCCATTACCTTACTCCTTGTAATTCTGCCAGGATTCCCGGACCGATTCCGAAACGTGCACAAGGCCAAGCAACAGCCAGGGCAAGGCACGAAGAGACAGACACCTTGTCAAAACGTAAAGCTTATCAAACCCAGGTGGGCCAGCTAATTGCTACTTGATAATCTGGGCAAAACATCTTCCTGTCCTTGCTCCCAGCGTCTTGGGTCCATGGACTTGCCTGATCTGGGGGGTCACTCAGGACCCTGACTCCAGAGAGAATAGTACTGCAATGAACTTGTGTTCATTTGAGGCTAAACGGCGATCCACGTGTGAGCAGTATCCGGAAGGTGCTGTGATTGGCGGATGTTCTGTTGAAGCTTTGCTTTGACAGAAGGGGTGTGTGGTTTGGGCGGATAGACCTTGAAATTGGAGCTTTATGGCCTCCGTCGGCATAGGCTCAATGGAGATTTACGAGCCCCCCAAAAAATACATCTCAGTCGGTTCTTTTATTTCATTTTTTCGATTGCGGGTGTTATTTGTAGAATCCAGATGAATGGAGCAGTTCCTCCATGCCCCGTCTTCCTTGGATGGTGGTCATGTGTGCATAGAAGGGTGAAAGATCCCTCACTATTGGACAATGACGAATACATCACCTGTCACGGGTGCATCGAGGGAGGCTAGGATAGCCTCTCAACCACTACCATGCACCGAAGCTGTCACCGAGACTCGTGGGAGTGGGAGTGACCACGCTGCACCACAACAATAAAGCGACTTCGGCGAGGGACCGACCGTGTTTTCCCGAGGCCCAGCCTCCTAGCCTTGCACC
This sequence comes from Sarocladium brachiariae, assembly GCA_008271525.1. Lineage (NCBI taxonomy): Eukaryota > Fungi > Ascomycota > Sordariomycetes > Hypocreales > Sarocladiaceae > Sarocladium > Sarocladium brachiariae. The sequence goes on along the minus strand of RQPE01000012.1, from coordinate 326,669 downwards.
ATTTGTGAATAGACCCTCAACATGGTCTCGGCGAGCAAAACCCGAGGCGCAGTAATGCCCGCTCTAAGCCTCTTTTGCTACCGAATTTTTAGACAGCCCACGGCCCGTGATGAATCAGCTCTCTTATTCTTCTGACCAAGCTCTGGTACAGGCGTTCCCTACGTACGCACGCAACATGGGCTCTGGGGGAGGAAGGCGGTGAAACTTCACAGGAACAATAGGATGGGGCACAAAACTCACCATATGAACAAAGTACCCAATATCTCGAAGAGATCAATTGTATTTTGGACTTATGGCGAGCGGATCTTTGGTGTGCAACGGATACCACTTTGGCTAAATTGGTAAAAGTCCATTTTGGTCCCTGCATCAACGGAAGGGCGCTATCCTCGCTGGCTCGGGGACGGACAAGTGCAAGTTTGCTCGTTTGTCGACTGTAAAAATACCGATTCCAGTTGGCTGGTGGCATTCTCGAAAGCGGGCTAGAGAAGGAAATAACGGTTTTCTTCCCGTCCTTCGTTTACAAATACTTGAGCCAAGTGGAGGAGGCAATTTGAAACTATGGGTAATTAGCGATGAAGCGCTGGTGTTCTCGTGAGTAAGACGGGGGGTGTATCTTTGCTGCCCAACAGTGGCTCTCTGATGGATCCTATATGGTCCCTCTGACAGTATGATGAAGTCCCAGCAAACTAAAGAGCTAGTCACTGTGTGTCGACTAAGAGGTAATTTCTTCAAGAGGACTGACTGCCTTTGCCCGGCTGTGTTCACCGGACTGCCGTGGTCCACGTCGAAATGCCATGTCTTTGGAAGGTCCGGTGATGCCCGGGTTTGTTTGCCGTTAGCCTCTACATACCGTGCCCTGGATCTCGACAAGGTTCAAAGAGGGATCATATGCTTCAGATCTAAGGGATTGAGACCGTTCTCGACCATGTTCCGGACAAAGGGTGCAGTAATGGTGCGATATTGTATCAACTCCCTGGGGTTGCCATCTATGGTGGGATCGACAAGAACTGGCCTTTGCCACTTGGCTAACACAGGATCCGTCCATAAACTTCCCGTACCTCGAACCGGATGATTGGAAATACAACAAGCTTGACATGCGAAAACCCAATCTCGGAGCCTTGTTTTTTTTTCGTGCCTTTAGAATTCCTCCTCTTGCCTGGCCCCGTAGTATTAGTGTTTTCGCCCCAGATGCAAATCCACCTGTTAGTCAATCTAACTTAGATGTACCTGAATCATTCCCATGCTCAATGGGTCATGCAGGTGCCATTGCCTCTCGTGATGCCGAAGCAACTGCGGCATGACATGTATGCACACATTCATGCATGAGGCGGGAGGCAGTCGTTACAGAGGATCTACTAGAATCTCGGTCACCCTAAGTGAGTGAAATAGTATTCTCGCTTACCGCCGTTTGGTGAAGTGAGGTCTTACAGCCCAGCGCGTTTGCTGATCTGGTGATGGCGTCCACGGGTGTTTGAGCAAATGATCCCCGCCCCTGGCCTGGGTAGTAGTAAGGAAAAGAGGAGGTGAAGATTTATATGCAGATGGGGCTGTGAGATGTATACAAAAACTTTCACCGCTTTTGTGGGATTATGCCTCGCCATTTGCCGCAGATGGCGCGCATGTTGCATCTTTTTCTGCAAGTGAGTCGGGGGCTTTGTGGCATCGTGACAGGTACCCACCGGGTGCTGCGTTGTGCGTGCTGCAGAATGGGACCCTTAACCCGAGGATTCAGGTACGTCAGGCAGCAGCGGCATGGAGGCAGGCAAAGCATTGGGTAAGGGGGTATGATAATCGTAAGTAGTTATCATGTGGTTGATGATCACATGATCATCAACGAGCTCCGATCAAAAGGCACATGGCCAGGGTCGAAGCATCGGACCGTCAGCGTCAGTGCACTGCAGGACCAGGGCGAACCACTGGAAACAACAGGTGGCAGCTAGGGGTCACAGGTGATGACCACTGGGGCTCATTCAGTCGTCCAACAACAGCTGTCGTCACCCCTGACGTGCACTGACAAGAACGCAGTGATACTAGTGGAGATTCAACTCGTACCTGTCAGAATAGATTGTATAAAACACGATCAGATAAATCATGTCAAAGAGAAAAAAGAATGTAAATGTCAATAAATCTAGTTTTTCACATGTCAGCCATCCGCAAGTCAACCCCGTCTTTCCCCGCCTTCTCATCCATCCCCCAGTTCCCTTCCCCCAGAGAGACTCATCTCCCTCTTCGTCTGTCATTGTACTACTAAAACAAACCCCTTCGATCGACTGCATATCATGTCTTAAAGCCACAACTCAAATCGCACAGTGTAGTTTGGGTGGAGAGCCAAAGAAAACGATAACGGGCTGACAAGAGACCTTGAAAAAGCTAGATGAATGACATTCAGCACTTGATAAAGGGCGTGCGTAGCCACTCCCTACCTTACCTGCTGATGGCAAAATGGTCTTATCAAAAGCAATAATAACCCCAGGAGGATGTTGCTAGCTGAGGCGCCATTCCTCCGGGCGTGTGTGCCGCGCTCTCCACCGGATCGCTGACTTCGGCCCGTCCCCACGCAGTCAGTCTCTGGGTTGTGTGCACCTGGTTTTTGCTCGGAGGTCTTGTTTCGCGCGCGCGCGCAGTGTCTGAGTATATTCATTGTCTCTCCTCAATCATTCTAAGCGCGCCGTGGTCTTTTGATTAAGAAGAAGCCAAGTGTTGATTTTGTGGAGTTCCACAGTGCAACACCCCCTATTTCTTCTTCAGTATACCGACCGTTTGGTCCTATTCTCTCATCAATCCCCGACCATAATAACAGTATTGACAGAACATGTCGCACGCACGCCCATCCGAAGCCAACTATTGTTCATCCTGTCAGGGCCCTGTCTCTGATCAACTTATCAAATGCACGATCAAGCCACCTTCATAAGTTATCACACATCGCGCACAATCGGAAATGGGCTTGCATTCTCATCAACTCCGGGGTCCCCAGCCACGAACTCTACGAAACGTAGCAGAGCAACGACCGTTTCGTTATTCACATGTTCCTGTTTTGGGTGTCAGCGCCCAAAAGCAAAACAAGCCACCTTATCGAATCGTTGTTGTCCCCCGCAGCTGGTCGGTGGGGAAACAACACCCCCCCCCCTTCTTTTCGCCGCCGTCGATCATTGCCAGGGCATGTGTAGATTCAAGCGAAGAGAGCTATCATCTATCACATTGCACGCATTGCAGTGCTGGATTGCCCTGACACATACAAAACATTGCACCCGAAAATACCCTACTTTGGCCTGGCCTGCTAATTTACAGACTACGCTCTTTTCTACTTCAGCCACTGGCTGGTTACTCTTTCTGTAGTTCTCCCGTCCTAGTTACTTCTGTGCTCTCTCTCTCTCTCTCTCTCTCTCTCTCTGCTTATGGACCAGGTATGCTCAGTCTTGCTTTCATACATGTAATTAGCCATTTTTCATGTTCTCTCCTCCTGGTCATCCTCCTTCATTCTTCAACTCCATTGATCACCTATCGTATGACCCCAGGTATGCTACCACCAACGATCTCCTCCATGCAGGTACCATCTCACGCCCCTCCTCCACCTCCATGTCTCTCGATTCCGCCATGCACCGAGACAATTGAAAGACAGGACTTACCCTGATTACCTGGCTCTTTCTCTCCAACCGTAGTCAGGCCATACTTTGTCACCCGCTTCGTTTTCCCTCCCTTATTTCGACAGGATGGTCTCAGCAAACAGCCACTTCGCGCGCTGATCATTCAACCCGAGGGCGCGTTTTGAACACTGGAGCAGCTTTGACAGGTAGGTCTTGGCAACCCCCAATGGGGGAGAGGTAGAAGGAAGCCTCCAAGCATATAAAAGCCACTCTTTGTTTTATCTCTTCGAGGAATGACATCTCACCTGACGTTAAAAAAAGTCTTCCTGCGTCCCTCCAAAAAAGGGTCATGTAGTCATGTACAGTGCCGCAAAGGTACGTACTGATGGTGGCTTTACCAGCCTCATCTCCCCGGAACCAGAGAGGGGCATGCATACCCGTTGCCTTGTTGGTTGCCCCCAACTTCCCCTGTAGTTCATATGTAATCCCGAAGATCGGGTAACTGTGTCTGTCAACGGTCTCGTACCTGATGAAGCAAACCAACATCGACCAGAGGCCTCTCGATTGGAACGCGGTGCGCGAGGAGATTTCCCCAATGCATATCTCTTCGCGCGAGGGCCATGCCGAATGACTTAGGATGGGCAGGGGAAGAGGAACAGGAAGATGACAGTGTTCCAGCATGAAGAGGAAAATAAGGAAAGAGGACAACATGTTACATGACACCCTTTGGCCGAGACGAAACTCGTGCCTCAGCTGCTCACCCAATTCATTTTGTGAGATATGGATCATCACCAGAACACACCAAACCACGAATTGCACGCGTTCTTCTCTGCGAAGTACTGCTGGTGGCTGTGACAATCGCCGCCCGATCTTGTGTAATGAACGCGCATGAACCCTCAAAAAATCTACCAGCGGCACCCTCTTCATTTGCTCAGCTGCTCACGTCCTTCTTCGTTGTACTTGTATTTTGCCTCACACTGAGCGCACATGAAGACACTGGAATTGTCTTCGATCATCGCCAGCCACAGCGGATGCTCGTCCGCATAGCGCGAACATACTGAGACATTACACTCCCTCTGATTGCTATCCGTGCTGTTCGCTTCTTATTCTTCTGTCAAAGAGCAGGTGAGATGGATGAGCACAAAAAAAGCAAAGACAAGCCGCCTTTTAAAACCGTTTTACCAAGACGGGTGGTTCCCCCCGAACACACGCACTTCAAAGCGCACATATAAACTACTATCGTAGCAAACGCACCCCCACACCACTCCACGGGGAACTTGACCCCTGTCATCCGGGCACTTCCCTTTTGTCGACAAATGATAGCGTGCTTACAAGGTTCTCGTTCCCATGTCAGGTGCTCAAACCGCATCTTTGGGACCTTTCTTTTCCAGCGTCGTGGGATGTGGGATCTTCGGGGAGGTCCTTGTTCCCCGAGCAAGCAAGCCCTGCATCGTGAGCGAAGAGCTCGCTTCCCCTTGCTCATGGCCCATCACAATCTTGGGTAGGGCTTTGCCTGAGAGCTGAGATGTTACTGTAATGCTTGGGCATCAAACTGTAAAGATTGCTAAATGTGACAGCGGCCTGGGCGCCCCTGAACGGTCAAAGCGAATGCGTGGGTTGAGTTCTCTGGATGGCTTTTTTCACACAGTGTAAATGATGCCGTCGTATTGCGTGCGACTTTGACCATCGCACTGACATCAATCGGCCTTTTTCGCGGCTGAGTAGTGTCAGGTCAGCCCATCCTGCCGTCCCGCCATCCCTCCAGTCTTTGTTGTGTCTTTCGTGGGGGCAACCCTCAGGAGCATAATCTCGGTGCGAGCGGTGCAGTCATCACGGTCGTGCCAATTCTTTCGCCTATGATTTGCTCGCAAGTAAAAACCGACAAGCCAGCCACTAGGAGGAGCCGGCTATGTCTTGCTTCCCTCACCTCCACGACATTTGGTCAGTCAGCGTGTGTGCCTGGATGCTCTTCCATCGATTAGGAACGTTAATTATTAGGTAAGATGAGGAAGGCTTCCTGCATCAAACAAAACGAGTCAGTTGACAATTCCGAGGAACATCATCCTGCCATAGGACAGTCAGTTCTGGAGGTGCACGTACCGTCGTGCAGTCGGTCGGTAAGCCCATGCAAACTTACACTTTGGTACGCATCCGCTTCACAACATGATCGTCGTGGAATGCCCCAAATTGGCGCGAAACATCGCCCTTGTCGTGCCCTTCCGGTCTCCGCGACGCCCTACTTGGCACGAACCTGACAGCGCACAGTCAACCTTGCACCAACAGGACTGGCTGGACATCGTGACCTCACTACGGCACTGCTCATCTCCAGCTGTCATGCGCTGTGTGATGCTTGACCTTGTAATCCGTACATCGTAATAACACAGCCATTGAGTATGGAGAATGTTGCTCGAGTCAAATCTACTCGTCTTAGCTGGAGCCCCAGAGACTCTCGTAACTTTCAAGTTGGTGACGGTGCACGATGAATGCATTTCGCATCGTGAACAATATTCGACGTAGAAGACTGTTTTGGTGTCTCCCTCCCTTCCCCAGTATAGGCTTTACACTTACACGTTGTGGCATGACGCACCGGTTGGCGGATCTTACCCGTCCAAGCACTTGGCTGTGACAGCCACCCTCGAAAAGCAAAGGTCGATACGTTACACCCCTTGGTGGCGGATTCAAAGATCCCGTGATTGTGTAATTCTACCACCATAATTAATGTGGTGGTGGTGGGGGCGAGACTTCATGAACAGGTTGTTTAGGAGTCCCAACCTCAAATTGCAAAACGTTGGTGATGGGGGTTGGAACAGTGCCCATCATCTCACCTCTTCCTTGGCCACGCTTTGAAAGCATCGAGATCAATTCGCTCTCGAAAGCCTGGGGCGTCGGGAGCAAGACATCGTCGCGGCTGGTGGACGGCAGGGTTGCTTGGCCACAGAGAAGAAGCAACGATAACAGTGAATATCCGTCTGGTGACTGGGGGTGGCTGAAAGGCGAATGACAAAGTAAAGACTGGCCGAGCAATTAGAAAGCTGAGAATACCCGTGCATATGACTGGTGCAAGTGAGTGCACGAGCGTACGCGGGACGATTGGCTACAAATGGCCCTGCACTTTTTGGACATCCAGCCAAGAGGAGCAAATCAGTTCCGCGCTGCCTCTCTAAATCGATGTGCCTGAGCTGGCTTTACTAGACTCTCAAAGTTTCCTACTCTTGGCACCCTGCCTCAAGAATTTAATGTGCGAAGAAAGTGACCAGTCACCGAGCGAGGGTAAGGCATCTTGCGGCAATGGGACACTCTAGCCGCAATCGCACTCCCTTTGCTTCGGAGTTGATACATTACTGCGATGCATTAGGTAGACATATCATCTTCAGAACAATATGAGTTGCCCTTAATAGCAAAAGCACATGCAGCTTGCACCATCATGTGAGCGCACAAAGAAGCTATGCGCTGGCAGGATCCAAGGCTGTTGTTGTCCGCGCCACACATCCCGTCCTGTCTGCGTGTGTGGGGGTGAGTTACAATGCAGCACCAACGCCATGCTTGACAACCCACAACGAGTAGTAACATGTCCAGCTGATGCTCACATCAAAGGCGCCTCTCCGGGACCCTGAAGCGCTTCTCCGAGGGGCGCTGAAACTGGTGCCGCCAACTGCAGGCAATGTGGCCGTGGCCGTTTGGGGGCGGACCTTGATTATTGATTGATTCTATGAGGATGGGCATCACGGAGAGGTCTGATGACACCGGCAGGAAGCAGCGCCATGTCGCAGTGGCCCCTTGGTGCGTTGGCCACGATATACCGCTGCCCAGGGGCCGCTGTCGTAGCGAAAAAAGGTCAGGCAGACTGCCAGTTCAGAACACAACATGAGTGATGACGATGGCCTGGGGCAGGGTTTGAATGAGCCTCGTGATTCTTTCTTCAAGTGCAATCTGCGGACCATCCATGGCAAACGGGGCATCCGATGCCGTCAATTCAGGCTGCTGTCTTGGTTCCCCGCTGGCCCTTGGCCCTGTCCACATCAAGAACCCGGGGGACGATGGGCCCTGCATTTTACAGGAGGCATCCCGTCTGGGGGAGGCTTGTGTCTGGCCCCAGAAGGGGTAGTTGATTGACAGTGTGTCAGCGGTCACCTGGACATTCTGCCCGAGACTCCCTCAATTGCCTTTGGGTACTGGCACAAGCCCCCGGCAGGGATGTCTCTGTACCGCCCACAGGACTCAGGCACAGCCAGCACGCCCGGTGGCCTCGGCTGTTGTGCTCATCAATCAGGGCCCCAATTGCCGTCGGCTCGCCCTGTATCAGACACGAGCATGAGAAGCAGCGTGACTAGCCAAATTGGCTTACCCCTTCATTGGTACCCCAAATCCCTCTAATGCTGGGCGTAACGGCCTGGGCCATTGAAGGCCGTGAATTGGAGTGGGTGATAGACAGTCTAGAAGCAGGCGATAGGAATTCAAGCAGTCATAGGGTCACAATATTCCCGTCCGCTTGGACGAGTCAATGCAATGAAGCGGCCAAAGCTGCGCGTGACTCGTCCAGGCACAACCTAAGGACAGTGAGAGGCGAGGCCCTGTTGGTATGCGCCAGCTGGTCAGCAGTCTCGCTGGATCCGAGGCCAGACAACACAACTGGACGCATTCATACGCTGTGAAGGACGCGGGAGCAGTTAGCCGACGGGAGGCCGAGGACAAGTATGCTGGCTGCCTATAGCACGCTAGACGATGGCCCACGGGCGTCGAGGCCTGCTGAATGGGAGGGGGTCAGTTGCCGTTGTCATCATTAACGACCACGGGCCACCTGGCTGAGGAAGAAAGTTAGGGCGAGACTGAATGTTTGTCTCGCTCATCGTGTCGCCTTCCAAAAGGATTGGTCTCCGTAGTGCTTCATCCGCGGGTTAGCATCCGAAAGAGACAAGGTGGACCACAAGATGAGCTCGTCGGTGAAGAAGGTCGCGATGCCGAAACAGTACCCAGAACGGTAATGGCGAGGAAAGAGTGCTAAACCATAAGAGGCAGTAATCAGTGGCTGGACTGCTGTGTGTTGGGCCCTGTGGGCACGGGTTACTGAGAAGGGATAGATAGATGCTGCGAAGATCCAGCGAAGAGGAAAGCTACCCGAAACAGACAAGTGCCAGACTTGCTTCTTCTACTAATCGAGGCATACTTTCTCGGCCCGACAGCGTTTAGCTCCCCTTCAGGACTAGCGTGTCCAGCTCAACGATCACCTGAGTGCCGGCATTTTGACTCCCCCTCGCTCCCCTGTAAGTCACTGCACGCCACAGGTCACATCCTCTACGTGCCACCCCTCCCCTCCCTGTTGGCCACGCACGACTCAATCACAAGCCAAAGCCAGTACCAGAGGGGCAAGATACCTCACCTGGCCTCTCCACCCTCCGCCGCGGTACGTCCGCGAGGTAGAGCCGTTCCTCTCTCCAGCTTCTGCTTCCCCGCCAGCCCCATTCGTTCTTGTCTTCCTCGCACACTCCCCCTCCTCACAACTCTGAACTCGACCTTTCGTCTTTTCTCACCCCCATGTATCCACAAGGTACGCCTGCACCCCTCTCCTTGCTTTGCTGCCCAGCCGGTCCTCGTTCTCACTTCTCGTGGCCGCACGCCTCACGCCCCCCCATAACCATCCCTCCCTGCTCTGCTAACTGGCATATATGGCACATCAGACGCACACACACCGACTCAGTCGCCCACCCCCATCCCACTCCCATGGTCTTCCATCGTCCTCCTCCCGCTTGCGCCTGTGAGAGATATTAACTACATCTCCATCCCCAGTCTCGTCTTCATTCTCCATCTCTCTTCCGCATCCACAACTTGCACCAGAAACATCTCTCGAAGTATTTCTCGACGCCTTCATATCATTTTTGAGGCCCGACAACCAGCATTCACTTGCCTGTAGCGCTCTCATCGTCATCTTCTCGCATCACCACTCTCGCGATCCCTGCTCACCGCACCCGGCGTCGACTCCTTCCACCCTGCCCCGGCTCTCCGAGAGATTTCTATCCACAATTCGATACAGCCTCACACCGACCGAGTCGACCACGCTTCGCTGTCTCGAAAAGTTAACACCTCGCTCGCATTCGACGAGCCGCACAACGAAGCGATGCCCCATCGCTTAGACACTCACGTCTTGACCGTGGATCCCAACGTGATCCACAAGGTTGACACAGCGAATCTCGCCCATCTTTCAAGTATTTGGACGGGTAAGTCGTGAATGCTAAGAGGCTTGGCTCCTGTCACGCTGCAAGCATCTTGGCTGATCATGCCCTCAGTATTTTCGCGTTGCGCAGACTCAGTCGACCAAGGAAGACGACTAGAGAACCTGAGTTGGAGACTCTGGCAGCGTGAGCAGCTTGTTGAGAACGATCTCAAGGCCGCTGTACCTACTCATACCTCCAACGCAGTCTCTCAGCCACAGAACATCTGCAGCGACAGGTTACCAGACGTCCCGCAGCTTTCCGGTAGTGTCGAGTCTGCTGCCGACAACGACGAAGCGGTGGAGTTCACCTCACTCTCGGCACCCCTGGAGATTGCTCGACCTCGTATCCTCCGTCAGGATTCTTCCAGCCGTCGCGATCGCCACATTAGCTCAGACGATTTCGAGAAGATGATCATGTCCATTGTCAAGGACAAGGCTCCTCTCTCCGCACCCACCTCCTCAAAGCATTCCTCGAAGCCGGCCCAAACTGCATCACCTTCGATCCAGCGATCTGGCTCCACTACTACAGAGTCCCAGTCGCCATCCAAGGAATCCGACATGCCTTCCGAACCCGAATCTCAGCCTTCGCCCGAAATCCCTTCCCGAACCACTGTTGTGCGTGGGTTCTCGCCATCCCAAGTCCGCCTACCTGCCATGCACTCCCATCAGGCTGGTCCCAGTGGACCCATTCCTGAACCCACCTCAGAGCCTGCTGCAAAGCCTGTCCAGTCTAAGAAGCTGCCCACGACTTTCAAGCTCGGCGCGTCTTGCTCTTCGAGTGAGCATTGCCCCAGTATCGAGTCTCGCCAACCTGTGGCTACTAAGAAGACCACGTTCCAAATTGGCATTTCTTCTGAGGAGGACTCATCTCTCAGAAGCGCTATTTCCAAGCGCTCAAACCTGAGCGCACAGAAGAAGCAGACATCCTTCAGCAACAATGTCTCCACTCGCACTATCGAGCATGCTGACACTGCCATCGACTCCGACTCCGAGGATTACGTTGATGAAAGCGCCATCGACGACGATGACGACTCTTCCGACTGGGAGGACTCACTTGAGGATAACAGTGGCAAGTCGAGCGTTGATGACAAGTTCTTCCAGCGCGTCGACTCCACCGTCAATCTCACTTCCCGCCGCTCTCTCATCACCCTGGCTCTTGCACAGAATGAACGTTCACAGTCTACCTCTGCCCTGCGCGCCCGACTAGGCCCTAACGGACCAGCAGTTCGCGGCGCTTCACCCAAGGCTGGCTCTCCCAACGATTCTGATGAGGCACCTCTCATGATGAAGGGCATGCGCTCGTCAACCCTGAAGCCCATCCGCGAGGTTCCTCGCAGCGGCGCTCAACCGATTCAGGTTGCTCCATCGTACATTCATGCTCAGGCTGCTCACTCCCCCCGCACCAACCGCCGCACTATGCTTGCCACAGAGCTCACTGACTCTCTTCGTCGCGGGATGATCTGGGAGCGCCAACAAAAGTCCATGACTGCCAATGCGGTCAAGCGTCGTCATACATCCACCGACCTGGTAAACCTCCAGCAGCATCCTGAAAAGGCATGCATGAAGAATGAGGAGGACAACGACGCAGAGCGTTGGAACCAATACTTTGCAAAGGAGCAGTTCGATGGCTACCACTCCAAAGGCTGGTAGACCAGCATTCTGTTACACCATCTACCTCGCGCAACCTTCCCGGAACCGGAATGGCGGGCCGATAGAACCTGGCTCAGCTGTGTACACCTAAGGGGCGAAAACTTGTTTACACCATTGCGCATGAGCGACTTTGATTTCCAGCTGTCCTGAGGAGCAGCCATCGATACCGAGTCGCCTAATGGGCGCTTTTGCCAACCCTGCGAGATACGCATCTCCCTCGCGTTGTCTTGCTTACTGTTTTGTTTCTTTTCCCGTCATAGCGACCCTTGTGTCTTTTCCCTTGTTGCAAATCATCGGTGGCGTTTGTTGCTTTACACACTTATCACGATGATACCACGGCTCTGGTATGAGCTGAGTTGTTTACTTGTTCTTTGTTCATGCTATACGCTCGTCCAGCCGAAGGAATGTACTTCTACCAAAAAAGAACCTTCGGGTGCGGAAAAGGGGCCAGCTGGGTGTCAAGGGCAACCCTGAAGAGATGTGGAAGGAGATGATGGGACAAAAAAGTGTCGACGGACATGATGACCAAAAACGCGTTTGGAAATCTTGAAAAAACATGCGCAAAATCAAAACCATCCCAGACAAAAACATGAATAAAACTTCTTCTCTAAGACTCCAAAGATTCCGCCGCTGGTGCCCTTCCCTCGATTTGCATGTGACTCAAACTTACTGACTGACCGACTGACTGTGGCTGACAACCCTAGGAAAGGGGCTGGCCGGAACTGCTGACGTTCCGAGATGCAATCCAACCCTACTTTGCATGTGAGCGCCAGCTGACATGCGTCCAATCCTGACTGACTGACTGATCAAAGCCTCCCTAGCATCTCCTTTTCTTTCCTTCTTATCAATATCCTCAAGTGAGCAAAACATGGCTTGCATGAGGCTTGCTAGAAAGCAACGTGACCTTACCCGCACTACGGAGGGTCCGCCTTGCTTGTGGGTAAGTACATATACCAAGTACACACTCCTCTCGAGACTAAGGTTACTATAGGTAAGGTAAGGTAAGGTACAGTAGATACTTATTTTAAGAGACGGCCCGAGAACGCTTGAAAAAAATGGGAAGATAAAAGCGCATGCGAAGAATTATTCATCTTCGGTGAGGATGAATTGATGAATTAATGACTTGCTTCGTTAGGAACGTCGGATCTGTGTCGAAACAAAGCCAAGCATCGTCCTCTTCCAATATGTCTGCCCTTCAGTGGTTGATCTTTAGTTCACCTACGTATTTATAGAGGTCTGAGCGACAACTAGCGAATCAGATCTGGTTGATTCAGGATGATCTTTTATTTCCAAACAAAAGAAAATAAAATCATTGAGGTGAGTCTGAAACGCTCCTAAGATTTTTTTTTGTTCTTAAAAAATGTAGCATCCTGCTGTAATGCATTCATTATATTTGGTCCTTCGCTAAGCAGAGATTTCAAAGCATTGGAATCGGCGGCCTTGCTAACCAACCTTCAACGCCGTTGTGTGTTGAAACGGTGTCATTTCGCTGTCTTTAGTGGCCATTAGAGGAGTTCCTGCGGGTGAGGGCTTGGCGAGTGGACTGCCCGGGAAAGTGTTCTTCAGAGGGGAGGCTTTCGGGGAGTTACAGCGGGCCAGTTCGGAGACTGTGGCACCTTTTAGTGCTAATAACACGATACCTGAACTCAGGGAGTTGACCGAGTCGGGCCGCGCAGCCAGGTCTGTGTCTTTTTCTTCTTCTTGGAATTGGGAAAAGTGGGATCAGCTCGCAAGTCGTTCGTGATAGCTTTGTTATACCGGCTGTCTCGGAGATGTCTTCCATTTCTCTTGTATGGAAAAACAAGGGCTTGTGGCGAGGCTGCAAAGGCTCAGCGCAGTTCGGTGTTGGAGGTCCGAGAGGACCACCTAGGTAGGGTCGTTGTCGATTTGGATGGATGGTAAATTAAATGGAAAACCTGTCTGGCGGAGGAAAGACTCCGACAGTGCAGCGAGATTGTTAAAATCGTACTTTTGCGAAGGTTGAAATATTGAATTTTGCTTAGTTGGCGATATGCCGATATCGATCTGGGTACTACTAAACACGGGCCGCTGGTGTGGATGTGTTTTGTTTGTTGCTCTGTGCTTAACGTTTCATTATCACGTTAGAGCAAAACGAAATACCATCATGTCATGGCTTAGATCAGACGCGATGAGTGCAACAATGTTGGTGGCTGCGGCTTGAATTGACTGCAATTCCCGAGCAAGATTCATCCATACTTTGTTCTTCTCCTAATATATCTGCTAACTGACAGGTGTCAGATTTCCGGGATGTATAGTCCTGTTTAGTGCACACCTTCTGTGTGGAGGTTGTGATAACAAAGTTGTTGATGGCAAGATCAATATATATTGACATAGCCAAGAGGTCATTTTTGAAAAGTAGTCCCTACAAAACGTGTGTCGCTTGGGTCTGAGGGCTGTCGCGGTAGAAAAGGCCCTTTATGAAGGGAGGTCAGAGAGGGTGTTTGTTTACTGGGTGAAGTTCGGTGTTGATACTCCGGTGCTATGGTTTGCACCCCGGACCTGAAGACTTTTGACGTCGTGAGGATATGCCGATCCCTACCTACTAATGCTAGGGCTGGGGTCTCACTCCATCCATTCTCTGACCGGAGCTCTATAAACAATTCGAGCAACTTTCCTCCGGCGCCAGCATCATAGCTTCATAAAGTAATTCACATTCCGTTCTTGAGGTTCGAATAGCAAAGACGTCACGGGTACCTCTCCTCTCCTTCTTTTTCCCACACGCAATGGAGGGTGAACCGGTAGAGAAGAGCAAGTTCTGGGGTCGATCGCGGGGGAGGCTTGCCAAGTGCGGGAGGGAGGGCCGCTGAAGCTACGTATCCGTTTGCGGGGGGGTATTTCCAGGCATGGACTTGCTGAAGAAGCTTGAAAATGGAAATAGTTCCAAGGAACCGATAGAATTCATTCCTTGCTGGTACGTCTCCAAGAACAAGTCTGTCTAATATTTCGGGGTCTGTTTTTTTTTTTTTTTTTGGATTGCTTCTAATTGTTGGCTGCCTTCAACAGCCAATTTGCTCACCCCTTCCTTCTCCGTGTGCTTTTGTGTTAATGAATAGGGCTGAGCTGTCGATGCCGTCACCAAAACTCTTTCCCGACATGCTGGGGATTTGTGGGCCTGTGTAGAGTGAAGTTAAGATGATATGATGGAAAGCTGTGATGATCCATTTGCCCGATCGGTCGGCATTTCAGAAACATGGATGGGAGTGACCGGGAGGATTTGTTTTGCGCCCTCGGAATATGCCAGTTCGGCTGAAATAGGAAACCTCGCAAGCCAGGTGCGGAGGCTGTTGCCTTGAAAATAGCTATTTTGATGCCTCGAACTGACCTTTATCCCCTTGCTGAGTTTACAAGGCCCGGACTCGTAGACGGGGCTTTGGCCTGTTCTCGCTAAGGATGGCAGTCACAGTTAGGTCCCAAGAGTGCGTGCAGAACAAAGTTCCCCAGGGTATTTTAAACTCACTTCATTTACGAGAATCTGCGCCTTCAAGGGGGGTGGTGTGGCCAGATACGTGCGGTGAGCCTGGCGAGGCTCTCCCGATTTGGTAATGGAATTCGTGCCGCTTGACTCAGTGGCCTGAAAGAAAAAGGCAAACGGACGCATGCGTGCGTCTTTTTGGAACTGGCATCGTGGCATCTGGAGGTGAGACAATAGGCAACTATTACTATAGTACTTACGGGTGCCACTTCCTGCTCAGCGAGGGGCTTTATTTCAGCCTCCTTGCCTTCACGACATGGCATTGGCGAAGTGGAACATGTGGTTATGCTCTGGTACTGTTTGCGCCTGCGGGGTGAAAGGCCCAATGCTCGCGGTATCGAGATTCATGCCTCCTTCTGGATGATGTCGGTGGCGAATAGGAACGGAAACACATGGCTCAACTATTAGGGACGACATTTTGCAAGCAGTCGTTTGAAGTTTCTCAAGTTGATCGAACAACTTGTTTCCTCAGTTGACCAGACTTACCTCCACCCCCCATCCTTGATCAGCTTTCATGACGAATGGCTAGGATCTTAAAAGACTTGGCCTGCAGACTTCGGCAGTTGTGTTTGCGTTGTTTCGTTAGTATGCACACCCTCCTTCAGAATTTTTCTTAGCCAGGTAGATCTCCCCTGAATCAGGTAGATTCAGGTGATGTTGAGGATATTCAGCGCCATGATGCAAGGCTGGGGACGGAATTGTGGACAGGTGACATGGGCTTGCTCCCTCCCCTCTCCCCTCCGCCCTCCCAAGACATGAGGTGTGCATCTGTGTGTGTGTATGTGTGTGCTTCAGATGGAAAAGGCCCATCAAGATGGAGAAAGGTGGAGGGTGCGATCTTCTTGCAACGGACGGTCTGAGCCAAAAGGAGTAGAGTCATGGATGCAATCTGGTTTGCTTGGTTATTGTTGTTGAGGATTGTGTGGAGGGGAGGATGGAGCTTCCCCGCGTAGACGTCATCGGACTCAGTAGGGGTGGGAAGAGGCTGGGATTCTTTGTGGATGGGCAAATGATGTGTGTGTCCTGGCAGACATCGATTATATTTTATTGCATAGCATTAATAAAAGGATTTGATTTTGTTTGGGGTTTCTCCTCGTGCTCATTGAATGGTATTTCATCCACCCATCTACCGGTCACCTGGCCGTGGATAATTAAAGTTGCGGTGGCTGGGAAATTTACGGGGTGCTGCTTGCGGACGAGTGGAAGCGCCCGCCTGGGGTCACATGCTCACCATAAGAAAGCCCTGCCTTGATGGGCATTAAAGCGTCGCATTGGAGAAGAACGACCAATTTCTGAACAGCATCAATGAATTGATCGAAATAATGAACAATTGAACTGTTCAAAAGTATAGCTGCACGCCGTCACCGCCGTGGAGAAAACACGAGTCGCGTCGACGGGTTGCACGTTCAATGTAAATGATGTTTATGGATCCAGACGCGACGACGCGCGGTGTCCTGCGCTGCATCACGGATCTGCCTGCCGTCAGGGTCGGTCGATCGATCCATTATCAAACCATATTTGGTTTGGAGTACTGCGACTTTGGGAGACAAGAGGAGAGACAACACGCACGCGCTGTGTGAGACAAGGAGCCCTGTAAACGGAAATTGCTGTTTTCGGATCTCCCGTTTCGAACGGTCAACACCACCACCAAAGACATATGCATGCTCGGTATTTTGGTCCCGAGCATGTACGTGACCCGGACCATACACCAGGCGTTGCCCTTATTCTTGGAAAAGACAGCGAAAAGGCATTTTTGTCTTCCCTCCACCTGAGCTTTTTCGGGCAGTAGAGGACCCCGCAACCAAGGGGCCTTTTGGGAGGTCTTTGGTGAGGCAGGGGGATCAGTCTTTACCCGGATGATTTTCGTCGGTGCGATGAATTATCTAAAAAGGGGTTAGCGGGATTCATTTTCTTTTTATTGTCAATTTATGTAATTTGATCTTCTCCCGCGGCGACTGGCCACCAACAGCTTGTCTGTGGGGCAGAAAGCCTTCTAGAAGAGTTCCCTGACACGTGGTGATATGCGACCACACCATCTTAGGGAGAACCCCCCCACTTTTAGTACGCCGACGCTGTAGGTCACACGCCCCTCCCTTGGGGGGGGATGCGGCTAGTAGTAGAGGTGACCCGGCTCTGGCTCTTAGCAGCTTGCGCGCCAACGGAAGGATTGGAGTGGTGGAAGGTGGGGGAAGAAGTGCAAACTCTCACGGCGGGGAAGGACGGCGGCTTTATGTTAGCCCACTGAGAGAAGGGCCGGTTCAGTGGGTAGCAACAGGGGATGGGGACAGCCTAGCACGCCTGGAGCAGGAATTGATTGATTTGATTGATTTCTAGCCGGTGCTTTTTTTCACTGGGCTACTCGCTAAACACTGGGAAGGGAGGGGGTTGGCTTGGGCTTGTCCATCGGGTGGTGGGGGTTCGGTAGCGGTCGGTACAGGCTGGACTTCTTCGTAACAGGTGATGAGTGGTCGCCGATAAACATGCTATGCTGCATACCTGGTGCCGGGCTGTTGGGAATCTTTGGCGAAGAGTTGGGGGGAAGGGAGGGGAGGGGGGGCCCAATATTGAAAGCTTGAATGCCAGTTCCTTGTGGCCCTCAAGATGCCATCCCCTACCACTGGGGAAAAGAAGGCCAAGGTCAAACAACCTTGCATGTCGTGGTTCCTTTGCAAAGGGCCCCCTTTCCCTTTCGCCCAATTTGCAAGGCTGTCAGCTCAGCGTACCTTTGCGCGCACACCACACGCCTTACTAACGGGGCACAATAACCACCGGCTTTGATGTCGGCAAAGCTCTGACTTCGACTTCCCGTGGCTGGCCGTACGGGAGCGTAAGCTTTAGCCATCGCTTGATGCTGCCATGCGCGTCACGAGGAGGTCGTCACTAGGACATACCATGTAGTAGTAGTAATAGTACAAGTAGTAGTATGTTCACATGCTAATTTGGGGACGGTTGCAGAAGCATGAGATGTCGGGTGCGTGCGAGATGAGTTTGTGTGGCTCTGACTCTCCCCCTCTCTCCCTTAGCCAACAATCCCAGGACATGTCGGAACCTATTCCCGTTTCCGAAAAAGAAGGCGTCGTCCCCCCCCCCCCCCCCTCTCCCCGAAAACCATTTCACATGTTTCGGATAATGGCTGTGTGTATACGAGTACTTCACTTTAGAAAACGCAATGGTGAATATTTGACAAAGGGGAGAAGAGCAGCTGACTTGCACAAGAAACATGGTACCACATAGCAGCACGAAATATCATGAATAAAGCCCCAACCTGAGTTTTGGCTTGCAGCGATGGCGGAAAGTCAAAAAACGGCAATTGCGCGTCCAGACCTCGTCGCGGATTTGACTAAGAACAGAAATTCGCCGCCGTGGCGTGACAATGTAGGGCAGTAAGCTTCCACTTATTTCCATCGAGAGATAAAATAAAAATAAATAAAAAAGAGGCCGAAGAATCTCAAAAAATAGATAGAGTTCTATGGCTTTTTGCAAATACATCCTCCACAGCTATTTTCTTTTTTTTTCGTTGCTTTGCTGGTGGCTCCTACCATATGCCACAAACTCATTCATTCATTCATTCTTTTCTTCATTCTTTTTGGTGAGAGCTACGGCATTCCTGAAGAGGCAAGTCTGGGAACAGACTTTCTGAGCTTGTTCTTCATGCCTACAAGCGACCGTAACTGATTGACGCGGGTGTGCACTCCTCCGTATTTAAGCTGGATGGGCAAGTAACTGTAAACGTGGGAAGGTTTGGGTGGCTTCCCCGACGCCGACACACCCCCCTCCCCTTCCCCTCTATGTCGGAAGTAAGGCTAGTTTACGAGTCAAGGGTGCCGACACGAGTGGCCGGCTGGCTGGAATGCTGAAGAATGAAAGAAACGGCGTCTGGGTCTGGCTGCTCGGGGAGTTGTCTTCGAACCCCGAGGATCATTCGGTGATGGACGTGCTGCAATGATCTGCCTACCAGACACCCTCTTGACAGGTGTCAACTCACCTTAGCAGAATGCGATCGACCTTGAGAATATGGGGTTGGCTCTGGTGGTCCGGGTGGTCGGCGAGAACACCGGCCGAGGCATGTCGCTCCGACACAGAGTGCCTCATCGTCCAGTACGTTGAGGGTAGTGACGATGACTTGGTTGCTAGATGCGGCCGTGTGTGTGCGAGTCATCTTGGTCGTAGGAAAGGGGTTAGAAATCGCGGGGAAGGGGGGGGCTTGCGAGATCTCAGGTATCTTGTCAGCTGAATAGTTTAGCAGGTGCCTACAGGATGCATGTTAGATCTCTCTAGATGCTCGTTAATTATGTGAGTGATCCTTTGGGTTCGTGACCTTCTTGTTGACTTTGCTTGAATCATGTACGTTTGCAGATGTCGCCTCTGAACCCATCTGGATGACTTGTCAGTCACGAGATGCACTCGCCGCCGCTTCAAGGGTCTGTCCAGCTGGGCATTCATGCGTCCAAGGATGGTACGTACTAAAACTAGGTACCTATGTATAACTAGAAGTACCTACGTATGTACAAATTACACCCTGGATCGAATCCCCACAACGAAATACACCTTGGGTGCGGTGCAGTTCATTGCCTGCATCTTGGGGAGCCTCAAACCCCCATGATCATCCTGCATCGCATCTGTCAATGGATCTCCTCGATACTATGACCTCATAGCCCGATAACCATTCGACAGCTACATGTCCACCACGAACCAGGGTCACGACTCAAGCAAAGCGTGGATACAGCTCAGGGAAGGGTTATTAAGATCCTTCGAGGAGTAGCAACCAAGTTTTGTCAATATCATTCCGATCTGTGATCGGTGCATCTGCTCAGGATGCACGAACATCGTGGAGGTGTCAGTTTTCATCGAGTCAGCTGCATGTCCACTACCTTGAGCATTCCACATGGGTTTGACTTTGAACACACACAGTTCACTACACACACACTCACACACACTCACACACAACATATTTTAGTAGTAGTGATCATAGTTCATCAGAAACGCCACAACCCCAGCTTTTCCGCACCCGCAATCGCAAGCGTATTCAGAATGCGGAAAGTCGTGAGTTCACTGGATTTTGAGTGCAGCTGCGTTCAGCCCACGCAACACTAATACCTTCTTACTGCATTGTACGCTACCACGCCATGAGGTAATAGTATCAGTAGATGCACTTTCTTCGCCTGCTCTCGAGAATAAGACTAGAGGAGTCAGTAGCTGAGTTGACTTCCATAGTCCCTCCTCTAGAGCCTCTCTGCCCACCCTCTTCTGGACAGGGTGCCGAATGGGCTAATGACAAACCTGGGCTTTTCTGTTATATACATGGAGGTTTCTGGATTCTGGATGAGTGTGAGGCTTTTTCTTGTTTGGTTGCGGACGCTTTGTCTCGTTGGGCTGCCCTCTTTCTCGGCGGTGGCGTTGTTCATGATCAAGCGACTGACTCTTCTTTTTGCGGGGGTTTGGCGCCGTCGTCGGTGGTTTTGGCGGGGTAACTATCGATGCTCTGGGGTGTGGGTGCGTGAGTGTGTGGGTGTAAGTGCCGAACATCGTGACTCTACTCCGTACTGTACAGCTCTGCCCTGCCCTGAGCGGAAAGAAACTCGGGTCATCGAGGGGACTTTGGGTTTCTGACACATGGATGGGGTTCATCGTGACGGCAGCTTTCCTTGTTCATCATATTCCGCCTCAGAACGTGGACACTGTCCAGCTTGGATCACAGCAAAGAGGTCGAATCGTGAGCCTTGACTTCATAATACATATACATAAAGTTCCTCTTCCTCCTACCGTCGTCGAGCTAGAAAAGAGGAGGACCGAAGGAATGTCTGTCCATTGTCCTTAGGAGATGAACTGAAGCCGGACCGACCAAATCCATCTCATGTGCGCCTACGGCCGGTGTTTCGGCGGATTTGCCCATGGGGTTGATTATGCCCCGGCCAAAGCCCCGGCCAAAGGGGAACAAGGGCTTACATGGCGTGAATGTCCACTGGATGTCGGGGTGCGTTTTGGGAGCTTGTGAATGAAATAGAGTTTGGGCGAGGGATGTGATGTGTGGCAGAACGGCGCCGCCTCGGGTAAGTAATTCACACAAAAATTGAGGCTGGCATTCTTTCAGCAATTTCGAATCTTAAATTGCGCCCCGGCCTGTTTCTTGAATTGATCGATATTATTAGCGTTTTTATTTTATTTATTTATGGGACACAGGCGGTTTTTGTGTATTCTGGGGTACAGCAAGCCATCTGGTTCCGCGAACAGGAGGGATCGTCGATGTGGTTGAAAGTCTGTTTTGGTGTCGGCTGAGGGAAATCGTACGAGCCCGCCCGCCCTGTGAAGCTTTCGGTTGCAGAGTAAGATTGTAGTAGCTTACAGCAGAGTCACGCTCGCGATGGAGCCGAGATGTTTCAATTAGCTCCAACGGTTTGGCTCTTGTTGCCTTGCGATGCGTTCTCTCTACGCGCCGCCGGTCTACCACTACTGAAGTGATGCGCTCGCTTTGGCTTTGGGAGATCGCGCTTGTGTCGCAAAACACCCCCGTGAGAACATGAGAAGCTTAAAGAGCACAGAGTGAGACCGTAGTCTCGGCGAGGACGTACATCCAGGAAGCGGGTAGCGCAAGAGCTGTCAAAGCCCAGCGGTGATGCTACCTACAGCTTCGGACTGCGTGCATTGCTAGGTTGCGTTCGGTGATTACGAAGATGATAGGATGTTTCAAGGGGCAGCTTAGTGACGGACGGAGACTCTTTTCTTCTTGGTGGAATCTCAAGCACGCTGCGTTTTCACAGAGGGAGGATGCTTTACGAAGGACCATGTCCAAGAGCACCCATCTCGAGGCCATGATCGCGGTCCCCAAGTATAATGGAATTTAGAGTCAGCAGTCCTGTCTGACACTTATGACGCAGTCTATGGAAGACTATACCCATTTACGGCTTCTGTACTGTTCTTCGCCTCGAGACTTGGGACCATTCGATGAGGCAAAGCCAGCCTCGTGGTGACTCTTGAACGAGATATCTCTACATCAAGCCTACCTATCCACAAGGAACTTCGCAAAGCTACCTTAGGGTAGTTAAAACTCTTTCAGCCTTCGGATCACATGAGTACTTCTTAGACTTGTCGGTTTGTTGACTTTGCCAGTGATCTTCAGACGCTGTTGCCGCGGTGCGCGCCGGGCCGCCGAGTACTCACTCAATCCTGAGTACAACGAATTACGTCTTCCCCAGGATAATGCGCCATTAGACAATGGCCTTTGATCAGGAACCCTTCCATAAATGTCTCACCTTTTAATTCACTCCACCTAAACGATGCAGCGGAGCCCGACGTTTTGTGCCAAAGGCCCGGTCGGAAAGTCGAGCTCTTTTGAGAAACGAGGCGTTCACCACATGACGAACCCTGAAATCCTGGCACCGAGGGATGTCTTGAAAAGCGATGACGCAACTAATCCCCAAATCGACTGAAACTGCTGAAGAGACGTTTTATTTTATTAAAAAAAGGATCTAACCAAGTAGTTCATGATTTGTTTCTCCTGAACTAGTGTTCCTGGCTTCCGCCCTGAAGCGTAAGCCGTTGTTGACAGCCTGATGCATGTGGCTGGTGATATCACGACCAGCTTTCCGATGGACCTCCTGGCCAGAGCGTCTGAGCCTAAAAACGTCATAATAGAGGTCAGATGCCTATCACAGATCCTGTTTCTGGGTTGTGTCCTCGCGTAAAAAGAATGAGAGACAACCGGGAATTCCTATCCAAGACATGACTTGCCAGCGAATCCCTCTGTTTGTCTTGCACCAGGGATGGCACAAAAGCCTGAACCGGACAAACTCACACTCTGGGACACATGAGGACAACGAACGAACGACAGCGCATCATAAATAGTCTGGCTGATTTGATCACACTACCTATCTCACATGCATAGTACATCCCCTCCTGTACATACCATGGGTACCTGCACATCAACAAAAGGGAACGCAACCAGCCAACCACACAAATAGAAAAACAAAAAAAGAAAGGACAAACTAAATGCCGTCAAACAACAATAGAGAGAAGGCACACACACACAAATACGCGCCGCGTGCACCCCCATCCGTGCAGGGGGCCACGTAGCTGCCTCATCACCTGAGCGCGATTTCTCGAAATCCTGATAGGCCCATCCTGTCTCGTACAAAGCAACGTCCCTATTCTCAGCGTCAATCCAAAGTGGGAGGGGGAGTGTGCAGCAAAACCGAGAGGGGGGGGCGCGGTCGCGGGTGAAGGTGCTTTGCAGACAAATGGACGACAGTACGAATAGGATGGGGATGGGGGACAACGCAGAGAGAGGCAGATGACCGATGGTGTTGTTGTGCGTTTGGGGCGGTGAAGGGATTGGGCCTGTTGTTTGTTGGGGTTGTCGACGTGCATGTACTGTAGAAACAGGCGAGGCACTTATTGATTTATTTTATCTTTTATCCTGAAGTTTTTCTTTCTTTTATTTTCTTTTTATTCAAGTCGTTGAGGAGAATTTCCAGGATTGATCATTGGGATGATAAACTAGGCTTTGCTTTATATGCCCGGTGCGGTTGTGTGTAAGTGTGTCACCAGGGGCGATGATAACCACGAAGAGCAGATGCGTCTCGCCACCAAGGTCTCCTATCTACTTGTTAATTACCTGCTGTTTCCATGGATGAATGATACAAAGGATTCCAGAAGAACATGTCAGAGGACTGTTCCCTTCTCTTGCCCATCAAGAAATGAGAAGTCGATTCTATACAGCCATTCCTCGAGACAATTACACCTATACTAACAGAAGTAGTCCCCGTCCTCCAAAGATGCAAGCCCCTGTAAGAAAAGATGTCGTGACATGGACCAGGTCACCAGCCACTCTGCCGGTCTGCTTGTCGCATTGCTGCCTGCACGACAAGCCTCGATGGGGTTCACCGATGGCGATACGATACGCCAGGATCTGCAATGCAACAAATCCCTGGCCGTGTAAGAATTAGAAAAAAAGAAAGGGAAAAAAGTCGGTGACTCAGCACGGGCGTGCTCATGCAGAAGAGTGGTGTACAGCCCTTGGGTCGTACTGTAAGTATCGAGACAAGGAACTTGCATCGTTGGACGTTGATTTTCATTGGAACCGCCGGAGCAGATACGCCACTCACTCAATCATTGCACTGCCATCCGGAGCTGAACCAAGGATTGGCCGCTGACGTGCTGTTTAGCGACAGCACATATGTGCGTGGTATTGGTGTTTACCGAGTGTTCCGCTCTTTCGTTTTCTTACAATTTCTATGTTTTTTTATTAAAAAAAGGCAAAAGAAAAAAGGCGGGAGGGTGATAAAATCCAAGTCAATTTGATCGTTTTTCTTAAAATGTAAAACAAATCCAAGTGTTTACCACCCTCTACATGCTTCAACTTTGACTGATTCGGGGGGGGGGGGGGGGGGGGTGGTGTAGGAAGGCTTGCTATGAGTGCCCAACATGTCTTGGTAAATTCTCCGAACAAAGTAACAGCTCTCGTCCTTGCCGAATACCCACCATCACCTCATCCTGATCACGAGATCAAAGGCATGTAAAACATGATGACGAAATCAATCCCAGTCTTGAGGCTAGGATCTCGAGATGCTTCTCTTGTCAGCTGCTGCCTAGGTATGCTGTTCCCCTTTTGGTGCATCGGACATGTGCTTTGTGGATTGGATCGAGCCCAAGAACGCTTCTCGGGATGAGCCGGGACATCGATGAAATGAGTGGACTGGTCGGGCTATGCCTACCTACCTACCTTTGAGTATCAGGAGGAACACGGTTGGGGTGGACGAGGAGACGTCTTGGAGCGGGTAGCGGGCTGCTCGATGGCCTGAGTTGCGAATAACTTCAAGGCGTCTGGACATTGGCAACATATGCTCTGTACATACATTCCTTACCTGCGTTTAGGCGATCGCATGAGACCCATAATGGGTTTGTCTCAGGAGAGCTCGATTGCTGGCATCTGTGCCCGATCACCGTTTCTGGGCATGTGGCTCGATAGAGTCTCCGTTATCTCGATGAAAAGGTCACGAAACGGAAGACAGGGCACTTGATGACGTGAAGAAGTTAGTAGAGATGTTGGCTGTTTCTGCAACATCTCCCTTGCTATAGATCTTTAGGCATCTGACATGTACACTAAAAGCAGGCTGTTGGGCGTCACTGAATCATCGATGCATGGCGCAGCTGAGGGTGCGCAAGATGCAGACAGGGTTTAGCAGGCGGGTGGCTCATGTGCCGCCAGTGATGCGGTCGGTGACTGTGCCCAAGGCATCCCTGCTTGAGGATGAGAGTCATCTGGATCTGCCATGCATCTAATATTCCCCTCCTATTGCTGCCGCTACGGTTTCGGTGGAATGAAGTGCAAGGTCAAGATGTGTAGAAGATTGAGGAGATGTCCAGTTAGTAGTCAACCTAGGGCTTTTTCTTTGATACATGCGTGGGCTTCGGCGGCTATGCGTACCTTCTTTCTGTCTTTAGTTGACAGATTAGGAGTTAAGTTCCTCCACTAAAAGACCCTATCCTTCTCATAGTGAGGCTTCTGACGGAAGAGGTCCCCGGCTCACCGAGTGAGGCTCACAATGAGAGGCAGGGAACTGAACGAAAAGCGCCAACAAACTTCACACGTCTTGAGGCTTCATAGAAACTTAGAGCCCCTCCGCTTCATGAGTATGTACATCCTCTCCTGGGTTACATTATGTTGTACGTTGCACTCGTGACTCTCTTTCTGCGCGAAAGCAGACTCTGGCTATACTTGCCTGCCAGCTAGAATGGTGCGATTGTCAGCATGGTCTTACGGATTGACTTTAAGCGCGTGCAAACTTAGAGGCTTCCAGCTTTCTACTGTATGAAAGTGACTTCTTGTAATGATGACCACTTGATGTAGTCTCGAGGGCCGAGTCTGTTCTTATCATGCCCTGTTGCATCCAGACTGAAGCTATAAGGGTAGGGGTTGGAGTAGGTAATGATCGACTGGTACATATATGAGTCTGAATGGTATAAGATCCGGTGACCGTGTATCGGCGGTTCTGCCATTGAGCGCCGCTGTACCTCGGTAGATGTTGTTGCTCGTGATCCTAGGCGAAGCACCTTCCGAGGTCGGCAGGCGAGAGAAGCTCGAGGAAGAGAGGATGCTTTTGGGCAGTTTTGCATCGGGGTTGCAAAGAGTTTCGGCGTGGGTGTGTGCTACGTGTGAAAGGAAACGCTTGAGAGGCGTGAAGGGGGAATAGTCCAACAGTATCAGAGCTAAAGGCTTGGAGAAAGCTGAGTCATTCAATTAGTATTGGGCCAAGTTTGTGATCAAGTAGTGAAGGTAAAAAAGTCGATAGAACGTGTCATATAGGCGTATGCTCCGCTCCTACGTACGATCTGGGATGGTGGGTTCAGACCATGGTAAGTAAGTGCCTAGTAGTCAAATAAAAGACATATTGGCGACTTGGTCTACTCTCACTCAGAACCATGAACAGAGTAATAAGGCGCGGGGGAACGGCCATGAGGGCAACATCACTTGCCGAAAGACGCGCAGTACTTGTCGTGTTCGTCATGCTTTTGATTCCTGGCCTAGGCCTCTATCATCTAAAAGTCATTCTCATCAGACCCCGAGACAATGACATTGTTGACCTTAAGCACCATGCGACATAATTGCGTCGCAAGCTGGAGCTGCTGCTTCTTTCCAATCAAGGGGTCGATGACGAAGGCATCCTTCATGTTGTCATCGCCACGGCCCATGCAGTCAACACCAAGCCTTCCCCTGTTGGCATCAGACTTCACCTGTTGACTCTTCACCTCGGCAAGTGTTGAGATGGGGTTCAAACCGCTGTTCTCGGCAAGGGCCATCGGGACGGCGTCAAGAGCCTCGGCGAAAGCGCGCATGGCGTACTGCTCGAGACCTGGAGTCTTGACGGCGGCATCCTCAACGGCAAGAGAGCAAGCAATCTCTGCGGCACCTCCACCGTAGACAACACGATTGTCACGCACGAGGTTGCGGACAACGCAGAGAGCATCGTGCAGAGAGCGCTTGGCTTCATCAATGATCTGCATATGTGTGATTAGCTAGTGTTCGGGTGAAACCTAAGGGGTTCGACTTTACCATCTTGTTGCTACCACGAACAAAGACTGTTACAGCCCTGGTGTTGGCGCACTCCTCAATGACCAGCATCTTTTCGCGCGTTGTGCCAAATGACATCTCCCTGACAACACCAGCGGTTCCTAACTTCTCTGGTTTAAGGTCCTCGAAACGGGGCACGATGCGGCCATTGGTAGCAATGGCGATCAACTCAATCTCGGGGCCACCGACCCATCTTACAGCTGGGAGCTGATTTTGGAGAAGCAAGTGGTTAGCCTCATCATCGAAACCCCACTGGCAAATAACCAGATTGGCACCGGTATCCTTGAGCTGCTGGATCATCTCGATGAACTTTTCCCGCTCGTAGTTCTGCATCTTCTTGAATTCCTCCACGCTAGTAATGTCGAGTTTGTGCTTGGTTTTAGGCTTTGGAGGCTCGAAGGCGCAGGTGAGGATAGCCATCTTGGCATCGTGGACCACAGAAGGCATCTGAGGGTGAGAGAAATCCTTGTCGACAATCACGCCTTTAACAAGGATGGTGTCCTCGAGTGAGCCACCAACCTTGCCGTCAACCTTGATGAGCTCGAAGTCGACGTCCCTTCTCTCAAGATCAGCGACGGACAGCACGGCGTCTACGGCAATCTTGGCGAACTGATCATGGGCCTTGGAAACAATCTTGGAGCCCAAACTCGTCCGGGCAACTTTCATTAGCTTTGAGGTGTCGTCCTTGGAGAACTCGATCTCGTCGGAAATGCGGTCAAGCTCTGCAACAGCGATGTCGCAAGCCTGGTCGTAGCCGTCGGCAATCCGGATGGGATGGATGCCCTTGTCAATCAAATCGGCTGCCTGTTCAAGCATGGCGCCAGCAAGAACAACGACGCCAGTGGTTCCATCTCCAATCTCGTCATCCTGTGACTTGGACAACTCAACCAGAAGCTTGGCGACATGGTTGCTCACCTCCATCTGCTGCAGGATCGTGGCACCATCGTTGGTTACTGTGATATCACCATCGGACGAAATGAGGATCTTGTCGAGGCCACGAGGGCCGAGGGAGCTCTTAACGAGGTTCGCAACGGTTCGTGCGGCGAGAATGTGTGACTTGACGGCTTCGTTGCCAAACTGGCGCTTCTTCTTTCCCTGACTGCAAGTTTGTTAGAGTATTCAGGTAGTTCAGGCAATGTATATACTAACTCTCTGACGACAATGAAGGGACGGCCTTGCTCGTCCTTCATCACCGTCGCTATTGTGGCCAACGTTAGCTTCTTCCCACATGCCACCATCGCGGGGCTCCAAGCTCACCGTTTGAAACATCCAAGTCTGTCAACGTTAGTAGGGCATGCAATTCACATTTAGAGGGGATTCACTCACTTAAAGAATCCATGATCGCGACGCGAGCTGACGAGAGCTCCTCCGTTATGCTGTGAATAGAATCAACGCAGTGCTGGAGAAAGGGTGGTGGTTGCGCCTAGCTCAAGGTCTCCTATCTCTCTCTGCCTGTGCCTGGCTGGCCCTTCATTTTTTACAAATAATCGGGGCCCCTCCGACACAGGGACGGCAGTCGGCGAAAGGAAAGTCCGCTGGGAAAGGCCTGCTTGAAGGCCATCTTACAGGGGACCTAGCTCCCTCTAGTGGTTTCTTTGGGTCAGTTGGGCACCTGTGGGGTTGTGTGACGCAGGCGTGACTGGTATCGATTACCCCTCCATCGTTTCGTTGCCCCTCCGTCGAGCGTCGAGGGGGAGAGATGTCTAGCTCTGAAGTTTTGATAGTCTGCAAGTTTACTTGACATTACGCGATCAAACTCTCCAGGAATCCGATTGTCACGAATTTTCATGGTCTTTTCTCGAGAACAGACTATATTAGCCAGCACTGTCTGGAGGCGATATACTCCTGTTGGCTAGGTAGTTTGCACTGCCTATACCCCGCCATCGACACGAGCTTGTGCACCATACACTAAGATTACTGGCTTCCTGGCTACAAGATGTCTCGTCGGGCACCAGAGTTTGATGACGATGACTTGGACTATGATGACGGATACGACGAAGCAGAGGACGATGAGCTGAGCCCGGAGGACCGCGTTGCCATGGACCAGGCCAAAGCTCAAGTCAGCGCAGCTCTCGGCGCTGAATACCGGAAGCTAGCCACAAAAGACGTCGAGGAGACTCTTTGGCATTATTACTACGATGTGGAAAAGTCTGTCGCCTATCTGCGCAAAACGTACCTCTCGGCACCAGCTTCCAAGGCTATGCCTAAGGCCGCCCCTAAGAAGGCACCTGAAGGTACGTCAGGAAAGCTCTCCTTTCTCGCATCCGCACAGTATTTTGGGGAGTACGCAGCAGACGAAGAGCATTCGATGCCGAATGCTTGCCCTGGTTTTTGGGACGACGAAACTCGTCATCCAGAATTCCCTCTGGCCTCATTACCAGCTGGGGGCATCTACAAGTCGTTCTTCAGCGACATGCCCTGGCTGAATGTACCTCAACATCGGAAAACCACATTTTTGGAGCCTTGCAGACCTCGTGGTGGCCTGCTTGGCGGCGGTGATGGAGCTCCCAAAATGTCCAAACTTCAAGCCTTGGCCGCGGCAAGGAAGAAGAAGACAGAGGAGAAGAAGGAGAGTTCCAAGGCGGGCATCCCTCCAAGCACAGAAAGTGACATGAAAAGGCTTTCCATCTCCAATCACAGAAAGGAGAATGAGCACCCAAGCTTGGGCCTCGTCAAGAGGCAGAAAACGGTCGACACTCGGCCGCCCTTGTCTGAGCAAAAACTTCAACCAGAACTTGGGTTGCTTGGCAAGGACCAAGAGACTCAGAATGGAAGTGGTGTCTCGAGTGGCACGGGTCAAAACATGACAGAAATAAATTCATCAGATATCAAGTCTGAGGATGAAGCTATCATGTCAACGCCTCATGCCCCTTCCGCCTTCGCACGGACGCTCTTTGGATCTGCTCCGAACACCTCAAAACCCCAACGCGATGTCTTTGCCATGCCCTATACCTCCTCTTCAACCTATTTCGCCGGCGTCTTCTCCAAACCCAGTCCTGATGATATTGTTCTCACAGCCCAGGCGAAAGGTTCGAATTTTGCAAAGACGAAATGATGGGCTAATCCTAACTTCTTGACAGCGGGGAAGAAGGCCTCCCAGCCAGCAGCTAAGACTGCAAAGGCTTCGCAGAAAGACAACGGGAACTCGAAAGAGAGTCAAGTAGCGAACGGCATTGCTGGGCTGAAGATCAACGATGTTCCTCCTCCGAAGAGCAAGGGACTGGACGTCGTCAAGGAATTCGAAGCTAGCACTAGCAAACGGAGTGTCAGCTTTGTCGTTGTTGGTCAGTTTCAGATCTCATCCGCGTTTCCAACCTCGAAGACTAACATTCCCAGGCCATGTAGACGCCGGCAAAAGCACTCTTATGGGCCGGTTGCTTGTTGACCTGAAATACGTCGACCAAAGAACAGTGGAAAAGTACCGAAGACTAGCAGAAAAGACGGGCAAGCAGTCTTTTGCTCTCGCATGGGTTATGGATCAGAGAGAGGAGGAGAGAGATCGGGGTGTTACCATTGACATCGCCACGAATCACTTTGAGACGGATAAAACGAAGTTCACCATTCTCGATGCACCTGGTCACCGGGATTTTGTGCCCAACATGATTGCGGGTGCAAGCCAGGCTGACTTTGCCATCCTCGTCATTGATGGAAACACTGGCGCGTACGAAAAGGGCTTGAAAGGCCAGACTCGTGAACACGTACTCCTTCTTCGGAGTCTTGGTGTCCAACGACTGATAGTTGCAGTCAACAAGCTGGACATGGTCGGCTGGTCCAAGGATCGATTCGATGAAATCTCGCAGCAGGTCGGCGGGTTCCTGACCGGGCTGGGATTCCTTGAGAAGCATGTCACTTTCGTTCCTATCTCTGGTCTCAACGGAGACAACATCACGAAGCCTATCGAGAATTCCTCTGCGTCCTGGTACAAGGGCGTCACGCTCGTGGACGCCTTGGAGGCTTCTGAGTCGACCACGAAGCGGGCACTTACCAAACCTTTCCGATTGGGAATTTCAGAGGTCTTCCGTTCTCAGCAGGGCAGTATGACCTTGTCAGGTCGAGTCGATTCCGGAACTTTCCAGATAGGCGATGCTATCGTGGTTCAGCCAAGCGGCGAAACAGCATATGTCAAGTCTATTGTTGTGGATACAGATAGCCAGGACTGGGCAGTGGCCGGCCAAAACGTGAGTATTGCGCTTACAGACATGGACCCAATTCATGTTCGGGTGGGAGATATCGTCTGCCATGCGGCGGACCCCATCCCATGTGGTGACACCTTTACTATGAAGGCAATGGCATTCGAGCATCTCATGCCAATGCCAGTAGACCTTCACCGGGGCCGTCTCCACGCGCCAGGGCAAATTTTGTCCATGACAGCAACACTAGACAAGACCACAGGGCAAGTCTTGAAGAAGAAGCCTAAAGTGGTTCAGCCAGGTGCTGTCGCACGAGTCATTATCAAGCTGGCGAATAAGGTGCCTCTCGAGGTTGGGCAGAGGGTGGTCATTAGGAGTGAAGGTGAAACTGTGGCGGCCGGCCTCTTGGAATAGGTAAGGCTGGAGCTCTGAATATGTATGCACGAACCATATAGAGACGACTTGCACGACATTACGCATGCGTTCCAAAGAGCGATGAGTCATTATCATCAGGAAATACATGAATTCATTTTCTAGTGTTCCCGTATGATACGGTATAGTAAGAACCAGTATATTCTGAGTCATCCTTTGCGTTGACACAGCCTGGATTGGCAGGTCATGGCTTATGATTAGAGGAGGCTGTAGGGTGGGATACATCGTATTCGAAGAGACAAGTGGCCACAAGCCTGCAATGGAATAACATAGAACGTCTTCTGGAAATTTCTAAGGTGTCACGTCACGTCACGTCACGTCACAAAATGCGCTATACAGATGTGAGTTTCCTAATCTTGCCATATCCGAAATGTGTGTCCAAGACGGTTCTGACTGTCTTTATTAGGCTTTGACGGATGGAAGCTCGCCGGAGAGAATACAGTGCGGCTGTAGATCCATACTGTATAATGCCGGCACTTGAGGACAGCTTTGCCACATTCCAGGGGTTTCTATGGCCCCGTGGCCTCAAGTGCGTTCGCTTTCATGCACTGATCACAATCAACGTAGCTACGGCTGTGAGCACAGTGCGAGCCAATGGAACCCCTATGAGACCCCTGTCACGTGGATCCGCGAGCTTAGACGCAGGGGTGGCTGCCGGAAGCGTCACTGGCCACTTTGTTAACCGGGGCGGCTCCAGATCAGTGTGTCCCGCTACGAAAAGTGGCTGCTGGAAGCTCTCCAATGTGCCACCTGGCCTTTTTGCGCCGATCTGGACACCTCGACATTTCTCCAGGGTGCACAGGTACAGCTGCCTCTTAAAGCTGCCCCCTCCAAAGTTCTCCAAAGTTGAACTCTTCCCTCAACATCCACAACTCTATCCTCACCTCTCGTGATACCCAACATTTCTCCGACTCTCCGCAGTAAAAGAGATTGAGGCTCAGGTGACTCTCTCTGCGTCGGAGCTCTCGTTCTCGAAACTCTCGTTTGCATATTACAACGCCGTGTGCTCGAGGCATTGCATCTTTTATTTCGACGCTTTTTCACAAATCTGGCAATGGCTCGTTCAAGGAGCTCGCTGGCACTTGGCTTCGGCCTCTTGTGCTGGCTCACCCTCCTGTTCTCTCCTCTCGCTTTCGTTCAGACCGCTAAGGCTGACGATGCTGATAACTATGGCACTGTCATTGGTATTGTGAGTACCACTCCTATTTCCAGCTCACTCCCTTGGACTGCGCGCTGACTTCTCTCTCAGGACCTTGGTACAACCTACAGCTGTGTCGGTGTGATGCAGAAGGGCAAGGTTGAGATTCTCGTCAATGACCAGGGTAACCGAATTACTCCCTCATACGTTGCCTTCACCGACGAGGAGCGCCTCGTTGGTGATTCTGCCAAGAACCAGGCCGCCGCGAACCCTTACAACACTATCTTCGACGTCAAGTAAGCATATCCCAAATTTTTGTTAATCGATTTGAATGCTAATGTTTTTCAAAGGCGTCTCATTGGTCGCAAGTACGACGAGAAGGATGTCCAGGCCGATCTCAAGCATTTCCCCTACAAGGTCGTCAACAAGGAGGGCAAGCCTATTGTCCAGGTCGAGGTTGATGGCGCCAAGAAGCAGTTCACCCCTGAGGAGATTTCCGCCATGATTCTTGGAAAGATGAAGGAGGTCGCCGAGTCCTACCTGGGCAAGAAGGTCACCCACGCCGTGGTCACTGTCCCCGCCTACTTCAACGTAAGTTTTCCAAGCCAGACTCGAGCGCTTCGCCGCTAACAGCAAGCAGGACAACCAGCGCCAGGCCACCAAGGATGCCGGTATCATCGCCGGTCTCAACGTCCTCCGTATTGTTAACGAACCCACCGCCGCTGCCATCGCCTACGGCCTTGACAAGACCGAGGGTGAGCGCCAGATCATTGTCTACGATCTCGGTGGTGGTACTTTCGATGTCTCCCTTCTCTCTATCGATGAGGGTGTCTTTGAGGTCTTGGCTACCGCTGGTGACACCCATCTCGGCGGTGAAGATTTCGACCAGCGTGTCATCAACCACTTCGCCAAGCTCTACAACAAGAAGAACAACGTCGACATTACCAAGGATGCCAAGGCGATGGGTAAGCTCAAGCGCGAGGCTGAGAAGGCGAAGCGTACTCTTTCTTCTCAGAAGAGCACCCGCATTGAGATCGAGGCATTCTTCGAGGGCAATGACTTCTCTGAGACTCTTACCCAGGCCAAGTTCGAGGAGCTTAACATGGATCTCTTCAAGAAGACCCTGAAGCCGGTTGAGCAGGTTCTCAAGGATGCCAATGTCAAGAAGTCCGAGATCGACGACATTGTCCTTGTTGGCGGCTCTACCCGTATTCCCAAGGTCCAGTCTCTCATTGAGGAGTTCTTCTCCGGCAAGAAGGCTTCCAAGGGCATCAACCCCGATGAGGCTGTCGCTTTCGGCGCCGCCGTTCAGGCTGGTGTTCTCTCTGGTGAGGAGGGTACCGAGGACATCGTCCTCATGGATGTCAACCCTCTTACCCTCGGTATCGAGACCACTGGTGGAGTTATGACCAAGCTCATTCCCCGCAACACACCTATTCCCACCCGCAAGAGCCAGATCTTCTCGACCGCGGCTGACAACCAGCCCGTGGTCCTGATCCAGGTATTCGAAGGCGAACGTTCCTTGACGAAAGACAAGTTAGTATTCCCATTCCCATTTGCTCCCAGGTCTACACATTATGTCGAGGTACATCAGATGTTTCCAACTCCAGAAAGTTGAGAACCCTCAACAGGAGGGAGGTACGCCTCAACTTAGGATCAGGGTTAAACCCTAACCCTAACCCTGTGAACACTGATGTTCCTCGACATTTTGGTGATAAGTTCGTACTTCGCGACATTTGTGCTCACATTTCAATAGCAACATCCTCGGCAAGTTCGAGCTTACTGGCATCCCCCCTGCCCCTCGTGGCGTTCCCCAGATCGAGGTCTCCTTCGAGCTCGATGCCAACGGAATCCTCAAGGTCTCTGCCCATGACAAGGGCACTGGCAAGCAGGAGTCCATCACTATCACCAACGACAAGGGCCGTCTTACTCCCGAGGAGATCGAGCGCATGGTCGCTGAGGCCGAGAAGTTCGCCGAGGAGGACAAGGCTACTCGTGAGCGCATTGAGGCTCGTAACGGCCTTGAGAACTACGCCTTCAGCCTCAAGAACCAGGTCAATGATGATGAGGGCCTCGGTGGCAAGATTGACGACGAGGAGAAGGAGACTGTGAGTATATTATCGGTTCCGTGATTACTTGATGGAGTATGCGCTAACTAACTGGGTACAGATTCTCGACGCCGTCAAGGAGGCTACCGAGTGGCTCGACGAGAACGGCGCCGATGCCTCCACCGAGGACTTCGAGGAGCAGAAGGAGAAGCTATCCAACGTCGCCTATCCCATTACCTCCAAGATGTACCAGGGTGGTGGCCCAGGTGGCGCTGATGCCGATGACGATGCTGAGATCCACGACGAGCTGTAAATGTACTAGAATCGCCTTGACGATCGACACCAAAAGAGTCGACGCCCCGTCTTGTTTTTTTGATAAGAACCCAAAAGGGGCACACTTT
Source organism: Sarocladium brachiariae (assembly GCA_008271525.1). Taxonomy (NCBI): domain Eukaryota; kingdom Fungi; phylum Ascomycota; class Sordariomycetes; order Hypocreales; family Sarocladiaceae; genus Sarocladium; species Sarocladium brachiariae. Next base: position 291,518 of record RQPE01000012.1, on the reverse strand, counting down.
CATGCGAACATGTTTCATGGTGTTTTGGTGGTTATTCGCGCGATGAGTATAATGTCACGCGCCTGTGGCTTGTCCGCAGATAGGAGTCCGTGAGCTTAGACTTAAAAAGAAAGCATCTGATCAAAGTTGTGCCCTACACCGACGTGTATTTTGTGACATAATCCTGCCGTTGCTGCTCACTGGTTCTACTGCCTGAACACTTAGGTATTGGGTTTCGGATGGGCTGCTTTCTATTGTTCATTGGGACAATGGCTTTCATTCTCACCCATCAATAAGCACTACCTTCTCCTGCCCCTCACCATCCTTCATAGCTGCTCCTCGCACTTTCATGCGGCGGCAGCTGACTTATTGCGACGCTCTGGTGAGGGCTGACTTGATTCACACCCAGCGAGTGGCACGCCCTCAGCTCGAGTTAAGCATCGCTATCCCGGGTGCCCATCTCCAAGTTGCGAATTGATCAACAGGAGATTCCCTTAGGAATGATGCCTCGACTACCAAAACGCCCCCCTCCGCCAGTCAATGAGCCCGCTCCTGGTCAAGACTTCCTCAAATCGATCCAAAGCTTCTTTCGCGAAGCCATCGAGGCAAAAAAGCCGGGCTACCCCAGCAGGAACGATTTCACACTTATGAACAGCGCCATCGTACTCTTCCTGCAAGCATGTCGCTACAATACGGGGGCGAAGGCACGAGCCGAAGCACCGATAAAGCTTCCCGGAGGCTGTGAGCCGAAGACACGAATTGGTCTGCCACCGAGCGGCTTCAGCGTGGATGAAAAGCTGAGTTCGAAGCTCTTGAAAATGAAGTGTGGTGAGCAATTTGTTGGAACGTTGCAGGTAGCGATCAACAAACATTTCAACATCAAGATACCCAGGAAGCGGAGGGCGCCTGCTGAGATGAGACAGCTTGGCTCCGTGAAAAGGGTGCAGGTAGATCCTACAACTGCTTCACAAGATCCAAAGCTATTGCCCAGAGCAGCTTCAGAAGTGACCGATGATGCAGAGAGAGCCGACCACAAGCGGCAAACACTTATCGAAGATCAAAGCTCGCAAGAAGACCGATGCCATAACATCACACCGCCAAGGGCTGATCTCGCGGCTACACGACGCCTGAGAAATCATGATACCATTCTAAGCCACGAAGTGCAGGAAGCAGAAGAAGACGGCGTCACTGTTAAGAAATCCCAGGATGGCCTTGATGGAGATGTGGCCCGCACTCACAACGATATTTCAATACCTGCTGGGCTAGATACAGTTAACCGCGACCAAAGAGTCTTGGAGCACAATGTAACAGCAGCCAAATTCATTGATCATGGAACTGACATTTCGGAAGCCCCATCATTTGCCCCGGAACCTCTTGCTCATCACGCAGATTATCCTGGAAGCACTCCCGAATTGTCCCTTAACCTTACCGGGGAGAATCAATGTAAACTGCAATCAGCGTGTGCACGGCGGCAGTGCCAAAATGGTGATGATACTGTCATAAGAGAAAGCCCCCCAGCGGCCGAGGTTCCCCAGGCGAGCGAAATTCAGGACCCTGGAACTCTGGAACCACGGAACTCGTCGACACTGATATCGGAAAGTTTCCCAGTGGTCCAAGGTACGGCAGAAAGGAGAAACTACGTGAAGCGTCCTATTCGCTTGAAGCTCAACCATCGGGAAACGGTTCCTACGCCCTTCACATACAGTCACATCATCGACCATTTGGCTACGAGGACGATGTCCGTTTCGGCAGAGGCATAGGACGCCTACCGCCCAACATTAACTGATAGCCTCGAGTGTGTTGCCCACGATCTCCGGGAGACATGGCGCAGCATAGAAGCATCCGAGAAACTTTCGGAAGACTCTCCTTTGCCGGAATCTCTCCCATTTCGCTCTCTATACCCAAAGCTCTCGAAATTTCCTGCAGGGACCTGGGCCATCTACCAAAGTCAAATCGAAAGACTTCATTTCGCGGGAAAATTTAGAAACATGGATATTTTGCAGAGGTTGCAGAAGCTCTCGAACATATGCATTGAGCCAGAGGAAGAGCGGGCAATGGGTGAAGGCAAGTGGGAAAGAGTCGAGGCCGCGGTAGTGATTGCTGCATTCTTGGCGGAGTATACGGGCTCTGACATGGCTTCGGGTGAAGAGAGGGCGATGGTCAACAATTGGGTGAGAAACAAGATGCGAGAGGTCCAATTTCTCAAGGAGACAGTCGAAGGCAGGTGGTAGGCTGTTGCATTCGAGATTTGCTTTTGGGTTATGTCTTTGAAGTAATGGGAACAGGGCTCAAGTGGCGCTTGACATCGAAGTCCTCCAAATGAGGGCTTGGAGACAGTTGATAAATGGGTTTGAAAGGTTTTTTTTTTTAATTCTCGACGCCGGAGACTGATTCCAACCGTTAAGGAACTTCGTTGAGGCGTGAAAAGGTTTCAAAGCTGGCCGGGATGAGAGGGAAAGATCGGAACTGTCCTAAAAGCCCGCACTTATGGGATTTATAACAATTGCACAGAGACATGAAGCTCTAGTGAACTTCAGTGTTAATATATCTAATATCATTCGCGAGATTTTGGCCAACGTCCTAACCACCCTTGCGAGCGCATGGAGTGAAAGTGATCACGTGATCACGCGCCCCTGAATTAGGCTTTAGGGAATGTCAGACGCGACACTCGCGCGATAGTATGACGACATTGACCTCCCAGGCATTTAGTCAGGATTCGCATCTTAGGACCGTTGTTATACCGACGGCAATCCGATTCCATATAATCTCTTGTCAAACGACTTTGCCCCCACGAGATGCCAGCTGTGAAGCGATCTGCAGATGCTATGGCAGTGCCTCGTCGGCGCTCCGGTCGCATATCAAGTACGCCAAAGAAGAGCACCTTCTTCGAAGACCCGGACGCGGACTCTGGAGATGACAGTCTTCCTCCAAAGAAGCGCGGCAGGCCATCGAAGAGGGGTTCATTGACAAAGAAGGAATCTGAGGAGCAGTATGATGATAGCGATAGCACTGACGATGGTGACGAGACCAACGGGAGTGAGGAGCCAAAGCAGCCAAGAAAACGAGGACGACCGCCGAAGCAGACGAAATTATCTAAGAACGATTCTGAAGAGCAATACGAAGATGAGGATGACGCAGAAGAAGAAGGAGACGATGATGATGAGGACCACGACGAGGATGCCCCGATGAAAAAGAGGGTGATTCCCCTCGAGCAGATGCGCGATACAGGCGGCATCGACTATAAAGATCATAGGGTCCACAAGAACACGCTGCTATTCTTAAAAGATCTCAAAGCAAACAACCGTCGACCATGGTTGAAATGTAAGTATCGAGCGATCTACGGTTGACTTGCACGGATATTGACATTTTCTCTTTCCCTTTCCAAGCACATGACGGCGAGTACAGGCGGGCAGTGGAAGACTGGAAGAGTTTTGTTGAGACCACAAGTCAGAAAATCTCTGAGATCGACGAGACAGTCCCCGAGCTGCCGGTGAAGGATGTGATCTTCCGCATACACAGGGACATTCGCTTCAGCAAGGATCCAACGCCTTACAAAGTATAGTTTGAGTCTGTTCTCAAAAGAGAGACTACAGCTGACATGCCAAATAGCCACACTTCTCTGCGGCATGGTCTCGCACGGGTCGCAAAGGACCCTACGCATGTTATTATATCCACTGCGAACCTGGTTCATCTTTCATTGGCGGCGGCTTGTGGTGTCCCGAAGCGTCGCATGTTCGCAAGTTGCGGCGCAGTATCGACCGGCACCCGGACGATTGGCGTGCCATGTTGAATGATTCGCAGTTTCGAAGACTGTTCCTGGAGCACGGGAAGAAGACGAAGGGTCTCGATGCTGTTGATGCTTTCTGCGATAAGAATAGCAGCAATGCGTTGAAGAAGAAACCCATGGTAAGTTTCTGTTTGTTGAGCCCCTGGAAGGCTACAACCGGGTTGTGACCATCCGGACGTTTATCTAATCTCTTCATAGGGCTATGAGGCAACTCATCCAGATATCAAAATGCTCCGACTCAGGAACTTCACGGTCGGCCAGAAGATTGACGACAGCCTGTTCTGCAAAGACAATGTGCAACAGGAACTTGAACCTCTGTTCACGGCGCTCCGAGGATTTGTGAGTGGCATGACTGATCCCTGGCGCTTGTACAGCTGCAACTGACGCTGATCGATATAGGTGACGTTCCTGAATAGGATTGTGATGCCAGATCCGGGGGATGAGGATGAGAGCGACGACGATGATGACGAGACATGAACCATTCAACTATGAAACTATTGAATACCAGTTTTTTGAACACAGGGAAACATCTTATCAATAGTATAGGGTGTTCGTCTGTCGACCTCAATGGTCACGCTGGACCAATTTACCCGTTCAAACCCTGGTTTGGCGTCGAACCTGTACATAAGTCTCGAATGCTTGGCCCTGAGTCTGGATAATTCTTTAGAAGCGGACTTCAAAAGTTTTTTTTTTAAATTCAAATTATGATTACGCAGTCATGGTGCACAGAAATTGCCGAGATTCTATTCTGTCACACTGCTCTCTTCAGCGACCTGTCTTTTCCCACTCCTGGTCCCAGCCTTGTCCTGAGGATTCTGCATGTCACCCAGATGCACTCTTCGGCGGGCATCAATATACATCATATACTCCTGATATGTGTGTGGAATAACGCGGACGCTTTTCGGGACTGAAAAGGTATAGTTGAACTGACCAGTTGGCTTGGCCAGGCCATGCTCAACATCCCGCACCTTGCTGTCAACGCGCACGTGCACACGTGTCATAGGGTTCTTCGGGTCCTGCTGCTGCGGTTCGCTGCCATCCTCTTCTAACAGCGGTGGATCAGTGTAGGCAACTGTCGCCTTGAGGTACAGCACGCTACCCACGGGGACGGGGTTGCGGAATGTGCAGGGATCAGCACTGATGAAAGTCGGACGGGCGTGGGCGAAGCTCGCTGCACAGCAGAAAGCCAACTCGAATGTCTGCTTGAGGTGAAAGCCGCCAAAGATCATCGTCTGATGTCGGTTGCGGTACTGCGGCTGCATTATCGAGGCGGTGGACAGGGTGGTCTTTGCCATCTCGATCACGTTATCTGGCTGTCTGATGTCGTTGTTCGGATCATGATACTGCACTTGACGTAGCCACAACTTGTGGATCAGCGCAGACTCGGGGTCGTTGGGCTCCGTCGCAAGCAGCGAGCTCTGGGCTGTCCTCTTCTTTGCCAGCGACTTGGCTTCGCCGGCCTTGAAGATGGCCTCCTCCTCTGGAGTCTCGCAGATGAGGGCCGGGATGCTGACAGGCTTCCTGGTGCTCGGATCGAGCGCCACCATCGTGAAGGTGCAGGTCAGAAGCACGTCCTCGGGCCGGCTAGGCTCGCCTTCTGGACGGGCACGCGCGACACGGCAGGTGATCTCTGCGCTACTCCTCCCGGAGGCGTACGTGACTTGGCCGCTGTACTCAAGATCGCAGATCTCGACGAGAGGGTGCGCTATCGTGATGCGGTCCAAAGCAGCCGTGACAACGGTCACGCCGGGCCCGGTATGCTTATACACGATGATGCCAGACAAGGCGTCAAGATCCATGAAGATAGTCCCGAGCCTGCAGCTATGTTAGGCTCCTAAAATTCACTCCGTCCACGGAAACTGTGATTCGTACCTGATGTGGCCCGAAGCATTGATATATGTGTCAGACAGCCAAGGATCTTGGCCCAGTGGTAGTACAATACGATGATAACTATCGCTCATCTTTCTCGGGGACAGATCACGCTCTTGGGGCTGAGCCTCGGAGGGGATGCTGCTTCCCTTGCCATTCTTTTGGTTCCTGAACGCTTCGATCCAAGGCGTTGGCAATCTCTCATCGGTCAGGCCCCGGAACACGCCGTCTGTGCGATTGCTGGGCGTTGCGTGAATCCATCGCAACACAGTGCTTGCAGGGTGCTGGTATAGGCGCGCGCGACGGCAATTGGAAGCCAGAAGCGACCGCAGAGAGGGCCCAAGACTCACCATGATGCCGTGCCAGTCAAACCTTTCCAGAAGGCTTCAAACGCTCAATTGAGGTACCTTTTTGGATGTAAATTGTCTTGTTCCTTCGGTAACTTCGACTCTTGGTTCGGGTCATCCCGCGATCTAGAGTGGAGTAGATTATGCAGCTATTGAGGACTATCGTTCTATCGCTTCAGAGTAATGTGCCATGGAACGCACCCTCGAGAGCTGCGTCTTCTTGGAAATCCTCTTGGGTGTAGTGAGTATATTACTGGATAACATATATCATTCTGGTGTTTACAGGTATCTGTGTTTTCCTTTTACCAGGCCCGTTGTTACCCTCAGTCGGCCCACGCCCCAAGGAACTCTTTGTTCTCCGCAAACTGGGCCTTCACCATCTCAGCATGCTTCTCACTCCTGGGCACAAAGCGGACCTTGAAATCCTTCACAAAGTTGAGGAACCCCTCATCCCACATCTCATAGCCTATACTGAGGTCCCCGACCTCTTCAATCCGGAATGCCCATAGCAGCTGTGCCATGATGCGCCACTGAATCCGCTCCGCTAGGTGGAAACCAGGGCAGATACGCCGTCCGACGCCGTAGGTATAGTGGTCGCGTTCTTCGAAGTGGGAGCTTGCGGCCAGCTCGGGTGCCAGTTTGTGCGCAATATGGAGGTGCCGATCCGGGTTGTAGGTGTTTGCCTCTGGCACATAACGTTCGTCGAAGTTGATGGCTGAGGGCGGGACCATGATCACGCTGCCCTCTGGGATGAACATGCCCTTGTACCAGTGGTCCTGCTTCGCACAATGCCCTATGCCTGTAGGAAGTCTGTTGCTTGCGCGTTAGCCTCGCCCAGCCTTTCGTGGAAATGGCGCAGACTCACGCAGCTCTGAAGCGTAAGCCCTCTTTCACTATGCAGTTCACATAGGGAAGTTGCTTGAAGTCAGACCATTGAGGCATCCGCTCAACTCCGCAGATGCGGTCCAGCTCCTCTCGCGCCTTCTCCTGGTACTTTGGATGCTTTGCTAGAAGCATGATCGACGCGAGTGTGTGACCGGATGTCGTATCTGAAGCTCCCATATGCACCGCGCCGAAGAAGTTGTTCATTTGCGAGTCAGAGAGGGCTATATCAGATTTGAGGGTTCCATCAAGCATCCTATCCATCAAGGACGTCCTTTTGTCGCCCTTCCGGCGGCGCTCCTCCACTCGACCACGCCCCTCAGCCCAAATGTTGCTCATTGTGATGTAACTGCTCTTGGCTAACTGGAGAGGCTTGTTCAAATAATCCGGAATCAGCTTGAGCACCGGTATGTGCTCGGCAGGAAGGTAGCTTCCGGGTCTTAATGATCTGTTGACCTGCGAGAGAGAATATTAGCTTTGAAGAGTAGCCCTCTTGATCTCGTTTCGTTACCTCATCTATTCCAAGGTACACAGCCTGGTCCTACTTGTCAGCCAACGTTTTCGTGGCACCCGGAACAAAGACATACGTATCCCCAGTAGCTGTTTAGGTCAGGTGCACGGTGCCCGAACAGCGTAATGGTGCTGATAGATGCAGTCGTTCGCTTGACGCAGTCGCGGAAGGATTCCGGTTTCACCAGGAGGTCAAACATCAACTGGCTCACCCTTTGGTACAAAGTCAGCGGAGTCTTCAGGAATGTCAGCCCTGCGAGCACATACTCGGCAACTTGAATCGGCGCAAGCACCGAGTCTAAATTCTTCGGAGACAGGTATGTGCTAACGACCTTGCGTTCCGCTCTCCATAACGGACCTTCTCTCATGAGCGCAACATTCTCGTGACCCATAGCCGTGTCGACCTGCTTGTCCGGTGGTCTATCGTTGTAGTAAGCACCTCGACGGCTCAGAAGTTCAAAGACAGCCTCTCTATCGCTCATCACAATCATCGTAGTACGACCGATCTTGAGAGAGTAGATGGAGCCATATTGATCAGCCCACTCCTTGAACCTGGCCTCTTGCTTAGCTGATGTATCTCTGTCGGCAATTGGAGGCATGTGCTTTCCATAACGTACTTTATGTAAAGCCCTTCGTTTGGAATCAGATGTGCGTTGCCTAGAACCGGGACGGTTGGAGGCCCTGGCGGGAGACCCTTCTCTCGATGGCCGAATCTCAGGATCTTGTACAGCAGCAGGGCAGTGGGAACAACCCAGAAGGTGGATGAAAGGCTAATCATGGCGCAGATACTGATAGAGCAATGCTGAACTGATGCAGAGAACCCATTCATCTCCGATTCTCAGGCAGATTGAAAACCTGGTTGTCGCGCGATCTTATAGAAGGGGCACTTGCGGGGTTTGAGTAGCTGTTCGTGCTGTCAGATATCCATCCTGGTCATGGGATATCACCTTAATCACTCTGCATGGATGCGATGTTTCTTGAAATGGCTGCTTACCTGCATTCAATGCAACCCGCGCTGTCGGTCTACAGGAGCAGCACTGGGAAACACCCGTGCAGATCTCGCACGGCAGATGCAGAGAGCTGAATAATCAGCTTCGTGATAGGACGGTCCAAGGTGTTGCCAATGCATCTTTGTCGGTGGCTTTTGGATTCAGGCTCCCGCGGTTGATAGCAAAGTTGCATTCTCTTGACAAACGACGAGGTCACGCACACTGGGCTGCAGCGATGGGGGCTTGGCTTGAGCTTCCCATTTTCTTTTCCAAGCGCCAAGAGCCCAATCTACTCCCCTATTCAGCCAGATGGGATCTACATTCTCTTTGCGTTCTTCTTGTTCTTCAGAAGCACCTTCTTCCGTTGCTTGACCATGTGCGAGAACATGAACCATGCGCCTAGACATCCTGTCAGAGAAGCGCGCGTCGACTCGCTGGTGGTGGAGGGGAAAACTCACCAGGCGCATACAATGCAAGTAGAAAGTAGAGAAGTGGACGCAACCAGACAGCCACACGGCGTGACGGTTCGATCGATCGATACATCAACCACCACTCAGCGCTGATGCCGATGGGATACAGCGCAAAGAACATGGAGTAACTACAGCAGGCACCGAGGTTAGCACCAGTTTCGCCAAGGAAATGGAAACAAAACAAAACAGGTAAAGCCCTCACCGTGTCCAGGTCAAGAGTTCATTCTCGATGCCATGCAGTTTACACACCAGGTATGTATAGCGGACAGCATCCGCTGCGCTCCAAGCGAGGAGTAACGCAACAAATGCGATCCCACCGCCGCTTGACGGATTGGCCCATCGATCAGTTGCATTCACACTGGCAGAGGTGCTCCCAAGAACTGTCTCAGGGAACGCCCACCAGATCGCCCAAACTTGGACAACCCTGGTCCCGACCTGCGTGAAAGTCGTTGCGGTGCCTGACGGAACCAGTCGGACTGCAGCATGGAGCACATCCAGCAACGCAAAGGTCTGCGTCCATCGAGCAAATGGTTCCACCTCAGAGAAGACAGAAGCAGGGCCGTCCGACAAGCGCAGCAGCGTCCGCACAAATAAGCTGGTCCAAAGGCCGGCTTGGGCCAGGTTATAAGCAGTAAGGTAGCATCTGCGCCACGTGAAGGCCCTGCCAGTGCCGGCCATGGCGATCAAATACTGCAGGACGCGCCGAAAATTCGAAGATGTCTTGCTATCGGTTAGTGCAGGGCAGTGTGAATGGCGTCGGCTTGTCAATTTTCTTGAGGCGAAAAGACAGAGTTGATGCTGTCACGATGTAGTGCCGAGCCGAGGCTGTCCTAAAGCAAAGTAAGTTTAAGTATGATGGCGGGATCCACAGCGAAATAACGGGATTTGGCATTACCCCTGATTTCTTGTGGCTTAAAAGGAGTAAGCTCCAATGTTCTTCTCACTTGAAGGGGGAGCGGAGATCTTGTGGGAATAGACAAGGTTTGAAGAGTCAAGCTACTGAGACTTCTTAGGCCTTCCGAGATGCTTCGTATGACCAGTTCGAACAACTTCCTGTGACCGTCAGGGTCAACATGTTAGGCGCTATTGAATAGGCCGCGTGGTCCTGAGGCTTGAAGTGTCTATGATATTGTTCTTGTTGACATTCCATTAGTATTCCAGCCCGGTGCCCCTTTCCAACGAGCTCCTTGGCTATCTTGATCCGTGCTGAAGTATTACCTGGATACGGGGATTCGAAGACGGTGATTCGAAGATGGACCCCTTGTGGATGAGTTCTTCCTCTGGTATCATGATAAGCTCTCCCTTTCGACTGTATCGACGGTAATGCTGAGCAATGCTGCTCACTGGCTTGTCGATTCTCATACCGGCAAGTTCAGCGCAAGGCCCTCCGAGGAGACATTCTCTGCGACGAAAAGTAGCGATAGTGAAGTTGCGCAGAGGATTTGCACAGTGTCAAGTCGGAGATGGAAGATAATCCCCGCCAGGCGGGATCCAGATGCGCACTAGTTGAATATGACTCCTTCACGCACCTTTACATAACGACGTGCCCAGACGGCGGAACCCCAGCCGTAGAGTAGAAGGTGCTTCAACCCTAACGATCATTTGTCACGACGGTATCGCTAACGGCGGAGGCAAGAACGTTTAATGACATGTTGATCTGGCCTCACTCGAAAGTCCCTCTGAGGGCTCGTCGACCCATTGCTGGACTCGGAATAACCTTGCATCTCTTCTGACGATTGGGTACTGAGCTGCTCGCTGCCGTTGTGAGACGGTGAGGATTAGACAAGTCTGTGGTTTGGATCCTTCACTACCCAAACCAGCGGGTCAGGTCGAAGATATCGATGTGATTGAGAAATTTGTGTCAGCTAGTTCTTGACATGATCCCAGCCCGCAAGACAGCGATGCGAACGACATTTCTCGTTATGACATGGAACCAACACGAAACCCCATAGGTCTCGGATGAATCCAGAGAGTGATTTTGCACCAGACTTGGCAGAGCCGACCCAAGTATGTAATTATTATCCAGCAGGAAGCGTATGGAAGATATCTAAGATAAAGAACCACGCTGAGGGTCTTGGGCTTCGTGGTCTCTACGGGGTTCTTGGAGCCTACACTTGTGAACCATGTGGAACATTACATTGGTTACGTCTCGGAAGGCAAGTTGCTGGATGTAGCCATGTGAGTAAATGTGAACCTAAATATCAGGAAGGTGAAGCCATATTCTCTTGTCTGCTGCCTGGCTGCGAAGCAGACTCGGAAGCTGATCACGCAGGGCGCAACACTCATCGTAATCTAAGCTGATCGACAGCTCTGTTTCAATTGTGCTAGCAATAAAAAACATACCAGGGTGGGTGTTTCACAGATCATTGGAAGAGACAAAGTCAACCGGTAATCCACAACAATAAGAAGCACGTTAGCCTTCCCAGCGCCTGAGAAAAAACGTATATGTAGAAGTAAAGACTGGAGACAGAAGATTTCGAAAGAGCTTAAAAGAACCTTTTTGGACTCATGAAGCTTGTCAAAACCTAATGCGCCCGAACTGTGTGTCCTCTGGGCAGGCGACTTCTAGCTTGCGACAAGGACGAAAGCAACCACTTCAACGGATTCCATGGATGAAACGAGTAACTGCATAAAGGGAAAGGAGGAATGATCCTAAACGATTGCCGTGCCTCAGTACAAAAAATGTATACTGCTCTGCATTCGGGGTGGCAACATAGGCCGGCTTCGATATCAATGTAGCTTGTGGATAATAGTACTCATGCCGACACGATTTTGGTATTATCTGCCTAAACAGATGGCCTATGATCACAACAGTGTTTATGCGAGCTTTAAGTCAAATCCAATCAAGGTCATGGTGTCAGCAGAGGTGACCACACATGGATAAGGAATGGGTGTCAGACGGCTGATGTATAAGCGTCATACACAGATTCGCTTACTCGAGCACGACGCGAGACGAACCGGAAGACTGCCTAGCAATTGGAAGAGGATATGGAATATTGCATTTGTCTGATGGCATTTGTGTGTAGAGAGAAAATCCGAGGCTGAAGTGGAACGGACAGCAAACTATTGACCGACTGACATGTGGTTTAGATATAGTGTTCCCATGGCTGTGTTTCGTTTAATCGCCTATTCTGGATGTTCGAAGGGACAGTCTCGTTCTTTCACCTCCTCTAAACGAAGAGAGCGGCACGGCAAGGGCATCCATCACACTACTTTATTATGTGCCAGGTCAGTCAAAGTGTCAGCATCCAGAAATGTAGACCCCTTCTTCCAGTGTGCGTGCTTATGCATCTGGGTACAGCACACGCGCAGCTACACGGGTACGGCATCCACGAACAAGCATTTTGCACCAAAAAGCAACCGCTTCGTTCACTTTGTCTACCAGAGCCCATATTTCGCCGAGTTACGACCCAGCCAAAGAACAGCCGCCTGATCCGTCGTACCGGTGAGCCGCCACCAACACCGAATAAGCGTGGAGCGTACGACGGAGTACAGAGCCTGGTGGCTTTTTGCTTGGGATCGAGGCTTGAGAATGTAAAAAGACTTTGTGGGCCTAGCTTTGAGCCGTTATTTCCTTAATTCAGCGAAGCAATCGATGGACTATTTGAGTCTGGGGTTTTCCGTCTTTCTCCCCAGCATGACCTGACTCGAGACACCCATGGGGACTTCTTGACACTACTGTCTGAGTTATGGCACGTCCCCCTGTTACTTTGCCCTGCACAGAGGAGCGGGAATAATATCACAATGCCGAGGGTGCCGGCTTAGCCGCAGCCACCATCTGCATGATCAACGGCACGACCAACATCACACAACCAACCCACCCCAGAGAGAGGACAGGACAGGACTCACAGGAGAAGGCATGGCTAATGGGGGTAGCGTACCCATTTTCCAAGTTGTTTTACCCCCAGAAGTTCCCATTTCTAGCTTTCTCAGGCCGTACATACATGCTGTACATACAGTATATCCACAGAGGCATGGTTAACCGGACCAATTATAATGACAAATGAGTGCAACGGTCAGTAAGGTGGTCAGGGGAGAGCCTGCCTTTCGTTTACATTCTCTCTCTCTCTCCACACAAGCTTCCAGGATGAAAGCATCTTCCCACCCGCGCCCGCTTTCTCCTCCTCAAAAGTCAATCTGTCTTTTATCCTAAATACGGAGAGGGGGGGAGGAAGACAGGGAGGAAAATGGGGCTACCTCGGTCCTAGAGTTGTCGGCTTCCGTCCCGTCTAACCTTGACGAATAACACGGGGCCTTTCTTTGTTTAGTGCGCTCGCCTCGCCTTTCTTTGACTTGTCTTTGCCTTGGCGGATACGATCTCCCATCGCCAAGGTATGGCCTTGTCGATTGCCGCCACTTGGGGTCCGCCATCTTTGGCTAAAGTCGATAGATGGCATCCGAACTAACCGACCCAGAAAGAGAAAGAGAGACTTGGCCCTTGGCAATATTGGGAATAGTCAAACGACGTCCATCGATAAGGCGGGAAGCTGGCTGCAGCTGATCACGTCGTATGCATGATACACGATGGTAAGGTGGTGGTCAGGGGTCCTGAAGATCCTGGATTGTGCTTTGAGTTGAATCATGTATTTATATAATAGCCTGTCTCCTGCTTCTCGTCGATCAGTCCCTTTGGAATTCCATTATCGCGACTTAAAGAAGTGGCCTGAATTGACCAGCACGCTCCACGTATACCCCAAACCCCTGTGAGCGGAAAGCCGTCGTCCAAGATGCCTCTCTCTTTTGCTGTCGGTAGCTCGACTAAGAAGCAGGACCTCGCCGTCGCGCAGGCCGAGGCGCCTCAGCTGGCAAAAGTGAAGTGGTGGACTGATCCTGGGATGCGCCAGCTATACTTCTTCGCTGCCGTTCTTTGCGTCTGCTCCGCTACCACTGGTTACGATGGGTAGGTTTGACGGGTTGAGACTATCACGAGAGTCGTGGGAGGGGGGGAAGCCGGCTTCTAGCTAACACCAGAAAACTACAGGTCCATGCTGAACACCTCCCAAGCTATGGATGACTGGCAGGATTACTTTGATCACCCCAAGGGCTCGAAGCTCGGCATCCTGAACTCCATCTACCAGATTGGCAGTATTGCGAGTTTTCCATTTGCGTACGTTCTCATCACACCATCCCCGTGGGCTGTTATCATTTCTTTGTTTTCGCTTACTAACACAAGTCTTCATTCAGTCCCTACATGGCTGATCACTTCGGCCGTAAGATTCCAATCGCCGTTGGATGCCTCATCATGATCTTGGGGGCCTTTCTTTCCGCCTTCACTGATGGCTACGGAAGTAAGTGGGAACATTCCAGCTTCCGGGAGTCATGAGATCTGTCCAGGTCAACGTCAACTGACCACTAACTATTTCCCCCTTCTCATCAATCAGTGTACCTTGGCGGCCGATTCCTCGTCGGGTTCGGAAACTCTCTGGCCCAGCTGTCTTGCCCCGTCCTTCTCACCGAGATCTGCCACCCTCAGCATCGTGCTATCGTCTCCGCCATCTACAACTGTCTTTGGAACTTGGGCGCTACAAGTGAGTAGAAAGTGACTGAACGACTACGTTTAGGATGAACACGCACTGACTGGAAACCCCCAGTCTGCGCGTTCATTGGCCTTGGCACGATCAACATCAATAGCAACTGGTCCTGGAGGTCCATCACGCTGATCCAAGCGTTCCCGTCCCTTATCCAGATCACCTTCATCTGGTGGATTCCCGAATCTCCACGTTGGCTGATGGCTCATGAGCGCCACGACAAGGCCCTTGAGATCCTCGCCAAATACCACGCCAATGGAGACGCCAACGATGCCACCGTTCAGTTCGAGTACAACGAGATCAAGGACACAATTGCCCTTGAATACCAGCATCAGAAGAACGGCAGCTATCTTGACTTCCTCCGGACCAAGGGCAACCGTTACCGCCTGATGCTCCTGGTCTCCCTCGGTATTATCTCGCAGTACTCCGGCAACGCCCTCATCAGCAACTACTCCAACATCATCTACGAGGGCGCGGGCATCAAGGATCAGACTCAGAAGACTGGCCTCAATGCCGGAGAGAATATGCTCAAACTCTTTGTCGCTATCGGCTGTTCGCTGGGAATCGATCGGTTTGGCCGACGTCCCCTCTTCCTCACCGCCACAGTTGGTAAGTTTACAAAGGCTTCTTTCTTTTCTTCTTCTTTTTTTCTCCCCTCTATCGGATTGAATCGGATGGACGATGGAGACTAATATTTTCATTTCAGGAATGCTTCTGTTCTTCCTGGCATGGACAATCGTCGCTGCTCGCTTCGAATCCACCGGCGAGAAAGATATCACGCATCTTGGGTACCCTCAGATTGCCCTGATCTGGCTTTTCGATGTCTGCTACTCCATCGCCTGGTCGGGTCTGATCGTCGCCTACGCTCTCGAGATCACGCCCTACAGACTTCGTGCTCGTGGTCTGATGATCATGAACTTCTTCATCCAGGTCGCCCTCACCATCGGCAACCAGACCAATCCGATCGCTCTCGAGAACCTCCCCCACAACTGGAACTTTTGGTGCTTCTACACTGTAAGCTTTTGCACCGACTCACGCTTTTCCTTCCCGCCGAAAAGAAAATACTGATGAGTGATTATAGGTTTGGATTTCTGTCGAGCTCGTCTTTGTATACTTCTTCTACGTTGAAACGAAGGGCCCGACGCTCGAGGAAATCGCGAGGATCTTCGACGGTGATGAGGCCGATGTTGCCCACGTGGACTACCGTGATACAGAGAAGCAAGGCGTTATCGAGACCGAGGAGGAGACTCATCACGCGGAGCGCAAACATCTGTAGCTGCGTATTCGGCTAGGAAGCGGGCATGCCATGAGATTCGGAAGTACCCTAATGATCCCATTTCAGCATTTTTCGACTGTATAAGCAGGTGGACCATGTTGAGAGTAACTGAAGGAAATGACAATACAAGATTTGGGGTTCGTGTTGGTGAAAATGTGCCCCGAACCTCCTTAGGTGAAAGCTTCTTGCAGCAACATAAGCTTAGCTTCATGGATGCCACAGGGTGCCTTTCTTCCGACCATGCCGCGATAACCAAGCGTTTGCAGGGTGCATGTTGAGACTGGAGTGTAGCATTCACAAGCTACCTACCTTAGACCTACAAGAGAGTGCATGTGCAAGTAATACAGGCCAGGTACATTAGGACAGGTATTGGTTAAGATGCTTAACTGATAACAGGCTTGATGAAGCCATCGATCTTGATCGCTCGTCGGTATATCAAGAGGGCAGCCGAAGCTGGCCAGCGCTGTAGCGTCAAATGTGAAGCACTCTACCATGTCACTCATATTGACCGATAGCTCGAATGTAGCGCAGTCTCCAAGGCCCTTCAGGAGGCCCTCGAGCTAATGATCAAAGACAGGCTGAGCGTCCTGCATTGCACTGTCATTCAAACCTCTTCCGATGAGCAGGCGCCTTGGACAGAAGTCCTGGTTCTCAAGTGCATCTACAGTGCTTCAGTAGCCATCAAGCCGAGCGAGCACATCGTAGGCACATAACCTCAACACCCGCCAGCTCTGATAGATTGCTGGAGACAACTTCAAAGGGCTGTTTAGAATATAGTGTTTACTGATACGCACATTTGGCAGCCGATGTTGTGTTTAACACAAGCCGGTTTCGTCCTTGCCTCACACCTGGATCTTAGTATCAGTTGAAGTAGCAACATCCAATACCGACTTTTAGGAAGGACCTATGCTTCTGATTAGAACTTCCCCACAAGACTAGAGAGCCAACTACCATGGACCTTGTGTTGTCGAGCGAAAGCTGGTCCTCATTTTCAACACTTCCAGCGACAGTCATATCTCGATTCTAAACAGAGTCAAAGTCAGAGGTCTCGATTCCAAATAAGAGCTTCAAGACTCTGAAGCCGAGGAAATGGTGGCATGCTTGATCACTTACCGGTACTTTAGATGTGCCTTCACGAAAGATACTCCTTATGGTGTCTAGTAACGTTAATTGGCCACTCGTTCGAGTCCTCCCCCGCAGTTCCCCTTGATCCGCTTAATAACTGCATATTCTCTCCAGCTCCAGACTGCCCAGCAGAATCGTCATCATCGATACCAGATCTGTTTCACATATTCACGGAGAAGTCCGCCCGGAATAGCAATACCTGGAATAGCAATACTCGGGACAGCAATAAGCTAGGTCGAGAGTCCAAGTCCAGTCGTAAAATGTCGTGGTACCCCGCTAGCCCTGACTCAACCCCAGACTCAGAGCCGACTCAACCCATTGTCAACGCGATAACAGTCCGCCAGCTCAAGAAGGATCTCGGTCTCCTTGATGGCAGGTGCGGCAGCAGCTCTACTAAACCCTGGCCATGTAAGGGGGATTCACCGGCTGCCGCTCCAGGTCGCAACCAAACCAAAGTCGAGTATGAGCTGCTACCTGCCCTTATCGGCCTTACACAGGCTTCCCCAAATGTGCGACATAAGCTAAAGGAGCTCGCTGAGACCTGGCATTGCGATCACCATAATAACGAACATGTCCGGGTCGATCCCCGTGTCGAACTGTGGTTAGCGAGCTTCCCTCCTGGCAGAATAAGAATTGCAGCACAAACACCGCCTACTTCTCCTAGCGGCAATAGTAAGGCACCGAGCAGTGAACAGTGGATGGTCCCAGCACAGGACTGGGCTTTCCTTTCCCCGCCGACCTCTCCTCCTAAGAAGAATGTCCATGGCTCTGGCAGGAGCGTCACTGATACCACCAATGCCACCAACGACTATGCGACGTCAAGCTGCCCGACCCCGGTGAAGTACCCGACGGCTGGTCCTGCTCCCGCCCTCCCGAGCCCCCCCGCAACACCATCAGTGCCTGCCTCAGCGGTGAGAAGACAGGCCACGTCCTTGCGGCATCTGCTGGGACTTGATAGCGGTTGCTGTGGCAGCGGCAAGAAGCATAATCCTGATAGATCGTGTGGCAATCCTTCAGCGGATAAAGACGGCGAAATAAACAAGCTCCTGCTGGCCCTGGCGACACTGAAGCTAGGGCGCCCTGATCTTGCGGATTTGCTGGACCAGATTGCTGACAAGTGGCACTGCCATCTTCACGCCTGGGGACACTATAAAGCAGACCGGGTGCGGCGCTGGGTGACGTTATTTCCAATCTACGACGTTCCTGTCACTACTGATGATATCTATAAGTCCGCCGACGGGCTCAGAAAGCTTCTCGGCCTCCGAGGCTGGACATGTGGCAGCTACTTGAAGAAATGCGAGACAAACTCTAATCCACTGAAGGGGCCTCGCTGTAAGGCACAGTCGATGCCCTATCGCAAGGGTGATAAGAGCAAGGTAGTCGACGATATCCTCCAGTCGCTGGTCGGTTTTACCCGTGCAGCGCCCGGTTTACCGGCCGAGTTAATTAAGCTCGCGCGGAAATGGCATTGCAAGTCCCATCCCGGGGACATCTACGCAAGGGACCGGGCCCGCGAGTGGGTGGCGTTGTTTCCAGGGGAGCCTCTGGCCGCAGTAATCACCACTACCAATCCCTTTGATGATGCTCAAGCGAAAATAAAGGAGATATTGCGCCCTTTATCATCTCAATGTCCCGTTGTTGCGAAAAGCACCGGCAAGCGGTGCCAAAAACCCATCGCCGGTAAGAATATGCGCTATTGCGACAACTTGGCTGATGAGATTGCGAACCTCGCCGTTGGCCTGGATAACGAGAAGCTCAAGGCCTTGCTCGAACTCCTCAACTTAGGTAGGCGCTGCTCCGTGCATAACAAACTCGACGCCGATTGCGTGGCAGACGTAATGTCGCAAATTTGCGATATTACGAGGAATCTACCGCAGGCGGCCGCTCTGGTCGAACCGTCGTCTAAGTCCGCGCTGCAGTCACTCACGGAATTCAAGCAAAACATTTCTAGCAGGTCGACACCGTCCGGCCACGATGAGTCCCCGCTACGTATTGTTGATCGGTCTGACGAGCCTAAAGACCATGAGTCCATTCGCCAGCGCGTCACTAGCAAGTTGCAGGAGCCTTTAACGAAAGAAGAACAGGAAGTCGCGTGGGGCTTCCTATACGCGTACACGGTCAAGGAGAATCCCAAGTATGCTAAAATAGGATACACGTCACGTAACGTGGCTGCACGGCACATCGAGTGGGAGACGGCTTGTGACCGGCAGGTGGCGACCGCGTATCCGGTGTACCCCGAAGATGCGATATTAGTCCCCTATCCGCGACGGGCCGAGGCACTATGCCACACGGAGCTAGAGCATTGCCGGGTCCGGGTCGCGTGCGGACCTTGCCGCGTCCAGCATGAGGAGTGGTTCGAGGTATCAGGGGAGGTGGCCTTTGATGTCATTCGGAAGTGGACTGAGATGATGCGAATAATCCGTACGGAACTATGGGAAACGTCGAGGGCTTAGTAGATTTGGAAAAGTCTGGACTCGAGGCTCGGAGGGAGACAAGAAGAACGTGATAACGCGATGATCCACGTCTCGAGTCTCAACATATGTAACTCAGGTTCAAGCTTTTGCTCTAGGTTGGATTGACATGCTTCCATTTTATAGCAGGATGCAAGAATGTCTTCAGCTTTACCCTTAGCTTCATCATCCTAGTCTTTGTTAATGTATCTCTCGCGGTCGTAATAGGCTCGAATACAGTCCAAGCGCGTTTTAGTGTAGATGTCGTTACTCATGATAATTATTAGACGAGACGCCGAAAGCGTCGAGACGACACTAATAGTTTTATGTATTTTACATTATGTATAACATAGTACAACCTTGCAGACCATGATACTGGCCAAGACAGCCTAGAAGCAACTGCCATGTTCAGAAAACTCCGAGTGTTTTCCGATAATTTCGTAGGATCAATAACACGCGCCTGAACATATAATGGGGGGGGGGGGGGGGTATGTTACTTCGGATTTCCAGGAGCTTTGGTGAAAGCATCAGGTCTAGGCCACTAAAAGAAAAGTTGCCGTGGCGACAGCTGGCTACACTTCGCACAACAGCAAGGCGATTCGCATCCTGAAAGACAATATAGCATCTATTTATTATGAGGACGAATAGGTTATTCGGTCTTAGGAGAAGGCTCGAGCTCAGATAAAGCTAAACTACTAAGATAAAAAAAAAGAATATCCGAACCCAGACGTTCTGTCAGCGCAAAAACGCCCTACAGCCTATGGCTACGACAATCCTGGCAAGCCAGCAAATGGCAAAGCTTGCAGGAGAGGATAAACTTCTGACGGCGATCTCCACATATCTCGCAGCGATAGCCACCGCGAGGAGCCGAGCGTTCGAGCTTCGTGAACTTGTTTCGATGGGAGCACTCATGGGTAGCGATCAACTCTTGTTCCATGGCTGCCACGCGCATTCGACGCACGGCTGGGGCCAGTGGCCTATCCGCCTCTCTGTCGACAAGTTCTTCTGCTCGCTGGGTACGTAACTCCGGAACCCAGTCATCACATGGGCACTGCTTCCACTCCACGCCGCACCTGTAGCAGAACTCAGCACCACATCGACAGCTGCGGCCTGGTATTAGTCCTCAGAAATGATACAAAAGAGTACATGGGAACCTACGTTATATGGTCACAACCCACATATCGATTGACCATTTCACCGCAACCAAAACAAGCTTGCCAGCCCATCGCAGCTCCTAGCTTGATAATACTCTGTCTCGCCTCATCTGCTAGACAGACCCCTTCATGGTACGGTGCCTTGCAATGCATGCAGGTTTCGGCACCGCAGACTCCACAAGATGCCTTGTCCGGGGTTCGCTGCGCAATAGGGATGTGCTTTGCACACGTGGGACGAGCACAGTAGACCCTGTCAGTGCTGGTGTACTCCATCTCCGCCTCTTTGTAGGTGTTCATCTCGTCGGCGGAAAGGTCAGACCGGATAATGGAAAAGTTGATGACATGTTGATGGCATTTCGGTGGCAAGAGGGATTCGTCTTTGGCAGCGCGGAGGAAGAAGTCCTTGAGGCATGGCCGACAATAGATGTCGCCGCATTCTAGACGCACAGTGCTATTTCCAGGGACTGTATCTTTACAAACAGAACACTTATCGTAAGTTTGGGGCACGGTTTCGAAAGTAGCCTCTTTCTGCCTGTACGCATATTGTCCCGAGGGCCCTGCAACGGTGCTCGGCGGAGTCCAGGCCTCAGACGATAAACTTGCTGCTCGCAGGATGCCGCTCCAATCGACCGACCCTGCACTGATTTGTAGTTCTTCTGCGGAAGCAGGGTGATCTTGAGAGACAGACTCTGAGCCCTCGTCAAAGTTGCGCGCGATCTCTCTGTCTTTGGCAGCACGTTCTTCCTCGACCGCGAGCTGGGCGATGATGGCAGCATCAGAGTCGACCGCCTCAGCAATACTATATGCCAGTCTGATATCCTGGATCAGTAGAATGGCCTTATTCACTTCGACCTCGAAATTCTCGAATGCCAGTGCATAGTCTGGGGGGCTGCCTTCGACCCATTTGCCAGAGTGGTTCTGGCGCTGGGTCTCAATCTCCTGCAGCTGGAGCTGGAGGGCAAATTGATGGTCGTCCAGAAGGATGAACTGATCTGTGCAGGCCATGATGACAAGTCTTGGTTGTGATAGTTAGGGAGGTATTTGATGTTCAGAAGTGAAACAGTAGTGATAATTCGTTGTATAACGGGAAGATCTGAGGGGGAAGGGGGAAGTTCCCATCGTTTTAAAGACAGCTTGTATCATATGATTACACCCAGGTTCAGCGGCCTGAAGCCTTGATCCGTTAAGGTTTGTTTCGAGCTAAAGGGGCATCAGGAGGTAGCCGAATCACCTCAAGCGGCTTGGCTCGTAGTGGATAACACGGTCAAGGTCTCTTGGGATTCATGGCTTCGGTGATGCAATTAAAGAAGGGGCTTTGGCAACATTTAGTATAGCACCTATAATACTTATATACACATTATCTATGCCGTAAGAGGCGATAGATAACAGTATTCAGGGGCTCATGATGATGGGCGGCCCTCTGAAGGGTTTGATGATAGGCACGATAGCTGGCTCCTCACTACCCTCCTTCGATGAAGAGCCACCCTGCCTTGATCCGGAAGCATGCTATCCCAAGGATGTGGCCTCGCGGCTACTAATTGCAGAACACCTTGTGAGGCTTGGTGAAGATGTGAACGGCTGGAGAAACATGTAAGTCGGCTCGGTTCTCGCCTGTGTGAAGCGAGCAGCCCCATGTGGCTTTACTGATGAACGATCTTAGCTACTCTACCGTCTTCCGTCACGCTATGTGGTCGCTTCCTGGAGAGTGGATGGCTACTCCTCTCTACCAAGCGGTTTTATATCGGGACTGGAACTATGTTCAGTGGCTTCTTGAGCATGGTGAGGATCCGAACGGATTCCCCCAGCATAGAAACTATGAGATAGAGATGTTTGTGTATCCAGACATGCCAAAAGAGGCGGATGAGATCTCCTAGCAGGTGCGCAGTAGGGTTGTTCGATCGACAGAGGCGTAGTTTGCCTTATGTCCAACGTCTTCATTAATGCAAGCTGAGATGGAAGTCTAACATTACCAATGGCGTTGACTTCACTCCAGGAAATTTGTTGCCTCGTTGCAATATCTGGCAGAAGCAATCCAAGACTTACGCGCTTGGCATGGGTATGGTTGTGGAGAAGGTCGATGAAGTTTTCTATTTACGATACCTAATCGAACCATACGTGTTTGAAAGGAATTAAAAGTCCGTGTTCTTGCCAGCGATGTGCTCGTTCTGGACAACCTCGACCCAGTAATTATCGGGGTCACTACGGGCAAAAGTTCGTCAGTCATCTTCTTGAGCGGTTGCGAGAGCTTCGCGAAGTTTTGGGAACTTACAGGAGGAAAGCAACCTCCTTCATACGACCATCCGTCAGCCTCTTCTTCCAGCGACAACCCAGGTCCTCGAAGCGCTGGCAGGCAGCTTGGAGATCATCGACCGCGATGCCTGAGGAGTGTTGGTATCAGCTGCAATGGCATACTCCGGAACGGCTCTACTTACAAATGTGACCAAAGCCCTGGGGCTGGTCGTTGCCGTTGTGGTAAGAGAAACTCTCATCCTTCTCGGTGCCGTAGTTCCAAGTAAGTTCCAGGATCCCCTCACGATTGGCCTGACTGTCGCCCTCCTTAGGGAGCCCGGTAACACCGCCGTATCCAAGGAAGTAGAGGTTAAAGCCATTGGCCTCGTTCTCATTCTTGCGGAAGAGGGTCATGCCAAGAACATCCTGGTAAAACTTGAGTGACTTCTCAATATCCTTGACGCGGAGCATAGTGTGGTTCTGATCAGAGCAGTTAGCTACATGCTCTCAAGACGGGTAGCAATTCTTTTTTACCATGCGGTAGGTAGAGGGCTCAGTTGTGGTGATCTCGGCAGTCTCCTCGACTGGTTTCTGGCCGATGATCTCACACCAGTATCCGTCAGGGTCGAGGACGAAGGCGATGTGCCTCATGCGACCGTCAGTAAGTTTCTTCTGGAACTTGTAGCCAGCATCCTCCAGACGTTTGCACGCAGCCTGGATATTGTCGACACTAATGCAGGTATGGCCAAAGCCGCGGTAAGGCTCATTGTTACCGTTCTGGACCGAGAAGTTGGGGTCATTCTCGGTACCATAATTATGAGTGAGCTGGAGGTGTTAGCATATCTGATTGGTGTAAGAACATCGAGGTGGATGTGAGAGAGGCACTCACCTCGATGAGGCCTTCACGGCCGAGTGTAGGTCGGCCGTGGTAAAGGGCACCCGGATTGTCATAGCCCAGGAAGTACAGGTCGAACTTATTATCGGGAAACTCAAGCTTGCGGATAACCTTCATGCCCAGGAACTCGTAGAACTTTACTAGAAGCCACCAGATCAGCAACTGCTACATCCAACCATCAAGGTGTCAGCACCCACCAGACTCCCTAGGGTCCTTCACACGGATCCTAATGACCTTGTCAGCACGTGTCTTGCGGGGTCATGGACTATCTAAGAACCCCATACATTGTGTGGTTGAAAAGATACTTGCTGGTATCAGTCTTGGATGCCATAGTGACGGTTCTCACTTGATGAGCTGATGCTGGGTATTGGTCAGCCAAACACTCTCTTGCGTTTTGACGCGGGGTACACCCACTGCGAAGGTGGCTAACAATAACAGGAGGTGAGGCCAGGGAGGTCTGGATTGCTTTCAGTCTCGTCGCAGCTCTGAGGGTGTTCATGAAGAAACTCGAAGCAAGATAACTCCGTAGCTGTGGGAACGGTGGTAGATGTTACCAGTGGCGGGATTCGGAGAAGAAACGCAGATATGACGATGGAGCTCTTGACCCCACCTCTGGTGTGATTGATAATATGCTCGATTCTGACGGTGACGTCAATTATGTGCCTAAACTCAGGAATAACTTAACAGTGACCTGTGAATAATTTAAAAAGGAATTGATCTTTATGCAAGCTCCAAATGCCTTCGTGTCTTCCCTATATGGATGCTGTCGGGGCAGAATCTGGGAAGAGGCTCAGCAGCGTCGTGGCGTGAGGTACAGGCACATTGCTCAGATCCGACTCTCCCACAGCACCATTTAGGCGCAAGTAGTGAAATACTAGGGAGGAATATGCTCCGATTATTTCTCCTGAATTCATTCTTCCTTCCTCCATTTACCAATCTCTAGAAACTCTTCTAACGAAGCTTTCCAGACCTGGCCCTGTGCCTCGGATGTCTATCCTCTAGCGGCGTAATTGACGCAGCCCGAAATAGACGACCCGTTCGTTACGGCACCCCACATCAGGCCTACGTTTGCGACACCAATCTACACGCTTTCATCAGGTCCAACCTTAACGTATTGCGACTCACAATACCCCCTCGACCTAGCCGCCCAGCGACCCCTTCGACTACTCGTCGTCACCAATATGTCGTAGTCGCCCTCTTCTCACTTAATTCTCTATTTCTAACACTAGGTTCCCTCTACACGATCGAAATCACTCGCAATGAGCCTCGTCCAGCCTCCCGCCAGTCGCGCATAGGCCTTCGAAGCGCGTGTACTGTCATCCCACGTCCATCAATATCATCATTCTACCCCAATGGACGAACCCCGCGATGTCATGAACTGCCATCCTAACCAGGTTTCAGCCATGGAGGACGTCTCAGAGCTGAGCGATGCTGCACCCGACGTCCAATCATCAGGCCCAAGATCGAAAGCCCGCTCTTTGTCCGACAGTGGCGGCACTCCTTCCAAACTCTCGCCATCTCCTCTCATAATCGAAGCGTCAAGGCGGACATCCAAGGATGACATCAATCTCAGAGATGCTGCAGGTCCTGTCACGCCTCAGCGTCAAGGCTTCTTCCCAGGTCCGGGGAGAGGCCTAGCATTGAATGTCCCAGCTGGATCAGGAACCCCTCCACCTGCCAGCGGCACTTATGTTAAGCCCGCACCGTTGTCGCCAAAGCTCGATCACTCGCAAATCTATGCGTCGCCGACGAATATCCTACCTCGCCGCTCCCGTGGTCTGGACTTCTCTCGAGCGGCAACTAGTCTGCATCATTCGACTCTGGCTGAGCAATCCAGTCCAGACTCGTCACCCACGATGGGGGGTCGGGCAATGAATATCCCAGGCAGAAGAACGGGTGAGTTTGCTGGGCCTGAGCAAACTTCAACGTCTTTGTGGTCCATCATGGGCAATCAGGAGAAGCTGAACGTTAGCGGTTCGCTTGGCAGCGCTCAGGCTATAGTCAGTGATTCCTCCAGCTCCGATGAAGACGATATGGACGAGGATATGGAGGACACGATCATGACGACTCCTCAGATGTCCAGAGCAAGTCATATGGGAATGCCTCCAATGGGTGCTCCATTTGGATCCCCGGCAATGAGCAGTCTTATGAGCTTTCAGCAACGGCAACGGCCGCGCAAGCAGCACAAGAAGAAGCAACGAGGGCCCCTTGGCTTTGGATACAACAGCACAGCGCCATCTCTTTCCAAGTCACCGCCTCAGGGCTTCAGTGCACGTCGGGAGAGCATTAGTTGGCAGGCGAATCAGCTGCATATCTCCGGGGCAGACTCGGACGAGAATGCTCGGAACAACGGCGAGTCAGAAGGTCAGAGCGGAGATGGCAGGACAATCGTGCGTCGAGTTACCAGCCGTCGCGGGAATCTCCTGGTGAGTATTGTACGGCGAAGCCCCGAAACCGGTCGGTGCTGATATAAATAATACAGCCAAAAACGAAGAACTTTGCGCGAATCCGTGCAGCCCTTGCAGAAGAGACTGCACCGGCCGATATCGATGTCCGACATGAAGCCGAGGTCATCAAACAAGTCCGAGAGAGTGATCCCGTTATTGAGCCACGAGTGCCTGCCCAAAAGACAGACACCCCCACCACAACCACAGTCCCATCGTCACCGAGTATAAATCAGCAAGACTCCCTTGATGATATCCCTGAAGATGACATGATGGGTGACTTGGCGGCTGGTCTGTCGAGCAGCTTCAAGCAGCAGGCAGTGAAGAACACCAAAGGCAAGAACTTCTGGGAGTCTTTCTCTGAATCGAGCAGCATGGGCGGTGCAAGGACAACACCTCCGCCAGCTGCATTTCTGCCTCGTGGCTCATCGTCTGGTATAAGTGAGGACCTGGCCATGGATTCACCTTCCATGTCGGCTCTGGCTGGTTTTCCCGTAAGTGACTCTCAAGAACAGTCTCGCAAGTTGACCCAGCAGTTGACGCTTTCATAGATCGGTCCTCAGCAAGGCTCTCATCAGCAGCATCCCCCAACTGCGGCTGAGATCACCAGGCGAATAAACAAGCGTCGCCGGGACGATAGCGACCTTGATCCCATCAGCTTCAAACGTCGAGCGGTCAGTCCCGGTTTCAGCGTCCACAACTCGCCCGTCATGCAGAGTCCTATGCAGCGCGAGGCCGTGCCATGGGGCTCTCGTCCTGGAAGCAACGGCGGTGATCGAGGTGGCAGCAGCGCGCAGAGCGAAAGCGGAAGTGTCAATGGTGGTAAGGGCGGTAATGGTGGCAATGGTACTAATAAAGCTAGAATCGGGTTCCAGGGGATGGTGGATACAAACGATGGCATTATGAGGATGAGCATCGAGTAGTGTCATGGCATACGCGCCAACAAAGCGTTGAGATTCAGGCCCTGTTTGCTGTGGCCCTGTTTGCTACTTCTACCTACCGGCAAATTTGCATGCATTGTATGGCGTTTGTGGGAAATTTGAGACGCATTCCTGGTGGCATTGGAGCCTGTCTGGATGGGACTGCTCGTCATGAGACGGAAAGAAGGGCGACAACATTACGTCTAGAGTTACCCTCACGAAGCGAAGTAATAATAGTACATTTAATACGTCCCGCTCAATACAATCTCGGAAATGCAGTGATCTCAATATGCTTGGAACATGGCGGGGATTCGCAAGACCCCTCATATTGGTATCTACCTGAACGCCGTGTGCCAAACTTCACATTAATGTTGAAAAGCTTGCAAGAGGTGAGCGCCATGGCAAAGCTCTCTCTGGAGCGTGAATCAGTAGCGTTTTGTCTACCTCGTCAGAGAAAGAGCCCAGGCGAATGTCAGCTCCTCTATCGTCTCCATGATACACGACCTGCATCAGTGGTATATGCCAACGCCCTCCTCCGGGACCGACAGAGTCCCCAATTTCTCATCCAGCCACCTTGCCAGCTCGGCTGCGTGCCGTCTCATTGTCGCCGCGCCGGCTGCTCCCACACTCTCCAGACTGGCATTCGTCTGCCCGCCTGTGCTAACGAGGGAGTCTGCACTGGGGCTGCCAACAAGTACGTTCGCAGAGGAAGGGGCGAGATAGTTCGGATCGGGGGAGGTCGGTGCATCGTGGTGTTGTGAGTCGGATGTGATGTTCTGTTGGGGTTGTTGAGGATGGTCGCTGGAAATGGGGGGACCGATGCACACGAAGAGAAGGCCACACTTCAGACGACGAATGACAACGACGCCGCCGCTAAGCTGAACGGTAATGGTGATAGGCTTGGTCGGCTCGACCTTCTTCTTCCTACCTCCTCCTCCTTCTCTCGCTCTGCTCACGCCATCTTCATCGTGCTCACTTTCACTCAAGTCCTCCTCGTCGCTCGTGTGGAAACTATCGTCGGGGGCGCTGCCTGGAAGGGCGGTTGGGAGGGAGACGGATGAGGATGTATGGATTGCGAAAAGCGATGCTGCGACTGTGGCGTGGGTTCGGAGAGTTGAGACGGGGCGAGGAGAAGCGTGAGCGAGGAGTTTCCCAGAAGGGGTTGTGAGAAGGAGGGTCGGTAGAGATGGGGAGGCGGAGGCGTGGAGGAAGGAGGTCAGACGTTTGGTGAGGAGGAGAGGGGGGTTGGACTGGGACATTGAAGCTGAAGTTGGCTTGAAAGAATCTAGGTCCTTATCTCCAGAAGCCAGCCCGCGGTTGGGACGATGGTCGAAGTCCGGGTTCCTTGGTTTCTAGTTGCGGGGCTTTGGTCGCTGGACGATGATTGTGAAGCTGCGGGCGGGCTCGGTGAGCTCGTGTAGAAGGGTGGGGGTTGGAGGGGTTGAGGGTTGTTGGCCAGTTGAGCTTTTGGAGGAGGCTGTGGTTTGGAGGTTGTAGATGAGAGGAATGGGGTGACGTGGGAGGCCGGAAGCGGGAGGTGGCGGGGCTCTCTCTCACTTGAAAGTGGAGATTTATGAACCCAGAGCTGCGAGCGATGGTCTTGAATTGATTCTTGATGGTTGTGATATAGTGATGAAAGCTCCAAGAACTTTGACGTATTCATATTCCGTACACATGGCAATAATAACGCTAGATGGAAGCAGGGGTTGGTTTCCTGTGAGTTCTCATCAGCAGTATTTTATGAGGTGTGCTCAATAGTCTGAGGGGGATACACTAAGAGGTCGACCATATCTTGAGTTAACGCTGAGCATGTCAATTGGTAGAAGCGAAGCAATGAAACCAGCAAAAGCTCATTTTAAGACGACAATGTGCTGTCAGACAGGCCAGAACACCCACAAGCCTGCAGCTTAATCGAGAGCCAAGGTCCCAAGCTTGAGCTAGAAATTTCCTTATTATTTACACAAGATTGTTGATATGGAGGCTCGCATGGCTCGAAGCTACCTACCCTGTACCTAAATCCGGAGGTGGTCGCCATGCATGACCTCTCGAAATTCCTTGTCCCAAAGTTATCGTAATCTCACAATACCCGGATAAGACGAAGCAAAGTCTGCATCCTTCCACTATGCTTATCTGCATAGTTTGGTCAACTATAGCTCTGCACGCAAGCTCTTCCAGCTTCGCGCCGAAGCTAGGTGGTCTCGGGAGGCGCAGCGTTTGAAACAAGCGGCTATCCCCCAGACTCCGATCAAGTATCAAAACATGCAAGCAGGCCCAGGGTCGCACCACGGCAACGCTGCGGGATTCCATGAACCTAACCTGTCAATTGCATGGCATTGAATCAATCAACATCCGGCGTCTCGCTGACCGATCGAGTTGTGCGGCGGCATGAATGTGAGCAGAGTGCCACAGATGGCAGGTAGGGCGAGCGGGCTGGCATAATGATGAAACGTGTTACTGGCGGCTAGACCAATGACGGCGACGACAGGATGGCATGTTTCAAAGGAAACGCGGCTGCAATTTAGAGGATCAAGGGACTTTGGCGTGTGGGAGGTTGAGTGGGTTTCGGAGGGAGCGCATCTAGTACATTGTGTATATCCCTAATGTGTTAGGCGTACAGATATGAATGGACGAAGGCCAGAGTGCAAGTGGTAATGCAGCTTGTATTCTGCTCATGGCGGCGATGATGATGATGAAGATTAGCCTTTTCTTTGTTATTGTTCAACGTGAAGTTATGTCAATCTGACAATGCAATAGGCTCCGTATGAATGACTTGTGAATGCACAACTGAAATGCAGTTCATGCCAGCCGCTGTTCGTGGAGGAACGGTGGTTGAGGCGTATGCGCCAATCAGCGGCTACCTTTCAGACCCAGTAGCCCAATCAGAGGCCTATACCACGCGACAGCACTGGGCAAGAGGGGTCGTACCGTCTAAAACAAGAGGCTTGGTGGCGGAACGACTGGTTCAGTGGGTCCCTTCCCAGGCGCATTCCTTGCCTCCCCCTGCACATCACTGGCAGTCTCCACCTTCCCTGCCCACTTCCCTACGGTCCCTCCGCCTTGGCTGTCGTTGGTGGCCGCATTGGTGGCCCCAACCCCTGGATCCGTACCTGAAAGCACCCACTTCGCGCTGCCACGGGTCATGCCTCCCCGCGAACCCCTTGACCAGTGTGCTCTCCAATCTGATCACCAGCGTCTAACAAAGGAACTTCAGTAGCACTAACGGCCGGCTGAGGCATGTTCGTAGTGGGCAGATAGCAAGGCTCGAGGCACGGAGCAGCAGAGGGAGCCCACCCTCCTCCACCCTCAAGACGCCCTTCCCGTCCTTATGGTTCCAATTCCCTCCCCTTCCCCCATCATCTGCTTTCGGCGACAAGACATCGCCAGCCACGCTCACTCTCGCCAACCTCTTCACGCCTCGTGATTTCCTGTCCTTTGCCTCGTTCTCGCTCTCTTCCAACAGCCTGCCACTTGTCTGTCGTTACGAAGTTCTCTCGTCTCTGTTCACTATCAACTCAACTTTCGCAACTTTTGCCCATCCTCAACACACCCCCTAACTACACAAAACCGCTCCCCAGTGTTCTGATACTCTTCCCCTGGCTGCTTCGCTCATCAGCCTCCACCAACCGACGACGATCACACTGTGCCGACTTCAATTACTGTTTCCTTTTCTTCGGCAGACTCTCGTTCCCTCTCTGATCTATCCACAAGCTCGCCCAATCATCCGTTTCTGACCGTCCTTGCGATGCTGGCCACGCGATAGCCTGACTCGCTCCACTACCGTCTATTCTCCGGTCGCATCTAGGGACGTTCGTTCACAATCGCTCAATTTTCTCTCGCCATCTTGGCCTTATCATACACTCTCTCGCGAAGTTTGCTCGTTTCTCCTCCAACTAGGAGATAGCACAGTCGAAACTTCGCAGGCGAGGATCGACTGGTGCTTTACGGCTGGCCGTACTCAATCGCCGCCATTTCTTTACACAACGAATAACCCGCCGACGACCGGCTTTCGCTCTCTCCTTTATTATACAAATACGACAATTTACCCCCAATCAACCTCAAACAACTTTCGTTCTTTTTTTCTCTCTTTACACAACAGTGCGGGACTGGCAGGACCTGTCTATCAACATACTTGACCATGGGTTGCTGCGGACATAGAAAGAAGCAAACGGCCGAATACTCGGACCAGAAATGGGACCACATCCAGCTCTCGGACTTCAAGGCTAAGGGTTGTGGAACAGGCTTTGCCTATGGCTATCTATGGTTCCTACTCATAGTCTCTGTCGCTGTCTACGCCGTTGATAGCTTCGTTGCCGTCCAACTGCTGGTCTTTAACCGTTGGTCATCCACCATCGACCCCCCGATACCCTTCGAGGTTTCCAAATGGATCTTCTCCATCTGCATCATCCTCTCTTTCGTCAACCTTGGCTTTGAAGCTGTCATGGCCACCCGTATCATCAAACGCGGCAATGTTGCCGAATCCTACCTCGACTCCTTGGCTGTTCGATGGCAGTCTATCCGAGTGGGGAGCGGCCAGGGCTGGCGAAGGTTCTTGGTCTTTGCTGAGCTGACCAAGAGCAAGAAGGGTGCGGAATACATTGCCATCTTCACCTATTTCAGTTTGAAGTGTAAGAATCATCCAAGGACAAACACCTCCCTAGTTTCCAACAGATAACTGACACCTCTCAGCCTGGATTCGAGTGCTCGTGTGCTCTGGCCCCCGCCAGGTCGTCAATGCCCTGACTTTGAAATCGGTGTACGAGGCCAAGTTGTCCGTCAGCTCACCCAGCGTGGGAGGATCGCTCACAGGCTTCTTTGATAAGCTCAGGGCTTTTGCGCAGAGCGACTATCGCCAGGCTGTCATTGTTGGCGGCATGTTGTTTACCTGCGTGGTTTGGATCTTCTCACTTCTCTTTTTGATTGCTGGTGTCCTTTTCTACGTGTTCTTCCTGTTTCACTGGATTCCTCGCGCCGATGGTGGGCTCTCTGGCTACTGTATTCGCAAGACCAACCAGGCTGTGCTCCGGATCGTGACACAGAAGGTCAACAAAGCACTGGCCAAAGAGGAGGCGAATCGTTACAAGGTGGCCAAGAAGAACGGCGAGCAAATGCCAATCGCCCGCACGGCGACGCTGCCAGATGTTGGGCCTATGCAGGACGACAACTTACCCAATATGCCAATACTGGGTCGCACTGACACGATGACCACTCTACCCCGGTACGAGTCACGACCAGGAACTCCGAGCGGTACGATCGAGCTTGGAGCCATGGATTTGAAACGCCCCATGGCCTCCCGGACTGGCACGATGGCTTCTGCCTCCAGTTACTCATCACGCGCACCTCTCGTTGGCGGTGCTGCTGACATGGGATATGGTCGCTCTTCACCCGCCCCTTCGCTTCCTGACCTCGATCTGAGTAACGTACCTCCTATCCGGCCGGGGACATCGAACTCCAATCGCAGCTTCGGCCGGCCAGGCCACAACCCTAGTCTATCAAACTCCTCCATACGGAGTAGCACCATTCCATATGCTCCATCTGTGCGATCACCACCAGCACAAACGAACAACTACCGGGGGCCAGATAGTGGTGCTCAGCGGCAACAAGCACCGCCTCGCCATTACGAGGCTTACCGACCGGAGGGCCGTCCCGAGGGCCGTCCGAGCCCAGCACCATCAGCTCCTCCGGCTTACAGAAATATGACACCTGCAACGAGGCCAGGGCCGCCTGGATACCCTCACCCTCAGCCTCCTGCAAGAAGTGCCACCGCAGGACCAATGCCTCAAAGAAGCCCTCCCCAAGCGCGTGGCCCTGCACCCGACTACACGGATCGTTCCGGTACCCCAGGGTTCAGGCCAGCACCGCCCCAAGACTATATGAACCGCCCTGGTACATCAAACAGCCAGCGCGCGGGACCTTGGGGCTATGATATGGAGTCCCAAATGGACCGCAGATACTGAGAATTTTGATTCATAGCTTTCGGGGCAGGGATCCGACCATTTCATGAGGCGTATCGCATTATACCATTATACATTTTTTATTATGCTCCAGATTTTCAAGGAGTGACGGAGCTGGACCGTCGTCATTGGACTGTCATGCAGACGACTTGAATAGAAAATTTCCACTGAGTTAAAGCGGAATCGCGATGACTTGCACTGTGCTGGTGTATTTCCAAGTGATGCAGAGCGCTTACTGAGACCGCATTCACCCAAAACGACCGGTCTCATGAATGCCGCTCCTAGATTACCCCGTGGAGAGTATTCATAAAAATGCGCATATACGATGATCGAAACAAAAATGCTAAGGTAAGGGATGGACGGATTTGTTTGCCACTAATTCTAGCCGGCTATTGAAGCTAGACCCCAACTGAATTAAGGTTGCAGAGCGGAGGTGTCGCCGCAGATGGCAGAAAGCACGACATGCCGACAGATGGACAGCTCCGCATAAACGACAAGTCGGTCACGATCAGTAAGCGTATACTTGCGGTCAGCACTTGTGGCGCCACCAAGCGGGCGGTCGCTGGCCATCATCGGTGGTCCCCTCCTTGGTAGATGTATTCAGTAGGGCGCAGCGAGCCTATTCCCATTCCAAGTGTAAGACGGCGAGTAGTTGGAACCATACAAAGGCTTCGAAACGTATGCCCTTGGGCAAATGCGGCGTGCTGTTGCATGTTCTGGTTCAGCGTAACGAGGTTACTACTGTCGCCGCCTTTGCTGTTGTATGAGAGTGACAATAGGGGTGCTGGCGTATTGCAACCTGTTTCCCAGATCCGACAGAGGAGCATATTCGAAATGCCGGGTGTGCTGGGCCGTCACGAGGGTGAGGTAGCCGTGTACCAGAAGCTGAGGGTCCCTGTCACTCAGAACCCGGCTCATGGCCGTCTACCTGCTGCGCACGCAAGACGAATCGCGGAGTCATCGCTCCTGGCGCTGGGAGTGCTGGATAAGCAGGGAAGACCGTGGACGACGCTTGTCGGGGGCGAGCCTGGGTTTGCGAACGCTGTTGCCGAGAGTATCCTGGGGATCGAGGCCTTGGTGGATGCGAACGAGGATCCGTTCATGAAGGCGCTGTGGGAGGGCCAAGAGAACGAAGATGTTGTGAAAGGGGATGGAAACAGGATGATGAGTGGGCTGGCGATCGAGCTGCTGACGAGAGACAGGGTGAAGCTGGCTGGGAAGATGGTTGTGGGAGCAAAGAGTGACGGAGGAAAGGTTCAGCTTGGCTTCAAGATCGAGGAGTGTCTCGGGAATTGCCCAAAGTACATCAACAAGAGACGCATCGTACCCAGGGTGCCCGCCTACGGTCGAGAGGAAGAGGGCAGAGTGGTGGAGGGTTTGCCGTTGGGGGAAGAGGCGTTGAAGGTGGTGGCCGAGGCGGATATGCTGTTCTTGTCAAGTGAGCATGCAGTTGACGGGATGGACACCAACCACAGAGGAGGTGGAAAAGGATTCATTCGTGTTGAGAAGAACGACGAGGGCGGCGTGAGCCTGGTGTATCCTGAGTGTAAGTCCACCAAGCGTGCTCAGCAGAGTGAGTCTTGATGATGGGAAAAGGGCGTAATGCTAACGACAATACGCTCATTCCCCAGTTTCTGGCAACAAGCTGTATTCGAGTCTCGGGAACTTGGTGGTCAATCCAGCCATTGGCGTCATCATTCCAGACTACGAAACCTCCGACGCCCTCTTCCTTACCGGCAAAGCCACGATTCTCTACGGCGCAGAGGCAGCATCCGTCCTGCCGCGGAGTAACCTCGCGGTGCGAATCACAGTCTCCCACGCCATCTTCATCAAGAACCACCTCTCCTTCCACGCGGCCCCCAACGATCAGGGAGTGGAGTATTCCCCGTATAACCCGCCGCTGAGAAGGTTGGCTAGCGAAGGGGACACGCCGCTCGCGGTGGAGGAGGAGAGCAAGGGAGAGATCGTGGCGACGTTGGTCGGGAAGCAGGAGTTGACGAGCACGGTGAATCGATACGAGTTCTTGTTGGAAGGAGAAGGGGTCGAGAAGTTGAAGAGGGAGAAGAAGGACGGTCTGCTGTGGAGGGCTGGACAATATGTTATGCTGGACTTTGAGGAGGAGTTGAGCCTGGGCTATGCGCATATGAACGATGATGACCCGCAGAGTCTGAACGAGGATTACAAGGTATGTTTCTCTCTCCAACCCACTCCAGAAAGCGACTCCCCTCTTCATGAAGTTGAAGGAATCTGACCATGGCGGACTTTCTTTTTTTCCTTCATCAGCGCACATTCACCATCTCGAACGTCCCCGGGGCGAGGACCATGGAGATCACAGCAAAGCTTCACGGACCACTCACAAGGTTCCTGGCAAAGTACCAGATGCGTGCCACGCTGTCCATACCGGTTCTGGGGTTCGGAGGCCACGAAGCG
Organism: Sarocladium brachiariae; assembly: GCA_008271525.1. Taxonomy (NCBI): domain Eukaryota; kingdom Fungi; phylum Ascomycota; class Sordariomycetes; order Hypocreales; family Sarocladiaceae; genus Sarocladium; species Sarocladium brachiariae. Next base: position 256,283 of record RQPE01000012.1, on the reverse strand, counting down.
TTCAGCCTGCGCGCGGGACTTGAGAAATCCGACAAAGTGGTCTTCATCGCCGGCGGAGTCGGCATCACCCCGTTACTAGCCCAGGCTCCTGACATCCTCGCCTCGCAGATCCAAGCCAGTAGTGACGGGGCCAATAGCACGAAAAGGCTGACCGTCCTGTGGTCTCTCCGCAGAGACGAGGTTGGTCTTGCGGTGGATTCCTTCAAGAGGGGTGAGGGTCTGGCAGCTGTGACGCGGGTCTTCTTGACGGGTGAGAAGAAGGACGGCGACAGCGAGGAGGAGGAAGAGGAGGCGGATGTGCTAAGGAGCATGGGAGCGGAGGTGCTCGAGAGAAGAATGGCGGAAGATGATGTCGAGGAGTGGAAGGGCAAGGGGTTAGGGTTCTTTGCTTGTGCTTCGGGGGGGATGCTTGCGAGGATTCAGGGATGGTTGGAAGGTGAGAGGTTGGTTTGGGAGGAGTTTGCTTATTGATGCCTGTTGAGACGGTGGCGAAGACCTTTTCTTGATGCTGTGTTCTCTTTTAATTCCAGGTTCTATATTGGCATCTGTGCTTGATTCACTACGACGGCGCCTGTTCTCTTCGACGGAGAGCTTCCAACGAAGGAGGGGGGTCCTGGTCAGCCTGCATTACACACTCATTCTCGAGCTGTACCGATTGAAATCTTTTTGGTGATGAACCGGGATGGAGACGAAGTGTCTTGATGCTTCTGTTTTGATCTGGCGTGAACTTCGCGTGAAAGACAGACATTTCTTACAGTCTCGTTATGATGGGGCTGGCTGGGTCGTGATGATAAGAGATGGTCGGACGCTCGCGTAAATGATACGCTCCCACGTGCGACAAAGTTGCTCTGCGTCAATCCCTGCATTGCGTGGGGTCGTAGATGGGATGGAGCTCGACAATCAAAGAAACTTTGGGCATCGTTCGCTGGCGATCCTCGGACTAGAGACATGTGACAAAGACAAACGTTGGGGTCCGGGCCGAAGAGGAGGGTTACATGGGGAGATTGACAGGAAGAATGATATATACGTGCACAAACTACAGTAGATACTATCATGATTCATAAGGTAGTATCCAGGTGCTCTTTGGCATCGTTCATTCGATCGGTGGGTGCTGGCTGTTGCGTGGCCCAAATCTCGTAACTATATACATATACTAACTAATACATACAGTACAGCACATACAGGAACATACAGGAACATAAAGACCTTTTGACCCTGTTTGACTTTTCGGCGGATGGGATGGATGGGATGGCTTGTTATAGTAGTTTGAAGTCTAAGTAAGTTGCAATACAAACTTTACCCAGAAGATAACCTTACTCGTTTCTTATTTTCTTCAGCTACGGAAGTACTTAGACGAAAGGTCCAACTCCAGCGAGCCTTTGTCTCCAGTCTGTCTTTCAGCTCTTTTCACCAAACGCCACACGCTACGGCATTAGTCTGCTGTCTACCCATTTGCCAGCCAACCACTGAACGGCCCGCTATTGGACCCTTTCCTTGTTCCTTGGGGGACCTGCAGAAAGGGGTATGGTATGGTATGGCTGGTGGCTCATTGCGTCGACGATTGGCGGAGACCTCCGATGAAGCCCAATTCAAAGTCCCCCCCTGAACCGGTTGGCAATGACAGGGGTACCTACATGTGCGAGTTTCCACCCAGTGCATGCTGCAAATCTGACTTGCTACTGGTCAATCGCCGGAGCCGGAGGCCAGGATTGGAAGGTCTTCTTTGTGTGGGTTTTATAGACAAGATCCTGCTCTGGTCATGCGAGAAGGAGGAGGAGGAGGAGGGGACGTAGCTTGGAGAGAGAGACAGCGAATGACATCGACTTTCTTTTTTGGGGGATCCATCCGTTCTTTTGATTTGATTGCTCTGTTTCGAGGGGAGCCGTACATGGAAAAGATAACGGCGTGCGATCTGCGGAGGTGTTGATTGGGGAGTGCGAAAGGTGAGAAGCTGGGCTGGGAGAGGGTATACTTTACTTATATGGGGTGCAGATCCCCTACCTAGTTTCTTCTTCTTCTCGACTTGCTTTCCCCAAGGTCGACTGCTTTGCTTTCGATTTACACCTTCTTTACAGAGCCGGAAATAGGCAGCAGCACAGAAAACAGAAAATGTTGCGTTCCGTGCTCACGATCGTGGCGACGGCGGCTACTAGCCTCGTCTCGGCCGTCACCATTGCCGAGATCAACGGCGATGCCTATCTTTCTCCTCTGAACGGCACTGTGGTCACGGGCGTCAAGGGTCTCGTGACTGCGAAGAATTCGCAGGGTATTTTCTTGAGGTCTACGGAGCCGGACCAGGATGAGCGGACGAGCGAGTCTGTGTACGTCTTCAACACGGCGGTGAGAGGACAGGTCAACGTGGGGGATATCATCACCCTTGACGCCACCGTCGAGGAGTATAGGTGAGTAATAGAACATAGCCCCATTGGGGTTCAACTTCGTGGAGAAAACTTGTATAGCCAGAGTGCTGATTATAAGGCGCGTGCCACGCTGTGAACAGGTCCAACGCCCTGTACGGCTACCTCACTGAGCTGACCAAGCCTGCCAATGTCAAGGTCGTCTCGTCCAATAACGAGGTCAAGCCTCTCGTCCTCGGCAAGGATACTCTCTCACCTCCGACCGAGCTGTTCAGCTCTCTCGACGAGGGTGGCATCTTCGGAGTGCCCAACGACGTGGCCAGGATCAGCACCAAGAACCCCAAGCTGGAGCCCAGGAAGTACGGCATGGACTTTTGGGAGTCGCTGGTCGGTGAGCTCGTCACCATCAAGGATGTTGTCCAGGTCTCGAGGCCGAACAGCTTCGGTGATGTTTGGGTCAGGGCTGGCAGCTTGCGAGCCACGGGCGTGAACTCCCACGGCGGGATCACGATGCTTGACGGAGGTGAGTTTTGCCTGACAACAGAATGATGATGTTGGCTTTTTACACGCGACAAGTTGAGAGTATACTGATGATGATGATGGCTTGGGGAAAAATAAAGACTCCAACCCTGAGGCTCTCACCATTGGAACTCCCTGCGACGGCACCAAGAATCCGTCCGACACGAAGATGGGCGACTCCCTCGGCGACGTCACAGGCATCATCTACAACGCCTTCGGCTTCTACCGCATCCTCCCGCTGACCGCCGTCAAGCCCATCGCGTCCGCCTCGACCGACTACCCAGCCGTGTCCTTCGCCTCCTCGGGCGACTGCCGCGGCATCACCATCGGTTCGTACAACGCCGAGAACCTGAACCCCAAGTCGGCACACCTCCCCAGCGTCGTCGACCAGATCATCGACAAGATGAGGACGCCGGACCTGATCTTCCTGCAGGAGGTCCAGGACGACAGCGGACCGACCGACGATGGCGTCGTCAATGGGAACATGACCCTCGCCGCGCTGAGTGCTGGCATCGAGGACAAGTCCGGCGTGGTGTATGACTGGGCCGAAGTCGTGCCCGAGAATAACCTCGATGGAGGACAGCCCGGCGGCAACATTCGTCAGGCATTCTTGTGAGTACTCTTCGTCACTCAGAACATGGGTATTCATTGCGCGTGAAAAAGAAAAAAGAAGAAGAAGAAGAAGAAGAAGAAGAAGAAGAAGAAGAAGAAGAAGGAGAAGAAGAAGAAGAAGGAGAAGAAGAAGAATAGAGCACTGACAACCCTCGTGTGCTAGGTATCGTCCAGACATCGTCGAGCTCTACAGGCCCAACCAGGGTGGCCCCGAGGACAAGACCGAGGTCATCACCGACAAGACCAAGCCGAACTGGCCCATGCTGTCGTACAATCCTGGACGCATCGAGCCTGCTGCCGAGGCGTGGGCCAACAGCCGCAAGCCTCTCGTGGCGCAGTGGAAGCCTGTCAAGGGCACGGGCAAGACCTTCTTCACCGTCAACGTGCACTTTGGCAGCAAAGGTGGCAGCTCGACGCTGCACGGTGACCCGAGGCCGCCGGTCAACAATGGCGTGGAGAAGAGGGAGGTCCAGGCTACCATCACTGCCGTAAGTTTTGCCTCTCTCTCTTCTCTTTCTGTTATTTTGTCAGATGAGGGAAAAAGAAAAAGAAATCATACTTCTAACATCCTGGCCTTGACATAGGACTTCATCGCTTCCATCCTCGACATCGACCCCTCGGCACGCATCATCGCCGCAGGTGACTTCAACGAGTTCACCCAAGTGCGCCCCCTTCAGACCTTCATGTCCCGCGGCAAGATGCTGGATCTCGACGAGGCGGCTGGTATCCCCCCGGAAGAGAGGTACACCTACCTCTTCGACATGAACTCCCAGCAGCTGGATCACGTCTTTGTTTCGGAGGGTGTTGTCGGCGGTCCTGGTCCAAGGACGAGGCGGGGGTTGGTGTCCAGGGGGCCCAAGGAGGGTAAGAAGAAGAAGCCGCTGATGGAGCATTTGCACCTGAACACTTGGCAGAACTTTGATGGCCAGGTTAGTGATCATGATCCCAGTGTTGCCAAGCTGAATCTCTGCGGCTGTGCGGCTTGATAAAGGGGACAAAAATGAGAGAGAGAGAAAAGGGGGCTTGGTGTATGGGCATAGCTCTACGAAGAGGGATGGTGATGTTGTATATGAAAATCTGACTGTACATCATGCTCCGTAACGTCATACTGATGCTCCAAGAAAAGACAGTCTCGTCGATTGAACGGTGGCAAGACTTATGTTATGATTGTATGATTGGTTATACGTTCATCGCTTGTTTGTATCGGTAACATCTGTTACGGTTGGGTTCACATCTTTAGGTCTAAATCTACGTCTATGTCTATAATCTATTGTGTATCAAGCATGGCCCTTTCGCTCGGGGAAAAAAAAGAAACACCGTCATCCTCTTACTCCTCCAGCTTCCAAACCAGCCACGCGGCAGCTCCAAAAGTCTTGAGACCAGCGGCAACCCAGAGCGCCAGCGCCAGGCTCCTATCCGTGCCCTTGTACATCCAGCCACCCACAACCGCACCGCTCAGGAACGTCACGCCAGCACCTATGCGCCTGTTACGCTTCACGTTCTTCGTCAAGCCGGCCGTCAGCGCCGCGTCGGACGCGATGTCGTAGTACACGCTGGTCAGCACCGTCGTGGGCAGCTCGTTGAAGCCGCAGCCGCGACTGGCCGCCATCTGGCCGCCGGCCTGCAGGGCGAGGAGGACCAGGGGGATCAGAGGCTTGAGGAGGAAGGCCTGGTCTCCGTCAACGCCATGTGTGTCGCTGTGCGAGGCGACGACGCCGGTCTGCACGAGGATGGCTGAGATGATGATGCAGATGGCCTGCACGGCGAAGGATACGGCGAGGGTCAGCCGTTGTCGCGTCCTCCCTCGGGTCAGGAACGAGAAAATGAAGCTGCCGACGATGAACGAGGCGATGGAGGCCAGAGACTTGAGCCACCCGAATGGCTTGCCGAGTGGTTGGCCAGACGCACCAAGGCCAAGGAAAACGGTATTACCTGGGATATCGTCAGTCACGAATGAAAGCTCCTTTGAGGCCGTCCGTCTGGAGAACCCAGCAACATTATTGTTTTCCTTTTTTTTTCTAGGCACTTACCAGTCTGCATGCTCACAAAGCACGTCCACGCATTATACGCGCTGCTGTCGAGGATCCCCGAGATGAAGTAGCAGATGAGAAACATGTAATCGGCATACTTGAGGCTGATGTTCCTCGGCACCTTGGTGCTGCTGCTTCCCTTTGCCTCCTCCATGACTCTGGGGTGAGGTTGTATTGTGAACCGCTTTCCAATCAATATGTCTTGACGAATGAGGGAACCAGTAATAGGTGACAATCAAACCAGCACACTTCCAGAGCGTTGGTCTGTCTAGGAGGATTCTCTCAAGAATAGCCTCGTTTCTTTTTTCCTTCTTCCAAGAAACGAGTAGAAAGAAACGTAATATGGACAGGTCGTGATCAGGGTGAAATGTTTTGCATTGGAAACCCGTCTCGTCCCCTTGCCGATACAGGGATTGCGCAATCCTTGAATGTGGATCTTTTTTTTTTCTCCCTCCATCCGAGATCGGTTGCGAAAAAGTGAGGCTAGACAATTATGACGCGAAGCGCGCTATCAGCTGTCGCTCACGATAAGGCTGAGGAGGGGGGGGGGGCCCACAGTCCTTGATCAAAGAGAAAGAGATGAAATGATAGAAAGATTGGAAGAGAGAGGATAATATACCCGGTGGCAATGTGTGCTTTATCAAATATCTGCAAATCCTGTTTTCTTGGCGCGCGCGAAGCAATTCCAGTTTCGATGTGCTAAGAACAGTCGCGGTTTGACTCACCTTTGAACCCCTTACGGTAGACCTGTCTGTGCTTTCATTTCACTTTCCATTCCTCTCTGAACATGATGAGCCAATCCTCTCAGGACGAAATCTATTGCTGTATGTTTAATGCAAAAACCGCGCTGAGTTTATTGGCCACATTTAATAAGAAAATCCCCCCTAAAGCGGTGTGTGTCGTATGCTATATGCAGCATGCTACCTGCTGGAAGATCAACACGGACACTCCCAGGCAAATCACGTACACAACCCTGGCATATACCTTATGGTGCTTTACCATTGTCTCCAAGACCCTCCATTATCTGATCTAGAGGTCTGCCGCATGGTCATAGGGTGCAATCCAGACGGCAACTCAAACTGCTAAGGCTATGCGCGTGGTTTGGAATCTACCTCCTCCCTCGTTTCCTTTTTGTCGATGCTTGGCTAGAAGGCGTATTGATCAATTTCCAGGATCGTATCACTCATCGAGGTGTTCCAACTTGTAGCCGCCATCCCATTCGGAGGTGTACACATGCGTAGTGATGGCACGTAGGAGCAAAGTCAACGAATATAGTCTTTGGTAAAGCCAAGGGCATCGTTGAGGGTGTCCTAGCTGTAATTATGCCAGTATCTGAGCCGTGTTGATGGGGCCCCCTTTCTATCCTCCGTCCATTGTGATGCTTCCCCAAACATGATCAAAGCTGCACGAGACTCACATTGAGAACACCCTCGGACTTTCTCAAGTCCTCCATCACCGCGTCACTGACCTTCCCATCCGGTGACTGTACGCCCAGGATCATCAGAGCTTCTACTCCTTTCTTAGCTTCTCCTTCCTGCCTTGTCTCTTCCTCGAGACTCGCCACCTGCATGAAGCGAATATTGATCCCGTGCCCTCCCAACACCGTCCCGACACCTCCGATCTTGCCTGGCTCGTCGTAGTTGTGAAGAACGATGAGTGTGCCCTCAGGTGGGAACGAGGCGCTGAACCGATCCAGCTTGGAGATGTACAGTCGCTTTTGCGAGGCGTATCCTTCGATCACCTGCTCCTGGCCTGGGGCGGTGTTGTCGTCGTAGGCTCTCAGTGAAACCAGGTTCGCGTACGTCTTCGAGTCTTGCGAGCGCGTCTCGTTGATCGTGAAGCCTCTTTCTTTTGCGATCAACGTGGCATTCACAATGTTGACATGCGAATCACTCAGCACGGAGACCAATCCTTTCACAAGCGCCGCGAACAACGGCTTCGTGTTTGGCATCCCCGCAAGGTCACCGTGATACCTCAGCTCAAACGTTCTGCCACCCATCATCCCGCCTTTCCCGCGCGCCCCGAAGTGCTGGGCGTACAAGCGACCCATTTTCTCGACGAGGGCAACACTCGGCTGCAGTTTACGGAATTCCTCGGGCAGGATGATGGGTGCGTTGACTGCGCTGGTGGGAAGGCCGCCGCGTAGGATCTCCAGAACCTGAGTGCAAACATCCATCGAAACATTTTCTTGGGCCTCGACCGTCGACGCACCAAGGTGTGGTGTCGCGACAACTTTGGGATGCTTGGTTAGAGTAGAGGCAATAGAGTCTGGTTTCGGTGGCTCAGACGTGAAAACATCCAACCCTGATGTTACGATCATTCGTTAGTCTTGCGTGCAAACGACAAAGACAGCGCGATGGAAACAAGACAAACCTGCACCAGCAATCAAGCCTTCTTCCAGACCCTTCAAGAGCGCTGCTTCGTTGTACACGCCTCCTCTGGCCACATTGAGCACTCGGGCTGTTTTCTTCATTCTCTGAAGCTCCTTCTCTCCGACCAGATCCAAAGTCGTGGCCAACAGTGGCGTGTGAATGGTGAGCCAATCGACTACCGGGAGTAACTCGTCGAGGCTGGGAAGCAGAGTTACTCCAGCTTGTCGGGCGAGCTCTTCACTGGCGAATGGGTCGACAGCCACCACTTGCATACCGAGTCCTTTCGCCATCCGCGCGACATGGTGACCGACCTTTCCAAGACCTATTCGCCTCTGCTTCAGTCGTCTGGTCTCATCTTCACCATCATCACGAAGCATAATAGAGAACATACCGACAATGCCGAGGATCTTCTTCGATACCTCAATACCTACTAACTTACTTCGCTCCCAATTGCCGTCTTTGACGCTAGCATCAGCGCGGCCTATGTTTCTTGCCGTCGCGAGGAGCAGGGCAATTGTGTGTTCGGCAGCAGCAACGATGTTTCCAGCCGGACTGTTCACAACGATGACTCCGCGCGCCGTTGCAGCTGGCACATCGATGTTGTCAACGCCCACTCTTGCGTTTTAATCAATTAGCATCTTTTCGATGGTCTAGTCATAAGATCTGGGGCAGTACCCAGCTCTCGCGACAACCTTGAGGTTCTTTGCCGCTTGCAGCACCTCTGCCGTTACTTTGGTCTCAGATCGCACGATCAATCCTTCGTAATCGGGGATCAACGTCAGGAGCTCCTGCGCTGACAGTCCAGCTCGCGAATCGACGTCGAAGTGCGGCGCGAGAAGAGCAATGCCGTCAGAAGAGACCTTCTCAGGAACAAGGATCCGGGGTCGGTATTGGTCTTGAGTGGAACCCATGATCACGTATACAAAGTTTGGACGTCAATTGAGGAAACAAGGACGTGCCCAAGAGAAGAAGAATTCACTGGAATGGCTTTAGAAGAGATTGGAGGATAATACTGAAGAGAATGTGGATGAAAAGGTGTTTGTATGCCTTTGTAAGCATGTGAAGCTGGAAAGAGGGGAGGGAGATGGTGGCTTCGCGCCTCGCAGGGCTGCCTGTGAGTTTGCACCAGAGACTGCGAAGGCAGATCCAATCAATCAGTCCGCCGAGATGCTTAGCTGCCCAACTTTGTGCGTCATGTGCCTCAATGGCCGCAAAGTAAGACGCGGGATGTCTATGCGATATTTCGCGTATTCTGAGGGGAGGATTGGTTGAGGACAGAGGGACGAGTCGGTTACATGCAGCGATTACCTGTTATGCAGGCCGCACGAACCAATGGCCTGTAGTCACCACCATTACTTAGACAAGAAAGCCTGGTACTCTGAACGGGCAGTCCTGCTCCGTCTATTCCCCCTCTTCCTCAATGGTCTTAAACTGGGCTTGAAAGGTTAAATAGCTAGAGGAGAATGACTGGCTGACGTGCATGGGAAGTGGTTGGTGAAGATCGAGTCATTGCGGGGGCGGGGCAAGCCGTGGGGGGCCTAGACAGTGCGCCACCATGAAGGGGTTTCGCACTGTCGCTCCAGCACTGTGCGTTCCCCATTCATCCTCCCTCAGCGTCGAGATACCTTACCTACCCTTGAGGCCAGCCGTGATGTTTGAATTTGCGTACACAGCAAGCACAAGCGGTCCATTTCAAACTAAGAGTATGAAATGCTCTTATCTCGCAGTACATCTCAAGGATATTCATGTTTGTTTCACTATCATCAGCAGGATCACAAGTCTCAGAGTCGCACATTGAACAACTTCAACTGGTAGCTTTGTTTCACCGACATCAAGACACATCGTCTCCCACTTGCATATTTTATCGAATTTTTCACTCTTTTTCTTCTTGATATGTTTTTTGAGCCAATCAAGCGATATTCTACCTACTTGAAGCCATTTGTACGATTCTCTCCGGTTACACAGTATTCTTTCAGGCTCGTCCTTCATTGTCCTCCCTGCAATGGCCATGTGATCACCCCGAGCATCGCAGGTCATTTGCATGTTCGGGCACACATATTCTTTCCCCATTGGGGAAGTCATCTTTAACAAATCTATGGCCGTGATGGAGCCTCTCAAGGTCGGTTGCGATTGTTTAATATGGGGTAACAAACCGCCTTATCCTTTCCAGCTTCGTCCAAAGCTTCTTTACTATTGCGCAAAACTCGACGGTCATCCCTGAAATTCCCGTGCGCCCAAGCTCCAGTCGACGTGAGAATCAAAGCCAACAACATCAAGTCTAAGCTAGAAAAGGGCAAAACCTGTTGCTCACGGTCCGTGGATTGGTTTTGGACCTCAAGTCTACAGACTGATGTTCATTCATAGTTATCCTCAGTCGATTCGGCCCGGATTACTGTGTCCAATTTTCGTCTAGGGCTGAATATGGTCAACCTCCATGCTAAGTGTTATCTGATTGGGTGAGTAAGCTGATCTTCACCTGTAAAGGAGAGTCGACGGACGCGCTTGGGTAGACTTGCAGTGAAGCTAATTCAAAGCTGGAGTGGCTAGACATGGCTAGGGCAGATCCAAATGTAGGATGTTTAAAGCGCCCTTCTGTTGCGGCGATGAAGGCCGCAGCTACCAAGGGATTGGGGAGATGATGATTGATGTTCATGCGGGCTGAACGTCCTGCACGAGGGCCTCCAGTCTTTGCAAATTACCCTTTTTTCCCTGAGTGTGTGAAAAGCGAAGTCCCGGTTCTGCTATGAGACTGCTACACGAGTTACTGAAGAAGGAAATGCCTTTTGGTATATGGATCAAATCCTCTCCAAGCAAACAGCATAGTGAACTGTGTCATAATACTCTCCGTTCATAATTTCTTTCAGGAGAACCCTGCTGAATGGTTCGGCCATAGTGCGGCCTTTGAGACGTTTAGCTCAGTCATCCTGACTGGCGCATAACGACACTCTTACAGACGATCTAGTGGCATATATCGAAACTTACACCGTTTTGCATGCGGACAGGAAGACCTCCAGCATTGTGGTGAGCTGAATGAGTGTCAGTAAAGGTCTGTTACATCTATTATTGTCAGCTGCTCGCAAGTGACGGGAAGAGCGTTGCTGATATAGTAATCAGAGTTTAGGCCTCCCTGACTTGGAGATGTACCATATTGGGAGCATCATGTATCCGCCTGACGACTCTGATACTACACCAACTATCTAGGAGAAGAGGAATCTTTTCTTGTGATTATCTAATTTCTCCTTACTTATCCATTGCTGTTGGCCTGGTCAACGAGCCCTACTTACAAGCAACTCAAAAGTCTACGCTGTGGGTTGTGAAGTCTTTAGTTGGAAAAACTTGTAAAGGTCTCATCTGCGACGAACGCCAAGACGTAACTTACAGCGCGACGGTCCCTATATCATAAGGTTACTTCTGAATATTGATTTCCCTGATTCCTGTTGCCGGTGATAATCCACTATGGGACTCAAATCAGCCAGCACACCAGCACGGTGTACCCAAGCATATGTAACAGAGTCTCCAAGAACCCCCTCAATACACATGGAATGAACCAGAAAATTCCTCGTGCGAGGATGACAGATTCCTTGAGACCATGGAAAGGTGGTGCCTCGTTCGGATGTCTAGCCTGATTCCCATGGACACTGGATTTTGGAGACGGAGCTGGCCGTGGCTGCGAAACGCTATCGGGACCAACGTGCACGCACGACTCCATGTTTGCGGGAGGCATTGCATTCCGGCTTATGCTTTTCTACTCAACGTCTTGTTTCCGACTCATCATGAGGACCGCACTATCTGAGCAGAAGAGGAAGCTATTAACATCGCAGGCGCAACCTCCCTCGGCCAAATCTAACGAGCTCGACAGATTCTCAGCTCAAAACAGCCTTCCCAGACGTCGATCTTCAATCAAGGTTTGCGATCACGCCGAAGTCGTCCATCCAGCGGGGGGCCCAAGGATTGAGGACAGCAGCAACGCCGGCTTCTTACCAAGGGGCACCTAATGGCGGCATCACAGGTTGTACTGTCAGCCCTGCTAACCACGTTGATCTGGCACATGGGTCTTTTGAATTGGTACTTAACTGCATATAGCTGCGCGCACATGTCACTCGCCCGCCACTGGCATGCTAATGATCGTGGACCCTTGGGTACCCCCCCTCCCCCTGTCCCCTCCACAGCCACCCCCCACAGACACATTCCACTCGGCACCCTTTGTTCCTGACTTGTGAAGGGGTTGGGGCCTCTTGGGGGCGGGATCTGCGGCACTCCCGGCAACAGTCAGTCATAGATGGACTTCCTAGTCAGGAAAAGTTCTTGGCTTGCGGCGGTTGTAGTTGTTGGCGTTGCAGTTCATATCGGTCCGTAGTGCAAGCCACAAACTAAGATGCAGGCTCGAAGACAGGTTTTTTGGGTTCGCCTTTCGGAACTTGTTCCCTGATGGTGTGGGCTGCGGGTGGATGAAGAGTGCATTGTGTTCATGAACGTGGCGTTCCCTGCCTTTCCATTCGAAAAAGTCCCCGGTGGCATCTTTGCCTCGGTCGCAGACTAATGAACGACCATGGCACTACGATACATGAAGTCATCGTGGCATAGGCTGAAGGGGGGACAGATAAGGGTCACTGTTTCCCTCGTCACCCTCCGGCGCTAAGAGAGAAGAGTTTGACCGAGCACATGGCCTTAGTGAAATGCGACTCTCCTCAAGGTTCGCTTCTTGGACTTTTTGGGGCATCGGGGGTCTGCCGAAGAGCCGTTCGAATGGAGTCGGGCCAGAGAGATCTTTGACTAGCAGGACATGTAAGACGTGGTAGCCGCGCTTGGGAATGTTGCTCGGGGTAATGAACAGTAGATTAAAAGAGCTGACATTCTGCCCGTAATGCAATGGAACAGAACAATGAGCCAAGACTCAGCCTGATTCACCAGATTTGAACAATACGCAGCACCGATCATTTACACCCTTCATTTCCTTGTCTCTTTGTCTTTGTCTTTCTTCTGTCTCATCTGAATCCTCTCTTTCGACACGAAACCCTGTGCCAATGAAGTGGTCCTCCCTCCTGGCAAGGGCCATTCTGGCCGTGAGCACCCATACTTCACTTGCCTCTGCTGGGCCTCATGTTCCTCGCAACGCGACAGGCCGTGTTTGCGCAACAGCGGACTGGTGGTTCGGCACTGTTGAAAGAACAGGAAAGGTCCCCTTTGGCAGTGTCTCTGATGACTACCCTGTCTTCCGCAACGTGCAGGACTATGGTGCCAAGGGCGATGGATCTACCGACGATACCAACGCCATCATGGCGGCGATTACTGCTGGTGGCAGCCGTTGCGGTCAGGGTTGCGATTCTAGCACGACCACGCCTGCTATCGTGTACTTCCCGCCTGGGACATACATGGTCTCTAGTCCACTCCAGCAGTATTACTATACGTCCATGATTGGCGATCTCAATAACATCCCTACTCTCAAGGCGACTGCCAACTTCCAGGGCATCGCTGTCATTGACGCTGATCCATACGGCGCTGGAGGCAACAACTGGTTCACCAACCAGAACAACTTCTTCCGCCAGATCCGCAACTTCAAGATCGACCTCACTGCCCAGCCGCTCAACACTGGCACGGGCATTCACTGGCAAGTTGCTCAGGCGACGTCCCTACAGAACATCGAGTTCGACATGAGGGTTGAAAAAGGGAGCGACAACAAACAGCAGGGCATATTCATGGAGAACGGCTCGGGTGGATTCCTGACTGATTTGAAGTTCAACGGCGGTGGCATTGGTGCTGTCTTTGGGAACCAGCAGTTCACCATACGCAACCTCGAGTTCAACAACTGCGGCGTTGCTATTCTACAGCTCTGGAACTGGGTCTGGAACTTCAACGGCATAACAGTCAACAACTGCAGCGTTGGATTCGATCTTAGTACTGGCGGAAGCGATCAGTCCGTCGGGTCGACCATCATACAGGACAGCCTCTTCCAGGACACCGGAGTCGGTATCCTGACGGCATACAACGTCGAACAAGCCGGCACTAACGGCACATTGATCATTGACAACTGCGACTTCACCAACACGCCCGTCGCCGTTAGCAACCCTGGGACGAACGAGGTCGTGCTCGAGGGGAACCAGAACATCGCCTCGTTTGTCCAGGGACGAGCATATACCGGCTCCAGTGGCAGCGCTATCCAGGAGCAACGACCTGCACCGAACAAGCCTGCCGCCCTTCTCGACAGTCAGGGGCACATCTTCACCCGCTCCAAGCCACAATATCCAAACGTCCCTGTCAGCCAATTCATCTCCGTGGCGAACTACGGTGCCAAAGGCGATGGTGTCAGTGACGATACCGCAGCATTGCAAGCAGCATTCAACGCTGCCCAGTCAGATCAGATTGTCTTCATCCCTTACGGCGCGTACCTGATCCACGACACTATTGACGTCCCTGCCAACATTCGCATTGTCGGCGAGATCTGGCCACTCTTGATGGCTGCTGGTACTACCAACTTCCAAGACCAGAACAACCCGAAGCCCATGCTGCGCGTCGGCAACCCCGGCGACGTTGGAAACGTTGAGATAAGCGACATCATGATCGAGACTCAGGGTCCTCAGCCTGGAGCTATCCTCGTGGAGTGGAATGTTGCGGCCGAGTCTCCAGGATCCGCAGGACTTTGGGATGTCCACTTCCGCATCGGCGGCTCGGACGGGACAGAGCTACAGTCCAACACGTGCAGCAAGACCCCTGACCAGACGACCCAGCCGAATCCCAACTGCATCGGTGCCTTTATGCTGATGCACGTGACCAAGACCGCGTCCATTTACATGGAGAACGTCTGGCTGTGGGTTGCGGATCACGAGCTCGACCTCGCGGATCATAACCAGATCAACATCTACAACGGCCGCGGTTTGCTCTTCGAGGGCCAAAAGGCCAGCTGGCTCTGGGGCACGGCGGCTGAGCACAGCGTCCTCTACAACTACCAGTTCCAGAACGCGGCCAACGTGTACATGGGGTTGATCCAGACCGAGACGGCCTACTTCCAGGGCAACCCGGACGCGACGGTGCCCTTCACGACCCAGTCCTCGTGGAACGACCCGGACTGGCAGACCCTCTGCGGCAACCGTCAGCGCTGTGCGAAGACGTGGGGGCTGCGCGTGCAGGACTCCTCCAACATCCTCTTCTACGGCGGAGGCATGTACTCGTTCTACGACAACTACTCGCAGCAGTGCCTCGTCACCGAGGACTGCCAGGAGAACATGGTGGAGATCAACAACTCGCAGATTGCCATGTTTGCAGTGAACACGAAAGCGTCGGTCAACGTCATCACGCTCAACGGCAGCGGTGCGATGACCCAGCTGCCGGACAATGAGAGCACGTTCTGCGCAGCCATTGCCTCCTTTTCGCCGAGCTGAGCAGTTCGGCACAGCACCCGCTCAGCTCCAAGGTAGCCAGCCACCTCGGTAGGCTTGTAGATAGTCTGTAGATAGGCAGGATGGAAGGTCTTGGGAAATCGGTGATTGTAAGTAAGTATTGACATAATTGAGATGTGCTGTACGTACCGAGATGGAATTGCGTCGAGTGGCTGAAAGAAGCCCTCGATGGCAGGTAATAGGCACCTGTGTGGCTGTTTGGGAGACCGTTCGAGACACCATTATGGGGTATCTGGAGGAGAGGGCTGCCCAGCAAGGGTAAGACGGCGAGGCAAGGCCTGGGAAGTTCGATCCAAGAAGGGTTGCCACGTGGGATCTTCTTGAAGGACGTGAGACAACGCCATAATGTCGGTATTGAGAGACGAGTATTCAATGAAGGGTTTTTTCAAGTTAGAAATCTCCAAAGGCTTCTCGCCGCACCTTCTCCATCTCCAGGTCGTACGGCAAGGGTGTGATAAACTTGTCCACCTCGGCTTGCCAGAACATATTAGATGGATTAACGTGCCAAGCCGATGTGTACTCCCAATAGGGCGGCATCCAGCCGGCAGTCTCCCAGTCGACGATCCCGACGACGTCGTCGTCCCGACCAATTATGTTCAGGCTACTCAAGTCGCCGTGCGTGAAGACTGGCGTTGGCCACGGCCGGTTATGGTATGCGATCAGCTCGCCAGAGCGCGGGTATCTGGCCAGGTGGCTCTCATTGACATGCTCGGCCTCAATGCCGGACCGCAGCTGGCTGTGAAACTCGTGGATGGTGTGGAAAGGGCCCCAAAGCGAGCGTTCCGGCAGGCGTTGGTCATATATTGGCCCACCATCCGCGCTGGCGATGCCAACGCCGTCGGGGGCTGGGATGCTGCGAAGCTCCCGGACGAAGTCGGCCAACTGCGCGAGAATGCGCGCCTTGGATCCTTCGGGCCGCGAGGTCCACGTCTCGCAGAGGTCGTCGCCGCGCAGTCGCTCCATAAGAATGTAGGTCCTGCCCTTGAACTCGAAAGCGGAATACACCCTCGGCACGGGGACAGAGGTGTTTTGGGCCACAAAACGCATGGCGTGGGCCTCTGCGAGCCTGGTCGAGGCGGTGGACTTGATGCAGAGCGTGCGCGATACGAAGACAACGCGCCCAGAAGACTTTCTCCAGTGCGAGACGTGCTTCTGTGTCAGGGTCTTGAAGAGTAGGACTGTGAAGCACTTGGTATAGAATCCATCGTTGATGGGCTGGGATTTCGTTGAGTCCATGGTCGCGTAGATGCGGCATCGAGGCGAGGAGAGGAGAATGAAACCACGTCGCTTTACAAGACTCTTTCTTGGAGGCGCGTATATGGGGCAGGGGGCTTATGGTTTGAAAGAGGCTCAGAACCGTGATAATTGCAGTGGAAGTTGGGCTAATGCTTGAAGAAAAAGCCATGTTCAGTTCCAGGTTATCAGGTCATAGAGGCGTATGAGAGGTTTTCCCCCCACAACTCGAGCTCTGTATGCGTAATATGGTAACTACGTGCCATATGTTGAGCCTTGAGGTACGTTCCTCACCATTGAGATTGAGATAGGTAATGCTCGCCGTAGGACCATGGGACTCGCGACATATTTTTACGTCAGGTCCCAGTTAGAAAGTTAGGCGGGCTTCCCTAGTAGTCACTAACGAGAGCGACCTGACAGCGCTGGTAAGGTTACCATCATGTTCGTCAGCCTGACCGACGGTTGGTGAGACTGCCCGTCAGACTGCCTAGATACTGCAGTAACTTACCTTGACCCTGGCACACCCTGTACCTCTCCCAGAACCCTAACCCGATTCGATTTCGTCATTGGAGCTAAGCGACGGACACATACCATGTGTGCTTGACACCTCTGGCTGGATCCGTTCTAGCCTTGCTGGTGCACCGCGCATCAACCCGCCGTCAGTGGTTCCAGACTAAAGTATCCTTCTCCAAATCCAAATCCGTCGCTTGTCATCGCTGCTCGACTTTTTTGACTTTCTGCCTGCCAGACGCTCCCAGGGCTGCCGGTGACAAGCTTTATTACTTTCCATTCTTCAGGAGCCCGGCATCACCAGAAAGTCAATCCTCTAAAAGGACGACCAGACAATCGTCTTGAACCAGCACGCATCTGTCAGAAACCGCGCTTGTTTGCTTCACGACTCCAACGGTGTTCCTGCTGGTGACGGAATCCATCCCTGAGTGTTTTCTGCTGCATAACCTTCCGTCGCGTATCGATACACGAGCCCTGTCGCATCAACAAATGGATGGAAGAAGAGGAGGAGGTGCCTCGCCCGTGGGCTTGCGCTCTGCTGTGCTTGGCGCCGGAAGGCTCATCAGCATGGGATTGGCTTCCGCAAATGCCGCGCCGTTGAGTGCCGCGGGGAAGCACCCCGAGGATGAACTCGACACGCCTCTCTGGATCATGTGGACGGCTTCAATGGCATTGGTCTTGATTGGAGGTGTTTTCGCGGGATTGACTATTGCGTAGGTGACCGCGGCGAGAAACCACACGATTTCGAAATCCACTGACAGACAGGTGTTGCAGGCTGATGGGTCAGGACAGTATCTACCTACAGGTCCTCTCGGGCGACCCCTCGGAACCCCAGCATAAGAACGCGAAACGAGTCCTCAGTCTCCTGAAGAAGGGCAAGCATTGGGTCCTGGTCACTTTACTCCTCTCCAACGTCATTGTCAATGAGTCGCTTCCCGTGGTCCTGGATCGCACACTTGGTGGAGGTGTTGCTGCTGTTGTGGGCAGTACCGTCCTGATCGGTGCGTTGTGACGGTGCCTTTACGTGTATGTGGACACAGCGTGAACTGATTCTTCCTAGTCATCTTCGGCGAGATTGTCCCCCAATCCGTTTGCGTTCGATTCGGCCTCCCTATCGGCGGCTACATGTCGAAGCCCGTCCTCGCCCTCATGTACTTTACCAGTCCGATCTCTTGGCCCACCGCCAAGCTCCTCGATTGGATTCTGGGAGAGGATCACGGAACGTTATACAAGAAGAGCGGTCTCAAGACCTTGGTCACTCTGCACAAGTCACTTGGTGAACTCTCTGAGCGGCTCAACCAAGATGAGGTGACAATCATCACTGCCGTGCTGGATCTGAAGGAAAAGCCCGTGTCTGAGGTCATGACGCCAATGGATGACGTATTCACGTTATCTGAGGATCACATTCTTGACGAGAAGACCATGGACAAGATCCTCTCTTCCGGCTACTCTCGTATTCCCATCTACCGCTCTGGAAACCCTTCGGATTTTGTGGGCATGCTTCTTGTCAAAACACTCATTACCTACGACCCCGAGGACAGAATCCCGGTGAGGGACGTACAGCTCGGAGCTATCGTCGAGACCCGCCCCGAGACCAGCTGCCTGGACATCATCAACTTCTTCCAGGAGGGCAAGTCCCACATGGTGCTGGTTTCCGAAGTGCCGGGTGCCGACCACGGAGCCCTTGGTGTTGTCACGCTTGAAGATGTCATCGAGGAGCTCATTGGAGAGTAAGTCCTGAGTGCGAGAACTGAGACATAAGAGTACCATTGACTGACATGCATCCTCAGGGAAATCGTTGACGAATCGGACGTGTACGTTGATGTTCACAAAGCTATCCGCCGTCTGAACCCTGCACCTCACGCGAAGCGCATCAACGAGGCCGCAGCCCTGGCCGCGGCAGCTTCTGCGAACTCGCGGAAAGCCGACAGCTCGGTTCTCGTCGATATTGCTGAAGATGGAACTGGCCAGAACATCACTGTTGGATCATACGGCGCTGCGAGCGATAACGGCATCGAAGATAACCGGCCCCGCACTGCCATCTTCATGAAGCGTCACAGCTCAGAAGGACCTAACGGCCGACTCAATGAAGGCAACCCCGTGCCGATCAAGGCGTCTCTCGACGAGATGAAGCAACAACTCCGCCTCGGGCCCGCGAATCGCGCCGCAAACCCATTAAGCAACAAGCGTGAGGTGTTCAAGATCAAGCAAGGCCTTCCTCCGCATCAACCCACAACGGAGAACCACGGCTGCAGTAGTAGAGTCGCGCCTAAGGCCAGGAACAGCGCTGACGGCAATGAGAGGACGCCATTGCTGGGGGTTGATAGGGCGGAGGAAGGAGCCCGGAAGGTGAATGGGCACAGGACTGCCAGCTCGGAACGGAAGTAGTGGCTTAGTGGTGATGCTGCAAGTATCTGAAAGTGCTGTCCTGCGTGGAAGAGATGCAGGGGGCTGGCACAGAGGTCCAGACCAGGTAAAGAGAGGCGGGAAGCAGTACCACCAGTCTTGCGTATAATTGGGAAGGGGTGTAATTCTAATTCCAATGCTTTAGCAGTAGGAGTTTCGCGTCGGAATCATGTCTTCGTCTATCATCAATCCATGGTATTCTAGCCCGTGCATGGTGTTATACTTGGTCTTCGCAATACCCACCTCGCTGGACTCATGCGACGGCATGGAGTGACCTCTTATGCACTTATACCTTCTGCGGCAGTGATTATTTGACTTGCCATGACTACCCCCACCAGTGTCCTGTGTGTTAAACCATGACATGCTCCTCCTTCATGGTATTTCCCACCTCTGTTGTATATTTTCCTGTGTGGTGATTCATGTTGGAAAACGTTCTATCTATTGTCATCTCTATTCTCCTGATCAGGCCTTATCACCAACCAGTGTGCTTCATGGAATGTCTTCCATTGTTATAGGATGAGATTGGAAGTGTTGAACCGGATCAATTGTTTTCCACAGGCAGAGAGAGAATTGGTGGGAGAGGGCTGTGGTGGATAAAGGCTCATCCGTGCTTCTCCAGCGCCAATGATCCCCATCCTTCCCCATGAAGGTACCTAGGTACCTAGATTACTACCCCACGCTGGTCAAACGGCATCTCCACGACTGGCGTCAAGACAGTAGGTGCAGTCGCATATTCAACTTGAATTGTTCCTAATTCTGTAATGTCCATTGACTCTTAGTAACATAAAAGTGAGACTTTTGCAGAACGAAAAGAAAAAAAGAGCACTACCAGCTCCCCTCGTGCCTTTGTGCCGCCGGTTCCCGAGATTCAATCCCGCCTGCTGCTAGCCCCACCACTGACGGCTTACCCCTCGGTGGTCCAACGCGGGACTTGGAATTGAAAAAGTGACACTGTGATCCGCATTTACAACTCCGGGCATCACCGACCAAAGCTATCTCGTCACCTTTCTTTCTTGTTTGTTGGCTTGCCGTCCCGATCCTCGACTTCATCAGCTTGCGTGTGTACGTTCTTGTTACACAATTAACTCTACATGAGGCATTGGCTTTCATCGACCTCCAGACGCAGCAATTGTTTCGCTCGATACCTTCACTCGGCTACCAGACTTGAGGCATCAGCGCCAACAGCAAAGATGCCGATCCATCATCTCATGGTTGGCACCTGGACACCACCAGGTGCCATTTTCACCTTCGCTTTCGACACCGAGAAGCTCACACTCGAGATGATCAAACGTACCGAGATCCCCCCTGACGAGCCTATCTCTTGGATGACCTTCAGCGTATGGCCTCCCTCCTCGTCCTTCTCCTCACCCGGTGCTTTCAGTAGGCCGTGAGTGGCATGGGAGGCAGTCTACTGACTTTGATCTAACAGCATGATCACAAAGCCATTTACGGTGCCGCCATGAAGAAATGGTCCTCCTTCACTGTCAAGTCTCCTACCGAAATCACCCAATCCGCCTCCCACCCCATGCTTCACGATCCACAAGCCTCCCTGGCCACAACCAACACCCGCGCCATCTTCCTCCTCGCGGCCAACAAAGCCCCTTACGGCGTCTACTGCAACCCCTTCTACAATCACGCCGGCCACGGCAGCGTTTTCACCACTGACCCCTCCAACTCCAACGCCCTGGCAACCAATGTCCAGAACTTCGAGTACCAGCCGAACACGGGTATCCACGGTATGGTCTTCGACCCGAAGAACGAGGAGTACCTCTACTCGGCGGATCTGAAGGCGAACAAGCTGTGGGTGCACCGACGCCCCGATCTCACCAAGGCAGAGGTCGAACTGGTCGGGTCGGTCGACTGTCCTGACGAGAGAGACCACCCTCGCTGGGTAGCCATCCACCCGACCGGCAACTACCTCTACGCCCTAATGGAGAAGGGCAACGTCCTCCGAGAGTACCTCATCGATCCAGCAACCCACCTCCCAGTATACACACACAAATCCTTCCCTCTCATCCCCCCGGGCATCCCCGACCGCTGGACTCAGTACCGCGCCGACGTATGCACCGTGACGTCCTCAGGAAAGTACCTGTTCGCCTCCTCCCGTGCGAACAGTTTCGATCTCACGGGCTACGTATCGGCCTTCCGTCTGGCGGACAACGGGTCCATCGAGCGTCAGATCTGCCTCAACCCGACCCCGACGAGCGGTGGACACAGCAACGCGGTCTCACCGAGCCCATGGACTGATGAATGGGTGGCTATCACGGATGATCAGGAGGGGTGGTTGGAAATCTATCGTTGGCAGGACGAGTTCCTTGCTCGTGTTGCACGATGCCGCGTCCAGGAGCCTGGGTTCGGCATGAATGCCATCTGGTATGATTAGATAGACCTGAGTTGGTTCAGGAGAATCCACAAGAATCATCTCAACTTCCATTGTCGGCCCACCACCGCACTAGTGCTTCGAACCTGTTTGCTGTTGCAAGTCGATGTGCAGCTTCCGCCTTTCCCGAGAACAGGTTCACTGTTGTCAAGGCTGATGCTGTCTTTCCTGAAAGCGTGTCACATGATTGCCGTCTCGGTTCTCGAGGACCACAGGGAAAAGGAGCCGAATCGGCTCAGGGAAAATGGAAGAAGAGCAAGAGAAGAGAAGAGACAGCCTCAAGATCCTTTTAGGCTCAAGGCAAAACACAAGCACCAGTTTGAATATGGATCAATCGCAAGATGTGCTGATTCTGGAAAGTCACCGGTCACATCTAATCATACGCATTGCGTGAGCATGATCGAGCATCACACACGACAAGCAGGGAGAGAAGTCCAGCTGATGGACGTCGTACGAGTAAGATGCCAGGACTCAAGAACAGGATGTATAGACACCCTCGACTACTTTTGCAAAAGCGATGTAACACACAAGTTCGAGCATGACCAAACCTTCCGGAAAATATCATTCTAGGCTGAACAGAGGGGGTCTAGGGTCTAGAATAGCTCAGCACTATATCGAGAACTTCACACACCGGCCCCCTATCCAGTAGCGTTGATGCTTTGTCCGAAGCCCTCACTGGGACCGAGCCTGGAGCATAAAGTATCGTATACGGACTAGCAGGCAGAGTCCTTTATTACAGACACAGGAGATTTGAGTTGAGCCTGAAATACAAAACTAGCTGTTTCCCCACAGATCGATCCTCGCATCCCCCCCGCTGGGCCCCCTTTTGGTCATCTACCGCAAAGTAAAGTGCCAAACATCAAACACCGATGCCGTTCTACCGAGCGGCGCATAGGGAAACTAGCATGCCGACATATCCGATAGATATAGAGATGCCTGCACAGTGTTTCATCGTCGGCACAGTCGTTGCCGACGCCACCGCCAATATAGGATGACTCGGGAGCCTTGCAGTTCCGTATTTCCTGTTTGGGTACTTTGACTGAAGGGCTTGTAAATAGCCGCCAAGACTTTGACGGAAGCTTGTTTTTCTTCTTGTACTTGGCTCTAGGGGAGAAATATAGAGAGAGAGTGTGTGTGTGCGAGTGAGTGTGTGAGAGGGAAGAAACAGATATAATAAGAGAAGATCAAACGCAGGTTGTTAGAGAGCCTTGGCATCGCTGGACTCTCAAGATCGGCAGCTCAGATCTTGAACTCATCCGCCTTGGGACCTTGCAAAAATCGCCCTTGTTTCTTTTTCTCTAGAAACTCTCCAACCATGGTTGCCTTGACCAATATCGCCCTTGGCTTGGGTGCCGCAGCTTTGTCGCTTGCGGCGCCAGCTCCAGCGGCCAAGTCACCGCTTGAAGAGCGCGGCCCTATGAACTTCGTCATGGGCTATGACCATCCTCTGTCGAAGCGCTTCGGAAACTTCAGCATTCGCGCGGTTGGTCCCGCTGTCGAGGCCAGGTCTGATACCAACTACAAGCAGGACTACAGGACCGGTGGCTCTGTGAACTTCTCGCCTGGGACCAACAGCTTCAGCCTCAACTGGAACACCCAGCAGGACTTTGTCGTCGGTGTGGGCTGGCAGCCCGGTGGTCACTCGTGAGTACATCCTTTCCGTGCAGCTTTTCTTTTTCTTTTTGCATTCGCACGGCTGACTCTGGACCTCTCCAAGACCCATCACCCACAGCGGTACTTTCACCGTCAACAGCGGTTTGGGAAGCCTCGGTGTCTATGGCTGGACTACCAACCCTCTTGTTGAGTACTAGTGAGTAGTGATGATGATCATTAAGAGCTGCAAATCCGAAAGAAAAAGGCGTCCGATACTGACATCCCGGCACAGCATCATGGACACCAACCACGGCATCAGCACCGGTGGCTCCCAGCGCGGAACAGTCACCAGCGACGGAGCGACGTACGCCATCTGGGAACACCAGCAGGTCAACCAGCCTTCCATCCAGGGCACCTCGACCTTCAACCAGTACATCTCCATCCGCCAGTCGGCGACCTCCAGCGGGACCATCACGGTCGACAACCACTTCAAGGCCTGGGCCGCCCTGGGCATGAACCTGGGCACTCTGAACTACCAGGTCATTGCTGTAGAGAGTTGGAGCGGCAGCGGCTCGGCCCAGCAGACGGTCACCAACACCGGCTCCTCCAGCGGCGGCGGCGGCAGCACGGGCGGCGGAGGTAGCACGGGAGGAGGCGGTGGCACTGGCGGAGGAGGCAGCACTGGCGGCGGAGGCGGTAGTACCGGCGGAGGCAGCGGTTCATGCTCAGCTATCTGGGGCCAGTGCGGCGGCAACGGATGGACAGGTCCCACGTGCTGCTCTGCCGGCACTTGCCACTATCAGAATGATTGGTATTCGCAGTGCTCTTGAGAGGCTTGCTTCGGCTTCTGTGAGCCTTGGGAAGTGTGCAGCCGTTCCGTTGATCGGAAGCAAAGTATTTGTGGCGGGAAGAAACCCCTCTGGAGGAGAGAGGGAATCGAAGGGGGGCTCAGTCTGACAATCAATTCACTTCTTATGTACAGATTACCTGAACATGAAATTTTCTCTTCTTTTATTAGATGTACACCTGCCGTATCCCTCGAGAGTAACGGCGGCAGACTCTTTGAGCATCGTAGCTTAAGTGCGAACTTGGCCAATTAGCCAAAAAGAAGCGCAAACTATATTATCGTCGACATTCGGAAGGGTATTCTTCATGGCGTAAGCCTTGTACATCATTTCACGCTGAACGGACACCCTGACGGACGGGCCTCCTTGACAGCCCGAGTCAACTGGGCAAACTCGGCTTTCCCCTCGCCCCTCTTCTTCTCCGGGCCAATCTCGAACATGGTGTAGCCTTCGGGGTGATACTTCTCGCCGTCCTTGCCTCCTGGAACTATACCTCCCAGCAACCTCGTCATGCAGGCAGTTGGGCCCCAGCGGCTGAGGAACGTCGGCTTGTTGTAATAGGGGTGGACGAGGTAGGTTTTGTGGTAGTACTTGCCGGTCGTGGGGTCCTTGGGTGTGAATTCCAGCTTGGGGAAGATTCGTGGTAACGTCAGGTGCCGGAGCACAAACTGCCTCACCATCAAAGCGCTGAAGGTCACGCTGGATGCTGCGACAGATGGCTCAGGGTAACTGCAGCGAATTGTCAGCACTTTCTCAACCGGGGGGGATGTGGATGAAGAATAAAAGGAAAATCTCAAAAGTCATGCCAGTGCAGCCATACCTCATTACCCAGCTGAGGTGGTCGCCAAGGAGAACCCCGACAGCCTCGCGAGCAAATCCCATGAATGGACGCGGGACGTAGTGCAGAAGAAGGGGCACAAGCTCATCAGCAGTCATCTTGTTGGTCTCGGCGGGCCTCATGGTCTTGGCCTCGTAGTTCTGTGCCCATTCCTTGATGTCATGGTAGAATTCCATGCCCGTGCTCCAAGAGTCATGCCGCATACCACTATAGTCAATGCCCATGGCATCACCGACGCTCTTCCAGAACGTACCAAGGGCGCAGGCCTCCATATCCGTCGTCTTGCGCCACTCGAATCGATTGATCCACGAGATGGGCTCAGTGATGAAGACACTCAGGGTGTACAGGAGATCATCGTTGGTGATCTTGCCAGCCTTGATATACGGACTGTGGAGGTAGTTCATCCGAGCAATAGCCTCGACGGCTCGCTGCTCGCGAGGGTCGTGGACAAGGAATTCGGCGATAAGCAGGGAGGTGTCCTCATACCTCCTGCTTGCATTTTCCGGTGTGGAAAACATGCGTGTGGCCACCAGCAAGCTAGATATGGTAGGCACACCATATGTCTGTTTTCCAAGTATTAGCTTTTCTGCGGGGTCGTAAAGGAAAGAGGATTGATTGACCTTGAAAAGAGCAAAGCTCAGAGACTGTTTGAAAAGCAGCGGAAACTCCAATTCCGCCATGTTCTTGATGATGACTTGGGCATCCGTGTTGGTCATGCGCTGGAGAGACTGCGGCGTCGTGTACCCCAATCTCCTTGTCAATCTAGTGATGCGTCTGTGTCTCAGGGAGCGACAAAGGACGAGATAGGAGAGCGAAGCCCCGGCAGCTAGAAGTGAGTAGTATCGAGGGCATGCCCGAGCGTGCTGGAGCCATTTTGAGATCTCATCAGTCACGCCTTGGGGCAATGGCAGGTTGGCGAGGGCACGCAAAAGGGAATCCATTTCGGGTTGCGAGGGAGTGAAGAAAAATTGGCCAATCGCAGGTTTGCAGCAAGAAATGTCAGGAAACACGGGGCCTCTGGGACCAGACGGAATGCGCAAGATGGTCAGCAAGCAACGGCGAGCATACTTTTATATAGGCGTCGATGAGCTCTTGTGTTTAAGCTGACCGACCAGACAGACAGTGACAGAGACCTCACTCCACCGCAAACGGTTTTCGTGGCTGACGTGTGAAGTGAAGGTGGCCTCGTCCTCGTGGTGGAGAAAATGAAGAAGCGGGGGGGGACGTAAGGATGAAGCCGAGGTAGGCTAAACCCTTTGAGGCATTAATGCCAGGGGCAAGTCACAAGTGCCGTAGTGAGGTTACTGAGGTCACTGAGGTTACTGAGGTTACTGAGGTTACTGAGGTACTGGCGGAAACATGGCATAAAACATATGACTGTGCGGAGTAGCAATCAAACCTCAACAACCAACCCCAGCATGACGTTTTCCTCGTCCTTAGACTGACAGTCCTCTCCTGATTGCTGGGCGCCATGGCGCTGTGGCGGCTTTACCGTTTCATGGCTACCTACCTAGTATTCAGGGCCAGGCACAGGCTTGGAGGGATACGACACACACACACACACAGAGAGAGAGAGAGAGAGGACCAGGACGCAGGTTTTTCGCGGCATGTGCTTATTGCTGAGTCTTTGATAAGCAGGCTACTGAAGTTTCTGGATACCACGCCCATGGTGGATTCAGCGACTCGTACCATAGGCCTTTCTCTCGGGCTGCCACACGAGAAGCATGCTGTATCGGGTTCCGCGGAGAGGAGGAAATCCCCCACAAGACTAAGTAAGGTCTAAGTTCTAGTAGCCAGAGTTTAAACTTTTGGACGACGCGGGGTCAGAGTACAGAGAGCCACGAGCCAGTTGCTTTTCTCTCCATTTCCCCGGATTCTCGGAGCATGAAAAGCGGAAGAGTGCCGTCCGTTCCCTTGCCTCGGTGGTCCATTATTGACCCCAGGTATGTGAATCATCTGCCTTTGATCTCAACCTTGTTTCGATACGTTTTGCGATTCGATTCGTCAGAACCATCCCTTTTCTTCTTTCTAGTCGTGCAATCATGTCTTCGAGGAAGCGTGCCATCCTTGCATGCACACACTGCCACCGGCACAAAGTAAGATGCGATGCCTACAGCCTTGGCTGCCCCTGCACGCGATGCCAGGAGGACGGGGCCACATGTGTCTTGAGACAGAGACTCATCAAACGGTAGGCTTTTTTTTTTTTTTTTTTTTTTTTTTTTTTTAGTTTTTGGTTTTTGGTACAAAGTCACCCGTCGTTATCCAGTCCCAGAGCTAAAAAGTTTGGGGTCTCTATCAAAGGCTTCCCGGATATCAGACGGTCAAGCAGCACGACAACACCGAGGCCGATGTCTGTTCGGAGATCTCGCGACAAAGAATGGGCGACGTTCCCGTCCAGGAATCTTTTCTGCACTACTCGAAATGCCCGTTTCTCACCATTGGCAACGATTCTGCCGTGGATGTCGCCGACGCCATGTTCCTTGCCGCCAAGGGCTGCATGCAGGTGCCCACGTACTCCCTCCTCGAAGATTTCATGAAGCAGTTCTTCATCCACATCCAGCCCTGTACACCTCTGATGGATGAGTCCATGTTCTGGAACATATACGAAAGCAAGTCCGAGGAGGGACAGCCTCGTCAGATTCACCTTCTCCTGTTTCAAGCCATGCTGTTCGCCAGTTCTCCCTACATCTCGAAGCGGACACTGGAGAAGTGTGGCTTCAGAGACCAACGCACTGCATGGACCACACTCTACGACAGAGCAAAGGTCAGAACTCATGGAAAAACCACCTTCGTTCTCTGTTCCTTGAATCTTTTTTTAAGGCTAACATACCTTACCCTCTCAGTTGCTTTATAATTCTCCGCTCAAGATTGACTCAGTCACCAGAGCACAGGCTGCTCTTCTCCTCACCTTTTACACATCTAGTGATGAACCTCAGAACGCCAATCTGTGGTTATCGCACGCTATTCAATGTGCGACCCAGGCTTCTCCGAAACCGCACGAAAGGTTGCCGGACGCGCCGCGGACGGTCGAGTCGTCCCTGTTCGACAGGCTCTGGTATTCTATCTTGTTAAGGGACAGGGTCATCTGCATAGGCCTCCGTCGTCGACCCCAAGTACTCTCGTTTGAGATGAACATGATCAATCACATCCCAGAGGAGGCCGAATTTGAAGCAGAGATCAACGGGTCAAGAGTGTACGACCCTACCACTCGTCGACTCTTGTTCATTGCCTTTCGTGATCTTTGTCAACTCGCCATCCTCTTGTCAGGAGCACTGTCCTTGATCTACGGATCTGACTGCCTATCGTTGCCTCGTCTCACCGTGGAGGAGTTCCACAGCAGACTGGCACTTGTCAACAGCACGCAGACGATGTTGGGGTTGTGGAAATCAGGGGCGGCGATCCTCAATGAGGACGGCGAGAATGCCTACAGCGCGGTTCCCAGGTTCAGACATCTCACAATCATATACTACCAGTACGCTGAGTCGGTTCCGTCAGAAGTAAAATCAAGTTCTTGCTTGCTAACCACCTATCCAGAGCCGCGAGGATCAATCTTGCACACTATGAGGTTCTCCTGATAAAGAAACACGAAGACTACACCAAGATTGACTACATGCCTCATATTAACAGATCTGGCAAGATACTAGCTGATGCCACAGCAGGCGTTGTATCCTCCCTGGAGTATTTTAGTGTCAGTGGCAAGGCGCAAAACCCACCGCTAACTCTGTAAGTTCATACCAACTTCGAGAGTTGGCCACTCCTTGCCATCACCAGTCGCGTTTTTTTCTCCTTTTCTCCCTTTTTCTTTGCTGACACATCTGAAAGGTTGGGGTATCTTGCCATGCCACTCGTGCTGAGCGCAATCGATTTCAAGCTTGCACCGACGACCTGCGCAATGCATGACCGTCGTCGGACTCTTGAATACCTAGGCAACTTAATTTCGCAGCTGAGACGAGTCTACGTGGTCGCCGACTACATCAGTTCCGAGCTTGACAAGATTCTTCAGCTTGCTTACTACACGTCTTCCAAGGTCTTCCGCCAAGGATCTCTGGAGCAGCCGCGGCTTACA
This sequence comes from Sarocladium brachiariae, assembly GCA_008271525.1. NCBI lineage: Eukaryota > Fungi > Ascomycota > Sordariomycetes > Hypocreales > Sarocladiaceae > Sarocladium > Sarocladium brachiariae. The sequence continues at coordinate 227,128 of RQPE01000012.1, read as the reverse complement.
TCGGCCGCCAGGATCGGCTCATCCCCGCACAGCGAATCAAACGAGATGTTGAGCATGATCTCGAGCAGAAACTGGCACGACGCTTTCATGACACATACCAGCGTTTACCTGTGGATTTCCACCACCGTGGACTACTCCTTCTCCGTCGGGCGGATGCCATGTCTTGACATACCTGCAGACTACTATTCTCACATGTCTCATTCGTATGTGATGCGTATCGAGGGCCTTTCACTAAAAGAGCAACCTATTGAAGGGAGCGACATGGCAGCTTCGCAAGAGGAAGTCTCGGAATCAACCCCCAGTTCTTCAGAGGTGTTACTCTCGCAGCCAGATGGAGATCCTCAGCTCGTTGACGGCTTGACGTTTGGGTTTGACGAGTTGAGCTCTGTGCAGGATGACCCTCATCTTCTATCAATTCCAGCACCACTTTCAACAGAGCATGCAGAGTGCGAAAAGCAAGCGCCACTGATTGGGCAACAATTAAATCTCGACTTTTTTAGCTTTGACGACTAAGAGGTAGCCTTTAAAATCGAATCGGCTCAAAGGGTTAGGTTGGAAGAGGATAGCACAGCAACTACAAGGACTTGGCATCATGACATACGTCTTCCTGTTAGAAGGTTGCGAGTGTTGAAGATGCTTTTTTTTTGATTAGTGCATTTACAACGGCTCAAGATCTGGAACGGCACCATGATTTAATAGAACAGACTAATCCTTGACATTCAACCTTTCTCTTACTACTCTGATTTACACAGTAAATGAAAATCCGGTCGAAATGCCGCGCCAACAGGATCTAATGGTCAGGAACCACGTTGTATGCCGAGCGAGCTCAATATGCATCCTCGTGAGGGTTCGAGACCTTTCTCGTACTTTAGGCTACAGAACCTATCCAGAACAATTACAATATTTATCGATGCTGCTAATCTTTCATCAGCGTAGATCCCTGGTATATTCTTTCTTTCTTTCTTTTTTTCCAAAAAAGGGAATAACAGTGTAACAATACCTATAGTCTAGAGGTTATCCTGGGCCTTGAATAAGCCCCTAACCCTAAGGCCGGTCGCGGAGCGTTGGGTGGAGGGGACTGGTCGGGGTTACGTATCAGCTGCCTGGTTGAGGGGGCTACTCCAACATCAAACATGGGATGTGGTTTCTGAAAGAACTTGAGGATGGCATCTCGTCTGTTCTTCACACAAGCTTCATCCCGGGTCTTCAAACGGGCCGTGCACACCATGTCGAATCAAATCTCGAGTCCCGTTGTCAACGCCTCGGGAAAGACAAGGCTTCGTGAGTCGCTGGAAAGGGCCAAGGCGAGGAAAGGTCCCAGCATCGGACAATGGCTCATGTTTCCTGGGTACACTCTGGCGAGGACGGTAGCCGGACTAGGCATGGACGTGAGTATAGCCGATGCTCGAGGCCCTGCTATCTGCAATTACTTCTCAAGTTTCCCTGGAGGCCTGACCTTGAATGCTTGACCAGTGGGTTCTTGTCGATTGCGAGCACGGCAACATCGACGATAGCGCAATGTACCAAGCTGTCGGTGCTATTGCATCATCCGGTGTATCACCCATGGTCAGGATTCCCGCCAGTGAGCCATGGATGTTCAAACGAGTTCTCGATGCTGGTGCGCACGCCGTCATGGTCAGTCAAATCACTTCTTACAATGCTTGGAGACCTATAGCAACCGAAAAGGCATTTTACTAACATCACACGCTATACAGGTTCCTATGTGTGAGACAAAGGTACTGCACCTGTTCCATCGTCTCACCACCTGAGAGAGAGAGAGAGACTTGGTGGTTAAGTTTCTGACAAAAGAAAACGTAGGAGCAAGCCGAGGCTATCGTGAAGGCCGCCAAGTACCCTTCTAAAGAATTCCCTGGCGCGTTCCGGGGCTCCGGCGCCATGTTCGCTCCCGCAAACTTCAACCAAAACGCCCGCGAGTATCTATTCACCGCGAACGAGAACGTCATGGTCTGCGTGCAGATCGAGACCAGACTCGCCATCGAGAACGTCGAGGCCATCGCCGCCGTACCTGGCATCGACATGCTCTTCATAGGACCCAACGACCTGGCTTCCTCCATGGGATACGTGGCGTTCGACCATGCTTCGATTCCAGAGGTGCAGGCGGCGACGAAGAAGGTCTTGAATGCGGCTACCAAAGCTAGCAAGTATGCCGGCCACTTTGCGATGAGCGCCAGTGCGGCGGCGCAAAAGTATAACGACGGCTGGCAGTTCATGAACTGCGGTGCGGATATCTTGGCGGTCACGGCCTGGATGGGCAACGAGATGGCGGAGATGAAGAGCATCATTGCGAAGGCTGAAGGCAAGAGTGAAGATACAAAGGAAGAAAGCCGTCCGCAAGGCGGGTACAATTAGGAGAGATAGGCTCCCACTATCGCATGATTGAGCCAACCACCAAGTAACCTAGTCTTGCGTGGCACAGCAAATCTCATAATCTTTCGGAAGGTAATGAAGTCCACAATAGTCCTACCATGGAAGCGTCTCAAGCAAGTTGATGGACCAGTCTCCAATCGCTCAAGTATCTCGAGCTGGAATGGTTCACTGCAGTGTTTCATTCAGAGCAATGACTTGATGAGCTGAAGTTTCAACAGATTAAGGCCCAACAGATAATCTCAAGCCGTCGAAAGATGGCCTGGTGATCAGTACAAGTAGCGGAAACCGGTCACCATCTTCTTCGACTCATCAGGCAGTCTGTGCAGATCTACCATGTTTCCGTGTCCGTCAACATGGCAATGGCCTGCTCTCTCTGAAGCAGCGAGCTCTTTGTTGAGACGCCTGAGGTACAAGCGTAGCGTGAACGCGCTGCAACAGGCCAGACCTAGGATAGCAATCTCGATACCGAAGGGTATGACATAGTATGCTTTTCTAATTGTTACTGTGACGTTATCACTGGTAACATGCAGGGACTCTTACGGTGATATTCTGCGCGCCAAATGTAGGAGCCAGGGATACTGCCAATATTGCCCATAGCATTGACCATAGCAATGGCCGCAGCCTTCTTCGCGGCTGGGCGGGGAATGCTATTCGATATCCAGGCGAGCATGACGAATCCAGAGGCAAAACCAGCTGGACTCGGTGTCAGTAGTCTTTCTTTGATTACATCAATTGGGCAGTACGGAGGGCCTCACTAGTCATGAGGAACATGGCGAAGTATCGTGGGGCGGTGCTCCGGGTGGTCATAGAGATGATGTAGCCAATGATGCAAGTGAGCTTTTCACATGGTTAGTACCATGAGAGTCTGAGAACGGGTATTTCATGAGGCTTGCTCACGGCGGGACCAAAGTAGTGGAAGAAACGCTCCCCAGTCCTATCGGCGTGCCATGCGTTGGGAAGAGCAACGACACAGGCCCAGATCCATGGGGGAGCAGTGACTGAGTTCATGAAGTTAGAGTCGGTCTGGTCATTGCACAACGGAGTTACCCACGCAGGAGAGTTATGGTGGTATTGTATCCAAGGGCCTGAGTGATGGAAGGGAAGAAGAACACAAACTGATAGATTCGTCAGACATCTTCCCCATCTAAGATAAGAAACTGGAAGACAAACTTACCGAGAGACCCATGATGGTGCAGTGGTATGTCAGGCCAAGCAGCCAGACTTTGGGGTCAGTAACGGCCATCCTGAGGCCAGCCACCGCGCTGGAGTCCTCTTTCTCCTCTACTATGCTCACATCTAGAGCCAACCGCCGCTCAGCGATATATCTCTCCCTGTCAGACAGCCATTTCGTGGTGTTCGGATAGTCCGGCAGGATGAAGATCCCCAGCATCCCGAACGCAACGGTGACGGCACCCTCGATGATGAACAACCACTTCCAGGCCCTGACACCTGCCGCATATTCCATGTTCGCCAGGATACCTGCAGCGATGAGACCACCGAAGCCCTGGGCTACCAGGTTCCCAAGGTTCAGGATGGTGACGCGGAGCTGCATCTCGCGACGGGTATACCAGCGCGAGAGGAAGTAGATAGATCCGGGGAAGAAGCTCGCCTCGACACAGCCCAGGAAGAAGCGGCACATGATGGCGCCAATGGCGTTTCGCGCCAGGGCTGTGAGCGCACTGATGATGCCCCAGACGACCACGCATGTGCAGAGATACCTAGGAATCAACTCAGTCCTCTAACGGTGTTGGGATGGATTCTCAGCCTGATAAAATACATACCAGCTTGGCTTGGTTAACTTGTTGAGAACCATGTTGGATGGAATCTGCATGGCTACGTAGCCGACAAGAAGAATAGAAATGCATGTTTGATACTGCACGTCAGAGAGGTTGAGATCTTCCTCGAGACCTTTCAGGCGGGCATTGGCGAAGTTATTCCGATCGATGAAGTTGAGTATGAAGAGAATAATCATTATGGGGAAGATGCGAATGTCCATCTTACGAACAAGGCGCTTTTCTTCATCGGCTTCCCAACATTCACACTGATCACCCATGGTGCCGTTGTTGCCCTCGGTATGGATATTTCCGGAGACAAATACGGTGTCATTCTTTGATCCCATGACTTTAAACGGGGTTTGATCAGTAAACAGAGGCACAAATATGGCTAATTGTTAAGAACGAAGCAGGGCGATGGACGGCTAAGCTGAAGCTGACTGGGGAGCATGTACAACATATTATATGTATGAATATGAGTCGTAATGAGTAAGGCATAGATAGAGTGGCGATTCTACGGTCCTTTGACCTCCTAAACTCGACTGCACAACATGCACAGCAGATAGGCAGGGCGCGGTAAAGTCGCAGACACGCTGAGGTGCCAAGTGGCGACACGTATGCATGACAGGCGATCCATCTTCTTCAGACTGATTGTGTGATATACACCAAAGATAACCGTGTTGTGGAGAAAACCCAACAAGTCTTGTCTCCTTGGCCACCTTACCCCCGGGTATTTCCCTGCCAAGTTAACCATGGCGTGGGATGCTATCACGGGGTTTACTCCTCTTGGATATGCCAAGAAGCATTGATGTCAAAGGCACTTCTAGTGGTAGCATGAGAGCTGTGATGACATGAGGGGGCGGTCCGGGCTCCGCATGTACCCTGGATGCAGTTCAGGGCGGAACTGGCAGGGGTAATATCAACGTCGTATTGTTGACGAGGTGATTGGGAGGGGTTGCTATGAGGAGCCTAAACAAGACGATGGCCCTGACATCCAGAGGTCTGTCTCGGGAAGGATTTCGTTGTCTCTAATTCTTCATCTTCCTTCACTAAAACAGCTAAACCATCGCAATGGCTATACAGTCAAACCGAGCGTGCGTTTGGGTGGGGAAGCACAAGGTTGAGATCCAACAGCGGCCCGTGGCTCCAGTTGGAGATGGCGATGTCCTTGTTGAGATCATCACCACTGGTATCTGTGGGAGTGACTGCCATAACTACGAGTCGGACAAGGTCTCTAGACAGTTGGTCATGGGGCATGAGTCTTCGGGAATCATCAAGGAGGTTGGCAAAGACGTGAAGGACAGGTTCATTGGACAAAGGGTCGCAGCTGAGCCCGGGTTCGCTTGCATGACGTGAGTGAATACAACCTACGAGTCACGTTAGCGACGGAAACAAAGAGGATTCTGACAGAAAAGAACAAAGATGCGAGTTCTGCTTGAGAGGGAATCCCAACATCTGCGCGAACCTGAGGTATTGCGGCATGGACCCTACCGATGGTACGCTCTGCCAGTACTTCACCTGTCGCGCCTCCATGACGGTCCCAATTCCCGAGACCATCTCTTGGGAAGAAGCTGGCTCCATCCAGCCCCTGGCAATCGCGGTTCAGCTGGCTCGTAGAGCCTCTCTTACTGCCCACAAGAGTCTCGCCATCTTGTAGGTCATATATATATATATAAAGAACCCCCTCCTCCTCCTCCCTTGGCTTCTCCCCAGAATTCTTTGACTTACTAGTCCTACACAGCGGCTGCGGTCCCCTCGGACTACTCGTTCTCGCAGTTGCCAAAGCCTACGGCTTGCGCAAGGTCTGCATGTTCGATATCGAGAAGTCCCGGACGGACTTTGCCGTGTCCTACGGTGCCGACTCCGGCCACGTCCCGCCCCAAAAGAAGGAGGGAAAGGACTCATTGGAGTTCGCGCAAGACTACGCAGATCAAATGATCAAGGAGCTGGGTGTAGGCCATGGATTCGATGTCACTGGTGGGTTTGAAAGCCCCCATGAACACTTGTTGCTGGAGCAGTGCTGATGACGAGATGTAGTTGAAGCAAGCGGCGCAGAGATCTGTGCCCAAATGGCCATATGCTTCCTGAAGCCGGGTGGAACTTGTAGGTTCCCTCACCATAATGACCTGTTGCTATGTAAGGCATGTTACAGTTACTGATGGAATGTAGGCATTCAGGCTGGTCTTGGGAAGCCATCCAGTTCGGTCCCCTTGTTCCTCATCACGGCCAAGGAACTTACTCTAAAAGGTGATTTTTTATCCGATCTGCAAGTCTGCTTCCGAAAGCCCGTACTGAAAGTATCCCAGGAACTGTTCGATTCACGCCAGGTTGCTTTGAGGACGCCATTGATCTCCTCAGCCGGAAGAAGGTTGATCTCAAGCCCCTGATCACTTCGACGTTTCCCTTGACGAGAAGCGATGAGGCGTTTGAAGCGCAAGTCGCGAGGAAAAACATCAAGATTATTATCAGGAATCAGGAGTAACTGGGAACTGGCTGAGTTCGATCCTGTTAAATAGTCCTGGTAGAGAAGACCTTATGGCAAAGCCAGGCGACATATCGTGGCGTCAATGAGTTACCTGGAGAAAGAAGTCTTCCCTCACCAACGTATGCAATCATCCCCCCACACTTCCAAACGTATCTGGATACATGGAGCCCGCCTCTTCTCTCTTTCACTTCACAGTTGGGGCCTCTCCAAGTCTCAGGATCTTAAAAGTACAACGTATGGCCGATGCGGTTTACTGTTTAATCATTGTAGCTGTATCCCAAAACAGCGAGGGCTGCCATTACTGCTTATCGGTCGCTAACTCTGAAATGGACAAAGAAGCAAAGCCAAGAAGATCTATTTTCCCGAGCGCTTCAGTGTACGGCCTAAAGAAGCCGCACACATGCTTCCGTTGTGAAGCTGACCTCTTCCACCACCACGATACTATAAGCGGTGGTGAGCAGAGTCACTGGAAACAGGGAAATGGACACGAGGCTGGTGAGAAAAGTATGACTTCTCCAGAAAGACTACCTGAAACTGGGTGCAATTATCGGACTTGTAGCATTTCATCCCTGTGGGCGTTGCCTAGGCCAAGTGATGGAGACTTCAAACTGAGTGTATGCCAGCGTTGCATCTCTTCATACCAGAGCAGCCGGCCGTTGTAACCCACCATGAATCCAGTTACGCGGTACGCTGGAAGAAAGGCATGTACGCTTAACCAGATCTTGGGTATTTCCTGACTCTGGTGTTGCATCGGGCCTGAGATCCTCGTCCGCTTTCATTCTCCTTCCCAAACCCATGATGAGGTATTGTGAGCCCTCGCGCATCATCTCTTTAAGGTTCCCAGACATATGAGCATGCGTTGGATTGCTAATGCTACCCTTAAGTCATAGCATTTCATGAGGTCATTGGTAAACATCAATTGCGACTGGATGCAGTTTGTTGATGAACCGAGACTGGAACAGCCATCTCGCCGGAGGTCTGTTCATCCCGATAAAGCTCAAGAAGCTCACTTAAAGCTAGTTGAACTCCTCAGCTACGTTCAAAAAGTGTATCTCTGCCTTAACTGTCCTTTCCGGCGGCAAATTAACACTGTTCATCAGTACCTAGCCAGCTGCGTTACCTCCAGCCATAGTGCTAGCCGGAAGGGGAGGCTTCAGCTTGCCGGATGCAAGTTCTGGACCTCTCCCTTGGTGGACCTGAAGGGCGAAGTCCTCCAGGACCTATCGGCGCTGTCCAAGGAAGATCGATTTTGGGTTGCGGCATGGGAACCCCGAAACAGAATAGACACCGTAGTTTTCTCTACAGTCTGAAATGGGTAAATCTTCCTACCGGCTACCGTTGTGACGGCGCGCCATGTCGTGAGACAGCCGCAGTAGATCACGCTATGAAATCCAAATGATTCAGGTCTCGGCTGGAAACAATATATTCAGGTGTCTGGACCTGACCAAGACCCAAAGTCCACTGTCCTCTACGTCGTACGTACATATGCACTTATGCCGCTGAGAGCTCTCGCCCATCTCCTCATCCCGACTAATCATCCAGCTTACACCCTTTGTTGCCGCCAACATGATTGTAATCAAGCCGAGTACACTTCTTCCCCTTCTTTGTGCCATCTCCGGAGTCCAATCTACATTTGGGGTCTTTGGCTCAATCCTGGGACCTATTGAGGATGCTTTTCGTACGGTTGTGTCAGGCGCTGGTCTGGCTGAGGGATTTCTAGGTGGTATTCAAGGCGTGCTTGGTGTTGATCAAAGGTAAGAAAGCACCCCGACGATTTCTTATTTCTCTTCAACAAGTCACCTCCCCTGATGCGTTCTCCGGACTTGGGAACAAAACTCTGAAAAAGAAGAGACGAGCCATGTGCGCACCTGGGCACCATAGTGTACTAACAACACTGCGCTGATAGCTTCGACTACGTTGTTGTAGGAGGAGGCACGGCTGGCAATGCTGTAGGGGTCCGTCTCGCAGAAGCGGGTTTCTCCGTCGCTATTATCGAGGCCGGGCCCTTCTACGAGATTGCCAAGCCTGTCTTTGGCACGACTCCTACCGGTGACGTGTTTGGTGTCGGAACTGATCCTAACAATGTCATACCTAAGACTGACTGGGGCATGGTGACCGAGCCCCAGGTGGGTGCCAACAATCGTCGAATCCATTTCGCTCAGGGAAGGGCACTTGGAGGCAGCTCTGCGCTGAACTTCATGTTGCACCACAGGCCGACGACAGGAACCTGTGATAAGTGGGCTGAGGCTGTTGGTGATGATAGCTATAAGTGAGTCTCTTCCCCGTCCCCTTCCATTGATACACAATCATCAGTGGCCTGTTGGTTTGACTGTCCTCGTGAAGGTTGGACAACTGGCTTCCGTATTACAAGAATAGCGTCACCTTCACTGGTCCCAACACCAGTCTTCGCCTCAAGAACGCCACGACAACATGGAATCCCAGTGCTTTCGCGCCAGCCGGCCAAGGCGGCCCCGTTCAAGTCACGTATACCAACTATGTGTCTTCATTTGCCACTATACTGGAGAAGGCTCTGAACACTCTGGGGTTGAGGAAGACAGACAATTTCTGTAATGGTCAGCTTCTGGGGTACCACTATGCGCAGACGACAATCCGTTCTCGGGATCAGACGCGCAGCTCCTCGGCTTCTTACATTTACGCTGCGAAGTCTTCCTCGTCCCCGGCTCAGAAGAGCCTAAAGGTCTTTACCAAGACTTTGGCGAAGAGGGTTGTGTTTGATGGAAAGAAAGCTGTAGGTCAGTATATTTTCTCCTTTCCTGTCGTCATTCACCTTTCTTGCAATTCACCTAGGCACGTACTGTCCCATGTGGAAGAAAAGCTGACATCTTCGTGGGAGGGGCGCAGGTGTTGAGGTCAGCTTGTTCGGGGCCATACCGGCTTATACGATCAGGGCCAAAAGAGAGGTTATCGTCTCCGCGGGAGCCTTCAGATCCCCCCAGCTCCTCATGGTATCTGGCGTTGGGCCTAGGGCTACTCTCGAGAAGTTCAATATTCCTATCGTCTCTCCACTCGAGGGCGTTGGCCAGAACCTCTGGGATCATATCATGTTTGGGCCCTCCTACTCCGTCAATATACCCACCCTCGACACCGTCATATCCGACCCGTTCAAAATTGCAGCGACTCTCGCCGAGTACGCCGTCTTTGCCAAAGGCCCCTTTACATCCAACCTCGTCGAGTTCCTTGGCTGGGAGAAGGTACCGGACAAGTACCGATCTAACTGGTCAGAGGCGACCCGCAAGGCCTTCGCCACAGAGTTCCCAAGCGATTGGCCTGAGGTTGAGCATCTCTCGGCAAACGGCTTTGTCGGCGACTTCGGCTGGCCGGCTTTCAATCGTCCATTCAATGAATTTAGAGATCTCAAGAAGCAGTACGCCACCGATCTCGGCGCCTTGGTCGCACCCTTGTCTCGCGGAAGTGTGACAATCTCGAGTCGCGATACCGCCATCCAGCCGCGCATCGATCCTAACTGGCTCACGCACCCCGCTGATCAAGAATTGGCTATCTCCTTGTTTCGCCGTCTCCGTGAGGTCTGGGACACGCCCGCCCTCAAGTCTATCCGCGACGACGACAAGGAGGCATACCCCGGACGTGAGTATCAGACAGATGCGCAGATTCTCGATGCCATCAAAAGCTCTCTCCTCACCGTCTGGCATCCGGCCTGCACGAACAAGATGGGGAAGTCTGGAGATGAGATGGCTGTTGTTGATAGCCAGGCTCGCGTCTTCAACACGGAGGGCCTTCGTGTTGTTGATGCTAGCGCTTTCGTCATCTTGCCGCCCGGACATCCTCAGACGACAGTCTATGCACTCGCGGAGAAGATAGCTGCCGACATCATCAGAGACGCTAGCTAACGTGTGGAGGTCCTGCCACGAGTCCAACTGGGTTGAGGTGAATAGAAGTTTGGAGACATTGCTGCAATCACTATCGCCTTTTGTGCACTTTTTCGTTGCTTTTGTGTGTCGCTCTTGATGCCTCAACAGATGAACCTCCTCATTTTCTGGTAGCAATGCATTCTGCACGTAGCTGGGTTCAAGTTGACGCCCACAATTGGGAATGCCACCAGTAAGGAATGACGTCCACTGGAATCGTCAACATGACTTTTTTCCATGACGGCTATCATGTTCGGAACAAAGAGGTTCAGTGTCTAAATCCGAAGAACAAATCCGAGTGAGAGCAATCACGGCCTGATGGATAGGGTGGGCTGAGAGTATGTTCCCATTACCCCAGGTTACGGTTAAGGGCAGACAGACTATCTCGCATCACAAAAAGCGTACCACCTTTTGCCCAGATAAGGAAGTGATGAACCACGTACCGAACCAAGATCACCAGGATTGGGAATAGTACGGTATCGCCCTCAGCCGCTATCATCGGGAAGGTTGTGACAGACGATTGCTCCGACCGGTTGTCAGTATTCGGTCACTCGCTGGAGGCCTGAGGCTGGAGGCTCGTTTCTACACAGATAGACTTGCTTCCCCTCGGAGCAAGACCAGAATTCGGTTCCACCAAGGCGAAGGTTAGGCGGGGAGCTCTAACGCTAAAGCCGGCGGCGATGTTGATTGAATTGATGGATGGTTCATGATGATACATGGAGGAGTCGGGAGTAAGGTGGGGAAAGGGTCTTGCTGCCTGCATCTTTTGTGCGATACCCGACCGCCAACTCGTCGGGTAAGTAGTTGTAGGTATCTCAGCCGACCCAACACCGTCATGAGACTTAAGGACACCAAGATCAGCTTCAAATTGATCCAATAAAGCTCATATACCTAGTTCGCCTTGTTCATTTTCTTATGTTAGAATTAGTCTTACAAAAGGATATCTTACGCTATACAAATTGCGACGACAGGGTCAGATCAGCCAAATCAGACGGACCCCCAGTGTGAGCAGAGGGGTTTCCAGTTTCCACCATCCTTTTGTCACCATCAAACTATACCCATACACCCAAGTCACCCCCAAAACCCGACAACGACGTTAGCCCAGCATGCCTTTCGAGGACATTACCAAGCCTCCAAAGCCTCTGCCCAGCGCCGATCGCCAGGAGGTCAGCCAGGGCATCACGCTCCTCCCTCCACTGAGCAGGCGGGGCACTGGCCCTGGCATGATTGTCCTTGTCTCCAAGGGCTCAGACGTTCTCATTCACCCAGGTGGCGTCCCATCGCAATTGTGCAAGTGGTCAGAAGAAGGATTTACAGTCGTTCAGGTCGACGCCTCGGCATGGGCAGAGGGCAAGACGCCGTTGGCAGATGCTGTCGCCGCGTTCAAGACTTGCGACAAGTATGAAGATAGCGGAAAGGTCGGGTTGGTGGCCTATGACGTTCAGAGCTGGAACTCTGCCGTCTCATCTGGCTTCCCCAAGGAGATCCCCGCGGCGGTCGTCTACGCGGATGAAGAGGGGAAGGCGTCCATCAAGGCTTCGCCTGTTCCCGTGCTCCAGCACCTCGCGGGCGCGCAACCAGCCGACCAGCCTCCTTCGTCTCGCACTGAGAAGCTCAGCACTTACAACTACCCTACCGCCAAGTCTGCCGGTTTCGCCACACCAGAGTCAAGTCATTGGAACTACTCGCTGGAGTCTGTGTCGCATACCAGGAATTTGAAGTTCTTGAAGCCCATCCTTGGAGGGCCGTACTTTGATTTGGAATATATCTGGGATGGTGAGTTGAGATAATGAATGTGGAGAGGTGAGTGAAGTGAGATGAGAGATGGTGGCGCTGACCTGGGTATAACAGAGCACACATACTACGAGTTTGCGGATCGCAGTGTCGAGCACACAATGAGCACCATGGTCCAGGTATGTTGATGTAACAGCCATACGTAACGTTGAAGTGAGGTCATATACTCACCAGCAGCAGGAGCCATATGTCAATCACGTCCCAACCATGACTGGTGGCATTGGCCGCGAGCGCCTCTCTGCCTTCTACCGTAGCCACTTCATTTTCAATAACTCTGCCGATACCGAACTCGAGCTCATCAGCCGAACCGTTGGTATCGATCGCATCATCGACGAGTTTATCTTCAAGTTCACCCACGATCAAGAAATCGACTGGATGTAAGTTCTCTCTGATCCTCTATATTTCAAGGCTGTCGAACTGGATCATAGCTGACATGGACAACGTAAAGCTTGCCTGGTATCCCACCCACGAATCTCAAGGTCGAGATCCCCTTCACAGCCGTCGTAAACATCCGCGGCGACAGACTCTACCATGAGCACATTGGCTGGGATCAAGGCAGTGTCCTCCGCCAGCTGGGTCTCCTCCCCGAATACCTCCCATTCCCGCACCCTCTCCCCGACGGCAGGAAGCCAGCTGAGGGAAAGCAATTCGAGTACAGGGTACCGGTTGCAGGTATCGAGACAGCTAGCAAGATGAGACTGAAGGAATCGGTGGAGAGCAACGAGATGTTTGACTTCAAGATCCGAGAGGTGCCCAAGAAGCAATAGGCTTACACAGGATGGGATGATTGGTCTAGCCCTCGCCGCAGGAGCTTTACGTGAACCACGAGTAGTGGCAGCACGACACATACTGGTTCAAGAATCAGGGCGGGGATACATTTAGTTTTACATGTGAGAAGTGAAGATACGGCGGTGCTCATCTCATTGATGACATGTTCGTAGTTCAGGTTAAGCAAGCAAATCCATATATCCATAACAGTTCTACAATCACCATATCGACTTTGACCGTGTGTCATCCGACCAGCAAGCGGAGACAACACGGAAATCTGGACTTTAATGACCTTAAGTCCGGGATCCCAGTTTCGTAGGTCTGAGGGTGGGATCAAACCTTAAAAATTCCAAGTCTATGTACGTAAGTGATGTACTGTAGATGTGACTTTTGCCTTTGGCCAAAACCTCCCAGAATGCCGGCCCGCCCGCTTTGGGTGTAGAGATCCTGGTCCTGACGCAACTTGCCGCCCGACATGGCGGATACGGGCCGGAGGGGCAGAGAGGTACCTACAGGCGCTACTACAACTACTAGGTATACTAAAGAATGGGGGCCTATGGCGGGGTCATATTGGGGGTGGTTTCGATGTGATTCCAGCCAGATAAAAAGAAAAAGGCTCCCCCATAAATAAAAAGAAGCAGGGTGAAGCTATTCGGATTTACTGTTCCTACTCGAACTAAACTCCCGTTATTCTGCAAAAGCGTTGTTGTGTTTTTACAGTCATTTTCATCGTAGAAACATCCCACCACAACCACATCACACATCAACAGTAACCATGGCTAGCAACCCCCCCGGCAAGTGCTGCCTCGTCGGCAAGCTTCACGAGTAAGTGAAAACGTTCCCAATTCCTCTATATCACGGACGAGTCTTTGTCGACAGCCATGAATTTCGAGACTGACAGACGCTTTTCCTCACCCGCAGAGGTACGCCGACCGGCGAGTCGATCCAGCTCGAGGGGAACATCGCCGCCTACATCGCCAAGGCTGCCACACCTTCCTCTGCCGCCGTTGTCATCTACCCTGACGTCTTCGGCATCTGGCAAAACACCAAGCTCATGGCTGATGAATTTGCCGCTCGCGGATACACCGCCCTGATCCCTGATCTGTTCAACGGCGACCAGCTCGACCTCGACGTCGAACTCGCCACCTTCGATGTCATGGGCTGGTTCCAGGGTGGAAGCAGCGGGAGCAACCCTCACGGCCCTGAGCAGATGGACGTCCCCGCGAAGGCAGCCATCAAGTATCTCCGTGCTCAGGGGTACACGAGGATTGGCGCTGCAGGTTACTGCATTGGTGCCAAAGTGAGTGAAATGCCTGAAAACCCCTGGGAGCGATCTCCCTATTCTCTTGGGATCGCAAATGTCAGGAAAGCTAAACTCGTACACAACACAGTACGTCGTCCGTCAAATGAACTCTACAGACCTCATCAACGTCGGTTTCCTCGCCCACCCGTCCTTCGTCTCCCCCGAGGAGCTGTCCGCCATCACCGGCCCTCTCTCCATTGCCGCAGCCGAGATCGACAGCATCTTCCCCACCGAGAAGCGCCACGAGACCGAGCAGCTGCTCATGGGCGACAAGATCAACCAGCCCTGGCAAATAAACCTCTTCAGCGGTGTGTACCACGGTTTCGCCGTCAGGGGCGACCTGTCCAACAAGCAGGTCAAGTATGGCAAGGAACAGGCTTTCTTGCAGGCTGTCAACTGGTTTGACCAGTTCCTCAAGGAGTAAAAGATATGTATTGCAGATGTTGGGGAGGAAGGAAGCATCCCATCTAAATGAGAACGTACCCGCCGATAGAGGAATTGAAACAGAATACATAAACTTACTCGAACGGCAGCAGCTGAGATCAGAGTTTCTTGGGAATCTCTAGTATCTGCGTTGCTTCTGCATAGTTAGTAGTTTCTGGACGATGATCTGTCCAACTGATGGTGCATCGGATGCTTCCGACACTAAATCAATGAACCTGTTCGCTGCCGATGGCTTCTAAAGGGAAATCTCATTTCCGTACTTTCAAGGCATGTAGCTGGTAATAGCTCTGTAGTTGATCCACTGACTTACCTCAGATAACTGGGCGGGCGTGACAGGGACTATGTAGCTGTACAAGACTGGATGTCCCGTGAAGCTACGTAAAGCATCATTTTCATCGTGACAAGCAAAAGGTGTTGGGCATGGGTGGCACTAAACAGTTTGTTGAGATATTGTCAATTTCGCCTATCTAACTGATAGCCGCTGACGCATAACCCTTTATTATTTCCATCAAGTTTCCCTTCAAACGCCGTGGGGTATCTCGTCCATGAAGATCGGAGTTTAGTTCTTGGCGTACTGCTTGTGGACCTCAGCCTTGTTGTCATGGGCGGTCTCGTCGACCTTGTCGCCCAGAGCGTCCTTGGCGGCAGTCATGCTATGTCATGTTAGCTTAAGATCTTCTTGGTAGTCTTTCCAGTGTGACAGGGCGACATACCGAGTGCCGATGCTGGCATTGCTGTCCTTGGCAACCTCCTTGTTGGCCTCCTTGCTGGCACCGGACATGGCACCCTGGACGGTCTCAGAGACGTAGTTAACGGCCTGCTTAGCGGTCTCCATTGTGGATGATTTGGTTGATGTTTGGTTGGAAGTGTTGGAGTTGTGTGTGTATGTTTTGTGAGTTGTGGTTGTTGATGGAGTGAACGAAAGGAATCTTGAAAGAGGTGGGATGTCTTGGTCTTTAAGTATTGAGATGAAGAGACCCTTGGTCACAGCCACGGGTTCGTTTTCAACGAGGAGAAGTGTCCGTACTGCCATGTGAAGCCCACACACCAGACACGGACGGTTTCAGCTGCACGAATGACGATGTGAGGTCATCTTGTCCAGTTTGGTAAGAACAGCATGCGCCCGAATGTGTGATTCACTAACATACGAGACAAGGCTGAAGGTACAGTGATGAGGCTCCTGACGTCAGTAACAGCGTTGGAGCCGATGCTGGCCAATCATAACCAGACAGCCACAGCAATTCTGGTGACGTCATGACACTAACCCCACCACAGCCCCGCCATAGCTTCGATGCTCACCTTCGTTACTTGGTAACCTTACCCCAAATATCAAGCATCGGCCGACGCCATCGAT
Source organism: Sarocladium brachiariae (assembly GCA_008271525.1). NCBI lineage: Eukaryota > Fungi > Ascomycota > Sordariomycetes > Hypocreales > Sarocladiaceae > Sarocladium > Sarocladium brachiariae. The sequence goes on along the minus strand of RQPE01000012.1, from coordinate 210,933 downwards.
TTTAGATGATGACGACGGATCTGGAGACCGTGGAATTCCCTTGCTTGGCCTCCTTTAGTATCCCAAATTGTCTTAACGCTGCAGGTCCGATGCAAGCCACGCCTGCTAGCCTCTGCTACGGCTCAAGCCCGAGCCGCGCAAACTGTAAAGTAAGCAATAACATCCCTGCGATCTCCCTGGGTCCCATGTACGGTGGGAATCGATGACAAAATACGCAGCGGAAGAGCGGAGCTCAAAGATTATACCTGCTATACTACTGCATGGCCTGATTATTGTCTCATACCAGTCACGAAGCTAGACGTGATTCCTTTTCGTAATCAGCAAAGCCTCTTCAGGGCTTTCCACTGGATGATATTGCGAGTGGGCTGACGAGAGAAAATAAACTACTTCAATCTCTTGTGACTGGGGCCCGCCAAGTCGATCTGCAAGATATAGTGATCGAGATCGTGGATCATGTGATGGTCTGACCCTAGCCCACTACCGGGGAACGGACAAGCTTCACAACCAAGGGGCGATCATATCCTTTCACAGTGTCACGACGCTCGGCCTTTCGGGATGAGCCGATTGAGGGGGGACACCTTGCAGAGTGACTGATTGGTGCACCATTCAGTTCAGGTCTCTTGATGTTTCGGGGCTGTGGTACAGTATCATTCGCTGATCATTTCGTGATGTCGTCATCGCCAGGGATGGACCTGCGAAGAGGCCTGGTAAGATGCATGGGGGGGCATCCTTCAGCTGACGTTTCTGGAACTCTGAAACCGAAATTCCCGCGTCTTTGTACCTGAGGATGTACGTGGCCAGTGCAAGGGCTTCGGAGACCAGTTGGGCATTGTCTGAGAAGCATGTGAAGGCCACGCAAGTTGATTCAGACCCTGCTCGCCACAGAGATCATTCACATAGAGAATCTATATTCCGGCCCTTTGTAAAGCGGTGTGATGTGATCATCTAGATGTCAACACCATGGACGACACCGATTCTCTCTTTAGGGACCATATCCGTGTCACTAGGTACTGATGATGGGCATGTGTGAAGTTTTCCGTATCTCACAGGTCAAGCTATCGACTGATGTCGATGGGTCAATCCAGATGTTCTGAGTCCTACTCCTGGGGCATTTGGATTCGGCAACGCAGGCTGACTGGGCTCTCGGCTGTTCTCGCATTCCAGCCGCAGTATCTCCAGTAAATATCTCACAGTGACTGAAAGGATCACCTCGCCCCCTGACACGCCTCGCGTTGCAGGTCCTAAGCGGCAGGGGAGTTCAATGGGTTCCAACTCAGCATATGTACCTAGTTGTCTCGCCCCAGCTGAAGACGGGGCAGTGTCTCCACGTCCCGAGAAGGGAGTGCTTGATTAATCCAATGCTTTATTGAGGCAACATGTCCCGTCCTTTTGTGTCTTCGCTTACGAGCTACTTTTGAGCCTGAGGCCTTCGATCGATAGCTCAAGGACTTATGTGCGACACAGGGGCGCAATTCATTGCGCCTTCAAAGAAGTATAGAATGCAGTTTGTAAAAAGATTGAGTGAAATCATTCTGAATTTATGAAGATAGACCAGGGTTAACCATGTAATTCAGCACAGCTATCATTTCACTGTCTCTACTGCCAAAAGTCCTCCCCGGTCACTTCTGTTGAACGACCCTTTCTCCAGGCTTCCAGCGGTTCGAGTTGCATCGTGCTGGTTCGCTGCTCATATTTTGCTCGCTCAGTCCATATGCAGTGCTGCAAACGTGCGGACTGGCATAATTCTAGGTCGCAAATAACCCGGGTTAAAAAAAAACGTGCAGACAAGAAGGAGTTCCATCGAAGACTTGTCGCAACATTCTTGTTGGATTGAGTCATATAGTTTACAGGGCACACAAAAGCTCAAACGCAAGCGTCAGCTTGTAAACTCAGAAACCTTTACAGATGTATCTCACCTATCTAGGCCACAGAATGATCGTATGAATGGGAAGCTCACTTCAGATGATGCATCATACAAGACAACTATTCATTCTGTCCTCACGGAGAAGACAAGGTTCGATGTATACCTTACAAATTTAAAAGGGCATTGTTCTTCGACTGTCCTATTCGCGCCATTCGATCATGTAGTTGGCCCTCCTAAAAGCAAGGTACTTAAGAATGGAAGACTTTCTTCAAGAACATTAAGGCGCCTGATGGATGATCATGTCTACTTGCCAGATGCAAGTCGCTGATAACCCGAGTAACAAGTGCCTAATGAGGCGGTCAATGCGCGAAACCCAAACCTTTTATTCTATGGCCGCTGAACCAATCTTTTCTACATAGGTAGCCTTGATATAATCGTGAAGGCACGTGATTGGCTGCCAGTATCTAAGACGCACGGCAGACAGAGCAACTGACCTGGTGCAGTACTGAGTACAGTTCTAGAGTATTACATTTTGAACAGTGCCATAGGAATGCTTGAATTTGCATGTAATCGTTCAAACGCATCCCGTGTTAATGGCTAATAGCGGCATCAAGAGAGTCCACATACCATGTTTATCTTCCGAGCTCGGTCAGTCATCACGGGGAACGACGTTGCTGACAAGTTTCTGGGTGATGTACCAGAGAACGTATGACGACTCGGCACATTCAGCCAGACTTCTTCAAAGCCTGCCTCAAGGACACTGGACACAAGAGAGAAATAGACATCCTTTATCGAGTCGGCCAAAGTGATAGATTCAAGCCACCTTTGAGGACTTCCCTCCTTGTTGGTCTTGTTGTATGGGATAGACAAGGTGCCGATATGTTCCTGCTGGGGTTCCTCTTGGACTATATCGAAGGCAAGGGGCTTGAAAATCGCATTGACGAGGCACCTATGGAAACAGACTTGAAGTGGGTAGCACAAGTGAATGGTACAGTGCGGTGCTCCACGAAACGGAAATCGTCGTTATTATCAACAAGTCAGGAGACGCCATAGTGGTCGACTTTGGGGTCGGCTACACCGCATCGTACATCCCACTCGAGTTCCAGAATACTAAGAAGGGGGTCTGATAGCCTTGGATCACATTAAAGAGAGTCGGAGACCGTGGGAGCCCATTTGGACTGACTAGTTGGCTTCATCGTGGTGCCAGTAGAGAAATATGAACAATCTCCTCTTGCTTGCAAACATTTTGGAATGGCGATACAAGATACCGGACAGACTCATGCTTTGAGAGCATCATAGGCCCCAGAATTTTAGAAATGCTGTTGATGTGAGTCGCGGCGTGGGGCTCATGGCTTGTGAAGTTGTGAATGCGATCGCCCTCCTTACCTGGCTCGGGCCAGAGATGATACTAGACAGAATAACTACGTTGTATCACAAATAAATGAGGAAGTGCATAAAGAGGCATACTTGGCAATTCCGTTTGATTACGAGTTCATTATACTTTCTTTCATGACTCTCTTGTCCTCTTACAGTGCTGTCGTGATCTGTCGTTGCGTCTACTACCTGTCACGAGAGCCTGCCAGGCACGTTCGCCCCACAAGGCACACCGTATTGCGGGAAGCACCCAACAGCTCAGCCATCACCAACAAGGTCCCTCACCTCCCAGATCCATGATCCTACATCGCCCTTTATCACCCCAGGCCTGGTAAGAGTGGATTACCAGCTCGTTTATGCGAAAACTAGGACAAAGCGACACGTCCGCCAGCAATGGATCTCGCCTTCAACCATATCGAGGACTCGTACGTTCGCGACCAGTCCACTGACCCCTCCAATCCCGGTCAACATGCGAGCACCCTTTCCGAGGACATCCAAGAGACGTACAAAGCGTTCTCGGCAAGCCCGTGGGGGGCCAAAATTGGTGGTTTCCTGGGGTCTGTGAGGAAGCAGGTAAGGCATGAGCGCCAGGGCTGCCGTGACGCGAGAGCTGATGATCGACTTTCCAGGGCGAGTCGGTCTACACGCAAGCCTCCAAAGAGCTTGCAGAAGTGGGCGAGGACGCTACCAAGGGCTTCAACGAGATCAAAGAATCGCTGGTCAGCCACACGAGGAGTCTTTCTATCAACACAACGGCCGCCCAGAGCAGCGCCGCCGATGGTGACGATGGCCAGACCACACCAACTACGTCCCGAGCCGCCGGGGATGGATCTACGACCGAGAATGAAAATATGCTCTCTAGGTTACGAGCCGAGGCTGCTAAGAGGTTGAGAGATCTACAAAAGGCCGAGGACGCCGCCGATGAAGCTCTCCTCAAGTTCGGCAGTAATGTCCGAGATTTCCTGAAAGACGCCATTACCATCGCGCCGCCAGCAGACGACGCTCAGAGCAGCACAGTCCTCTTCGAGAGCACGGACGCGCAAGGAAAACGCGTTGTTCATCAGTCACGGTTCGATGCTCAGTTGCACGTCATCCATACCTCCGCCGAGAGCTTCACCAAGGACCCCGGGCCGGCCGAGTACGAACAGTGGACGAAAGAATTCGACGTGGAGAAGAAAACGGTCGACATCAGCACCGATCTTGAGAAATATCCCGAGTTGAGGACGACTATGGAGAAGCTCGTTCCCGACACGATCCCTTACGCGGACTTCTGGAAGCGATACTACTTCCTGAGACACAGTATTGAGACTGCGGAAGCTCGACGGAGGGACCTGCTCAAGGGTACGTTTTCTTTCTCGTTTTCCCCGTTTCGTTCTCACCCCTAACTTGAAACAGCTGCTGCTGAAGAAGATGATGTTGCCTGGGATGACGACAGCGAAGACGACGAAACGCCACAAAAGCCTGCTGAGGTAGCGAAGCCCTCCTCTGGAGAATCTTCCACCACCATCCAGCCGCCAGCCCAAGCCACAGCGGCCTCGGGCCTTCTGAAACCGACCGAGTCGCGCAAGTCTAATGATGAGAAGTCACAAGCCGACAGCGAAGCAAGCTACGACGTTGTTGGTGCTACGTCCGGCAAAACCACGCAAGCTCCGAACAGCCCCAAGGATGCGAAGAAGGGCGATGACAATGATAGTGACGACGACTGGGAGTAAGATACCAAGTGATGCGTGCATGTTTGCCGTTGTGTGTATACAAGCCATGAGCTGGTTACACCTTTTCAGGAGTTGGCGTTTGGGAACTCGAATTCAGCCTCTCGTTGGCAGGCAAGTAGATAGCAACAGATTTACGAAACGACTTTTTATCTCTCACACTTGCTACTCTATGTACCGTTCTCAGTCTACCATCTTTACACCTCAAACATCACGTTTCTGCCTTTTGAACTCGTATTTCACATGACTTCTCTTTCGGCATCTTCTCATAACCTCGACAGAGACTGAAATTTGGATTCGAGCGAGGGAGGCACTCGAATGGGTATCAATTGGAGTTTTTGTTATTTACGGAGGTATCCTAAAGTGCGTCTGTGAGCACTACCTCTTCCTGGTCACCTTTGTGAAACCATCCTCGTCCACCTCAGGTTGCGGCTTCACCTTGCGTTCTGGCGGAGGAGCATCCCCCATCTCAACATCGGCACCACCCTCGCCTTCATCGTCGTCCGAATCGTCAGATTCCCAATCTGTGTCCTGATCATCTGCCTCGATCTGCTTGAACAAATTGTCGACCTTCTTAGTCCCCTTGCTGAGGAACCTTGACCTCAAAGTGTTGACCTCATCAAATTGACCTTCTGCGCATTGTTGCCTCGCCTTCAAGATCTGTTCTGCAACATCGTATCCGGAATCGTCATCAACGTTGACTTCAAACTCATCCACCATGACTTGTAGAAGGACGGTCTCAATGTCTTCTAGATCGGGTTCCTCAGGGGCGGCGGCGGACTTGGCTGATGACGGAGCGGCGGGGGCAGGAGCGTCGCTGAACGGAGGGAAGAGATCGACGATGGCTCCGGCAAACCAGTCTCGCTTGTCTGACGAGTCGGGGCCTCCCCAGTTGTTCTGGACCGAGAGCGTGAGAGCAGGCCAGAGGTGAAGCGCATAAGCGACACCCTGCTCGAAGTTCGCCTGGCGAATGTCTGATGGAGCTACTTAGCAGGATTACCGAAAGCCCAATAATAATAAAGACTTACCTGCCGGAGGCAATTGCCCTGATTCAGTAGAGGCCATGGCTGCTTTGTCTTTGAGAAAGACTAATTGTACTTCTTCGTTTCGCGGGGTGACGGAAACTTGGAGGGGCATCAAATACACAAAGTGAAGCTTCGGATTTTTTTTCTTCCAAACGGGATTGATAACGTTTACTCGAATTGCACACCGTCTATTACGGTCATCTAGATCTGAAAGGTGGGCCCGTGCACGAACCACGCAAGTGCACCGCAAACGCCTTCTGGGGCAGAGTTCGCTCTGTGATTAGTGCGTGGGCCCCCTGTGCCGCAATCAACAGCGCCTGAAGATAGGGGTCCTACATAGTAGAAGTCCGAAGACATGACATCATCCACACATGTCAAGGAATCCTTTGATTGCTGAGCGGAATGCCCTCCATTGCCGTCACATTACCGACTCGTATCTCTTTGCGTTTTGGGGCGCTTGTGGCGTTCTTGACGTGTCCGGGCTTCTCTCTAAAGAGTGAGTGGCCTCTGTTCTTGGCCTTGTTGAACAACACGGCCCTGAAAGAAAGCATCTGTTTTGTCTGTACATGGTCATCATGCCGAAAATGAACACGACGTCCGTGGGCCTCGCCGTCACGCCTACAGTAGTGTCCACGCTCTTTTCGCATGTGAGTTCTTGTTTAGCTAATTGCCAGTCCGCAGTGTTGGGGATGGTTCTGGATGTGGAGCAGATTGGATGAATCAGATGGACGACGCGGCCAAAATTGAAGAAACAGTCTTGAGTTGCTTTGATCGGCCCAAAGGTGCTAACAAATGTGTCTGATACAGTACCTGAACAAAAAGGCATTGGGTCAGAGACCTACGGCGCATTTATCCTACGACGAAGGCTTGCACCTGATTCGATCCTTCCTTGATTTTGCATCCCACCACACCGTTGAGGAGCTTCAAGCTTTCACATCGCAATGGGTGCCGCATCCCCAATGGGTCAAGGTGAAAGACGACACGGTTCCAGAGGCACAGCTCAAACGCGCTGGTGAGGTCCTCCTCGCTCAGCTAGGCGAGGATGGAGTTCGCCAAGTCGGTGGTCGACAATGGTGGCAGTGGAGGAAGCCGAATAACACACTGGACGCGGAGTGGATCGAGATGAAGTCGCACTATAATGCTCGAAAGGTTCTCAAGGAGCCTGCAAGGCGAGTCATGATGTATATTCACGGCGGTGCTTACTTCTTCGGAAGTGTCGATGAGCACAGATATCAGATGCAGCGTCATGCGCGGAAGCTTAAGGCAAGGGTATTTGCGCCGAGATATCGACTCGCGCCGCAATTCCCGTTTCCATGTGGTCTGCACGATTGTCTTGCAGCATATCTTTACCTGTTGACGACGCAGGATCCATCAACCATCATATTGGCTGGAGACTCAGCGGGTGCGGGAATGGTCATGTCGTTGATGGTGATCCTTCGTGACCAGAACATCCCATTACCAGCCGGCGGTATCCTCCTCAGTCCTTGGGTGGACTTGACGCATTCTTTCCCAAGTGTTTCTGGGAATGCTCCATTCGACTATATTCCCCAGGCAGGCTTCCACCACAAACCGTCCCGCTCATGGCCACCTCCAAATGAGGATGATGAAGAGATGTTGCAAGCGGAAGCATCTCGGCAAAAGAACAGCAAGGGGGTGAAGGCAGAGAGCAAGCATGCTTTGAAGCAAAAGCAGCAGGCTCCGGTTGCCCCCACGGCTGAAGATGCGCAAGCCGAAGCAAAGGTATCAGAAGCGGCAGGCGGTATTGTGACAAGGCCGCGAGAGTTCTTGTCCATTAATATCGACGGCGAAGAAATCACAATTAAGGACCAAATCCAAGTAAGTATATCTAACCGAATATCTGAAGCGAAATGCTGATTCTAGAAGATGTATACGACAAACCTTCTCCTTGAGCATCCTCTCGTTAGCCCCGTCATGCAACCAACTCTAGGTGGCCTCCCTCCGCTCCTCATCATGGTTGGAGGAGGTGAGATCCTGCGTGACGAACAGATTTACCTCGCCCATAAGTGCGCCAACCCCGAGAAATATGCACCCCCTGCCGAAGCCCTTACTGAGGAGGGTTTGGCAAAACTGAAAAAGTACAAACCCACGGACGTGCAACTTCAAGTCTGGGATGACCTTTGTCATGTAGCTACCACCCTGAGCTTCACTAGACCAGCGAAGTACATGTACAGGTCAGTTGCGCAATTCGGTGCATGGGCTTTGGCACGAGCGCAGCGTACAGGTATTGACATCATCGATGATGATGACATCTCTATAATCTCTTCAGACTCGACCACTGAGACAGAAGATGAAAATCCGAGTCAAAAGCCTGCACCTGCACCTGGCAGTGTTGGGAAAGCGGGCGACCCTCTGCCTCGCTTCAAGAACCACATGATCAGGCAAAGGGTAACTAGGCATGGAGTCACGCACCCTCTGGCGCCTGAATCAGAGCTACCTGGATGCTGTGTAGCCCCGGACTCTGTTGGCAAAATCAAAGAGGGCCCTGTCAGGAAGTGGCTCAGCGCCAAGAGACAATGGGATTCACGCTTTGCGTCGGCTAAGGCGAAAGTCCACAAGCGAACTATCAGCGACATGGTCATCGGGTATCAAGCTTTGGGACCTGATGAACATCCGCCTCCAACGGCTCTGGCCGGCCGCATACGGAAGGATGATGACTTCAAGGAGAAGCGATCGAGGCGGAAGAGCTTGGGTCTCGCGATTTGGTCTCTCTGGGGATCTAAGCATGATGAGGAGACCGTCGAACGTGAGAAAAGGGCAGAAGAGGCTGTTCATCATAAAGAACCAGGAATATCAGCTGAGACGGAGAAGGTCGATGGTGACGCCACGAACCAGTTGACAAGCAACGAAACAGTAACCCCTTTGGCCGCAGCCGACCAACTACGTGAGCCGCAACTTGTCTCCAAAGGCAGTAGAAGCCGGTCTCGCAGCAAGACTGTGGTCGATGAACACCAAACTGAGAGTGCTCCTGTTGATGAAGACACGCCAGTGAGCCAATTGGTCGAATTGCGCAAGGAGCGTGAGAAAATAGAGGGGCTGGCCCCAGGTTACCAGAAGAGGCCCTCTTTGGGAGGCATTGCCATGCCGTTTACTTTGAAGAAGGACGCTGACACCGCGAGTATGATGACTCTGAACTCGGGGATGAGTCCTGCACCAGACTCCCGTCCAATGAGCCCAGAATCGACAATAAGCATACAAGGTCCGCAAGAGGACCTTATGAGTCCTGTCGCGGATTCTAAGCCGAAGGAAAATGGACCTGCCTGTGGGAACAAGGCTTAATCTGAGAAGAATGATTTAGGACTCTATTGGGAGTCGGCCAGCAATACAGCATCGAGAGCACCAGGAGAAAATGCCCAATGGAAACAGGTGATGGGAGTAACCCGGTCGTTATAATTCATTTTGACAAAGTCTTATATATCCAATGTAATATACGGAGCGCACAACCCTCTGGCACTCTTCTGAACATTACGCTGATAATGGTACATGGTGGTACATAGCAAGGGTATATGCGTTGGAGGCGTTCCCGGCCCAACCTGGTGCTTTTTTGTGATACCGTTTCTTTCCATCTTGTTCTTCTTCGAATTTCCATCGGTATGCGTCCGATGTCGTCTAATCCACACCGTTGTATCTTTTCCACTGCTCAACATAGAAATATGGATCCTGAGGACCCTTCTCGAGGCCCTTATAATCACCGGGTTCGGCTCGTACTTGTCGACTTACGAATGGTGTAAGCTGCAGAAGAGGAAGCGGGGAGAAAGAACCCCAAATTCATCAGCCAAAACAAGTCGCATCGTGACGTCCCCCCTCTGGTCCCAGGTGACCATTACGGAGAGGGAAAGGGCTTAGGTATAGCTCACCTTGAAGTCCTTCAGGTTCTGCGGCACGACATATGTGCGCACCTTCTCCCACTCGATCAAGTATCCTCCGTACTTTGTGTGTCGACCCATTGAACCGGTGCGGTTACCCTTGTAGAAACCCTTGTTGACATCCTTTGTGGTGAGCTTGAGGTGTCGGAAGCGACCGACGGAGAGGGCTTGGGTTGGCCTCATGTTGGCGGTCGATCGCAGCCAATTCTTTCGAGGTGTCTTATTCTCTTACTGGTGGCGGGCGGAAGTCGTGGCGAGACGATCAAGGAGGGGAAGGGGGAAATTGGCGTCTTCACGGAGGGTGGTGGGGTGGAATTGTCGTGATGCACGATGCGTGATGTGTGCGATAGGGGGACTGGCTTGACTGCCGTAAATTTTGTATGGCGCGCTGTCAGATGAGGCAATGGTCGATGATATGGGACGCAAGGTAGGTAGGTATCCACGTATCACGTGACGGACCTCGACTTACTTTGTAGTATACGCAATGTTCTATCCCAGATCAGGAGAAGGACCCGGAGTGGGCGGAAATGCATTTGATTTGTGGCTCATCTAGAATAGAGTGATACCTTAGTTTCTTTTTCTTTAATAAGCACTGCCTTGCGAGGCCATCCAGCCAGCCGCATGGCATCCACGTCAACCAGCACGGGGCAACCCACCACAGATTTCTCTGATCTACCGATTTATGGTGAAGCTTAACCTGGTAGCGTCGATCAACCACAAAAGGTCTTGTGATATTAGTTTGGTTCCGGCCATTTCGAGTTTTGCGGGCGTCTGGCCTTTTAGTTTCAGCTCCCGTTCGACTCGTTCTCAGGGTTTTCATAGTTCCGAGTGAGTGTGCTTCAGCAGCCAGTCGGTCGATAGGATCGGCGCACAGACTCGGGCCTTGGACGGTCTGAACTTACACTCACGAAGTAGGTTCAGACATTTCCATGGCACTGAGGCGAGCTAGAACCGAAGCAGGCAACCTTTCGAGGAATAGAGCATGCATCCAGCAGCTACATAATGAGAAGCAATGATGGGGTCTGGGTACGTGAGCTAAGGCTTTGAATGATGACGAAGAAGCCTAGCCAGCCAGCTATTTGCGAAATGAACATGCAAGATGATGCACAGGATTGGTTTGAGCGAGGAAAAAAAGAAGGCAAATAAGTGTCCCTTGTATTCCATCCAAAATAGTCCTTACACAAAGTAGAGGGAGACAGTAGTTCCAAAGCGCACGTGGGTAGAAAACCACATGTTCAAGTACGCGTAGCCTGGGACCTTTCATGAAGCTTGTCCCACGATGTGTTCGTTTTGGTGATAGCGCCCCCTTCCGAGGTCGTGGTTCTGGTGGGAACTTTGACGATCTTTTCTCATTTCTGAATGGCACCTTTGATAGACAAAGTAGGTACCGTAGGTGGTCAGTGGACCAAGTTGGCCGGAGTTCACCTGGCGATCGACCGAAGAGGGCCTGAACCAGGAGTCGGGTGCGTCCCCCATCGCATCGGGCACCGGCATAGGGTTCATCCTGTCTTTGGCCCACTTCCGACATGTTCGAAGTCCCAGTCTCAAACTTGGAGGTTGTACAATTATGGCTCTCAAGTTCAGCATTCAACAACGAAGATGGGCCGACGACTACGGCGGTGTTTCGTACGTGGCGGGCCAAACAACTTGAAGCTAGAGCAGGGCTGTTCCTCAGGATTGTGAGCTGGCCTGGCCTCGCGTCATTGCATCGCGGGAACATGCTCAAGGCAGGACCTAGTATAGTAGTACCTACCTTACTGAGTAGGTACCTAAGGCACATTAACTAGTGGCAGCTGCGACAGGTGTCACACGCCTTACCATGTGATAGACAGCCTGCCTTCCAAGCTGATATGAGATGCGATGCTTTCAAAAATGTGGCCCACCGCCTTGTTCCCCCATAGCCGCAGATGCAAGAACCGAATGGGCGAACGTAAGGAGTAACTAGTGGTAGATGATCGACAAGGTCAATGCAACGCAAGCACGACTCAAAACACCACACAGCTTCAGTCGCAGCCAAGCCCACTCACACAACGTCAGCAGCCACACCCGCCTGAAGCCAACGCCTGAAGCCAACGCCTGAAGCCAATACCAGGAAGATCCATCCCGAGTCCCGCCCTGCTGCCAAGATGATGTTGGTCCGGCGGCTGAGTAGGAGACGCCTCGGAGTTTTGGTGGTAACATGCAGTACTACCTACCGTCGCCGGGCACAGATGAAAATGATGCACCCAATTGGGCACGTTCCTGTGTGGGCAGGATATAGGTTCCTGAGAATAAGTTTGGAAACAGCATCAAACGTATGAATGACACCACTACTTTGATCGGCCGAGTCGAACCTGATGTTCGATCCCAGAAGCAAAGTGCCGTCGCTGCCGATCACGACCAGGGCAGGGGCCATGCGTCCCCAGCCTGACCAAACTACTGTATGTGCTGGTGCTCATCTGGGGAAGATTAGATTGGACGGTCAACATTGTTCTCCTGTGAAAAAGCAGACTCCCGAATCCCCGACACCCATGCAATCTTTTTAGTTGCTTCGGCCGGGGATCCGGCCAGGAACACACAGACCCTTTGCGCCAATGCATGCATGCCATGTAAGTCAACAGCTGGATTGTCACCAGCAGACGCCACATGCTGTTAGCAGTAAGAAAGTAGCCTTCCCCCCGCCCCCTCATGATGGTCTACTACTAGCAGCAAGTGTCTTGTCTCTACGGATACATGTCGGCATACGCAGCTCGAGCTTTTGGTCCCCGAGCCTTTCGGCTATCCCGTTTCTGGAGGCGCCACCGTCTCTCGACACTCCCGCTCCAGAACCCGCACAACGTAACCACAGATGAGAGGGGCCCGAGCGAACCCGAGAGCAAGGGTCTTAATAAGGTCGTCATGAACATTCCATTCCTCTTCAATCCAATCCTTAATACCCCAGCTTTGTCTTCATTCTCTGCTCCTCGCATTCATCAATCCTCCTCCCAAACGGAGACAGAGCACAACACCTGGCAGAGAACCAGCCAGCCATGGCGTCCTTCGATGGGCATGCGATCCTCATCGGGATCTGGGTGCTGTGGTCCCTCTGCACAGTCTTCATCGGCCTGCGATTCTACTGCAAAGCCTCAAGACATGCCAAAATCGCCCTGGACGATTGGGTTTTGTTCGTAGCATGGGTATGTATGCGGTCTCTTCTCCTCGAAGCCATCCCTCCTCCGCTCCCCTTCCCATTGTACCTCCCAACCTGCATCTCTTGGAACCCAAAGAGTCCCCTCATGGTCTTCTCTTGTTCTGGTTCCCCTCTTTTTTTTGGCTGTCTTTTTTTCCTTCTTGAGTACAAGGCTTACATGGCCCCATACAATGGGTACTACTAGCTTGCAACCTTAACGAATTGTATCCTGAACACAGTGGACATTCGAACTGACCCTCCTGGGCTGCCTGGCCCTGACTACGTCAACAAGGTTGCCATCATCCAACTGTTGTCGGTGACCTTTGCGATCACTGGGCAGTCGCTCAGCAAGGTCTCATTCGGCATCACCTTACTCAACATATGCACTGGCTGGCTTCGGTGGTTTATTCTGATCGCCATCGCTCTCATCAACATCTTGTTCGGCCTCGGTGGGCTGTTCTTCTGGATCGCCTGCACACCCCTCCACAAGACATGGCAACCCATGACGGAGGGTACATGTTGGCCCGCGAGCTTCCATGTCAACTTTGGCATCTTCGTGAGCGGTAAGCGTTGAATTTTCCTGCCTGGCGAGTGGCCTTTAGGCTTGATGTTGTTCAAAACGGACTGACTGTTTTTTTTTGCCGTCTCCCGGTAGCTTTCTCTGGCGTTATGGACTTGTGTTTTGCCCTGATTCCGTGGAAGATCATTCTCGCCTTGCAGATGAATAAGCGGGAGAAGCTGGGCGTGGCCTTTGCCATGAGCCTCGGCACTATGTAAGCAATCCGGCACATCGTAGTAGCTGTGTTTTGGCCCTGGCTAAACTGACGAAATTCAGCGCTGCCGTCACCGCCTTCATCAAATGCGATGCTTTGAGGACGCTGGCGCCTGGTGAAAGGCCCGGAAGTAAGTAGACCACCACATCACGTGCCATCTTGATCTTCGCGACACAAAGCTAACCGGCACCAAAAAAAGCCATGCTCGTCATGTTTGGCGTAGCCGAGCCAGCGCTGACCATTGTGGCCGCCTCCGTGCCGTTCTTGCGAGTGCTCGTCAAGCACGTCGTCAGCTCGAGAGACAGGTACCATCTCTCGGACATGGGTGGCACCAACAGGAACAGGCACCTCGACGGGACAGGCAACTCCTCCAAACGAAACCAAGCAAGTGTCACTGCCAGCTCGAGCCACCACCGATCACACCATAACCTCGAGGGAGCCGATGCCAGGAGCGACAAGAGCATTTTGGGGGATTCCAACTCTAACGTGGCGGGGCCCAACGGGATTGTCCACACCAAGATGTTTGAAGTGAGTTACGAATCTCGCGACAGCGGGAGCAACAGCGATGGGGTGCTGTACGATACCACCGGCAGAAGACCCGGGAATTGAGACGTAGAGACATTTAATGCCACACATAATTACTACATGAATGACAGGGCTTCTCGGCTCAACCAGGCAGACTGTGCCTGTCACTTTTTCATTCACGCGTTCCTGGTCTAGTGGGAAAAGCACATACGATAGACAGCTCGGTACGAAGTACTCCATATATTGTGAGTTGTACTATGACTATCTGTGGTACTAGCAGTGTAACGGGTACGATGTGAGCCAGGGCACCCCTGGTAAACGTGGCGTAATATTGCCTTATAGGGGGAGTGGCGGAGGCTTGCCTAAATGCGTTGGTCCTCGATCTATCCCCTGAAAGTATGTTAGGCTGACTCTAAGATTGCACGATCTGAGAGAGGGGGCACATACGGGCTGAATTCACGGCAACTGGAGTGGGATGAGAAACTACATATACTACTACGGACATGGGTCATAAACTAGTACGAGTATGTAGTAGTAAATCTGTGTGCATTTCCTAGCGGGATTCATTGGACGAACTGAACGCTGGGTTCTTCTTTTTTTTTTCTTGTACCCCAGGTTAAGGTGCTTCTCACCAAGCCCATGTAACCAACGGGTTGACGGGGAAGTGGTGGTCCTTGCTTCCTTGGCAATCAACTATCGAATGATGCCCAGGATCACGACGAGTCATCGACAGTTCAGGTATTTATGTATCTCTCCGTATTCACGGGGGCTGGAGTCTTCATTTCTGGCCATAGAACGCCACAGCCCAAGGTAGGTAGGTACCTAGCCTTACGTGGCATCTCACAGTGTCTGCCAGAGCTTCACTGAGCCGCTGCGCTGGTACTTTCCTGGCCTCGTTGCAGTCGGCGTCTTCGTCCTCTTCCGTTTCCTCGGCTAGTCACCCTTACGGTCCGGAGGATCGGGAATGTCCCCCCCTCCACCCCTGTCCTCGGACACCCCGAGTGGGCCTTGGTGGACGAAGATCTGAAAAAGGTATTCACTACGTCGAACTGGATTTCCAATGAAGGGGAAGTAACGGGTGTGAGGGTCGATTCTTTTTTTTTCCAATGAAGTAACCTAATCTAACTCTATTGCCAACATTACGGGACTCCTTATAGCTTATATTCGAAGGTGAATTGGTGACTCGACCAACCAGCCAATATTTGGGAAAGTGATCATCAGAAGAAGTTTGGGTAAAGAATACAAGATAGGAAAGCCTTCATGAAGCACTGAGACTTTACTTTTCTTTTTTCTCCTACTCTCCTTCACTTCTTTCTTCGTTGTTGATACTCTGGCAGGACATTCATGCGTTGCAGGCTGAGGGCAACACTGTGTTACGATGAAAGATGTGCGTTGCCGAGTTGTTCCATGTATTGTTGCTTTGCGTCTCCATTCGCTAGAGTCGAGCCATTGCCTTTTATGCTGTCCTCTCACTTTACGTTTTCCATGGAGAACTGATAGCAAAGGCTGCAAGGAGCTTCCTCAAGTGCTCATCTGGCTCTTGACTCGCTAGAAATTCAACAGAAGCAACTCAGTATTGTGAGGTAAGTCTGGATACTATTTCTTTATTGCACAACAGGCTCTACGGCGGTATTGAAAAAATGCCATAGTCTTGGAGAAACATGATCCCGGAGTTAGTGGCGGCTCTTAAATGCACACCTGGGTACCTGTATCTTGGATGTATACCACCTCTCGGACTGGACGTCCTGACTCTCTCAAAATATTTGGTGAAGGTGTTCAATCACCCATGCCAGAATACATATTATCTTAAACGTATATATTACCACAAAAAAAAGACAAAAAGAAGACTTCGCCAATACGGTCAGTGTATTGCGAGGTGAGGTTGAAGCCTCTGTAGCCTCCGTCTGATCAGGCTATTGCAGAGAAATTTCGTGACATCGTGAGTCCACCAAAGCGATCTTGTTCTTTACGCTGAGATCATACGTCAACCGGCGAATCGGATCATCTGTTCTCTCAGCTTTTTCCTTTTTTTCCCCTTTTCCCCCGAGTCTCATGCATTTGTTATAAGTCGAGAGAAATTTACTTTTTCTCAAGGTGTCTGCCAACGACTTAGTCTTTCCCAAGACTGCAAAATAACGGCGTGGCGCAGGTTCATGAACTTTTCGCGAAGGAGCAAGTCTAATCTCAGTTATTATATAATGCTTACACCTTGTTCTCTTTCTTTCCCCGTGAGCTTCCCTTGAGCAGCTCATCACGACTCTAGGGTGTCTACACTGGTGGATCACGTGATTGTGCTTTACTTCAATGGTAAGATGCTGTTCTCCTGAAGCTTGATTTCGACAACAAACTGGGAAGATGATTCTACAATCGTAAAAGCTTCACGTGAAATTGGAAGCGCCTGCTATGAAAAGAGCGTAGACTTCGAGAGAGTAGCAGTTTAGCTGGGCCCTGCTGTCATGGACTCCAGCGGTGCGCCTCAAGCTGCCGAAAGTGGATCAACGCCAACGTCAACCGAGGGGCAGCCATTTCCTGGACGCAGTGAATGCGACAACTCTAGCTTCTATATCTAGCCTTTCTACGCCTCCCATGCAACTATCCACGCACCTTCAGCATGAATGGCTACCCTGAGGGGAGCCTCGAACATAATGTACCCTTCATCGTGGCATCTGGCCTCAATGCAACTACCAATGAGCTCCCGATCGCAGAGGAGCTCCAAGAGAAGGCGATCCTAATCAAATCGGACCTCCCACCCCTCGAACGCGAAGAGGCCGATGCACTGGAGAGATACTTTGAGGAAGTTGACAAGAGGGGGCGCTCATGGAAGGGCTTGCAGAAGGACGAGTCGTACCGCTTCCGGATCAAATCGCTGGGTAGAGTATGTCCTGGGATAACCTGAGAGGTGAAGAAAGCATGCTGACTGCGACCAACAGTCTCTACTTCTGCCACCACGGAAAGCGATACTGCCTAAGACGGACGAGAAGCCTGATACACCGCCTGTTCTTCATTCTCCCTTCTCACCCCTGAGCCCGGTTTCTTCCCTATATCACGATGGCCTCATTGACGAGCAGTGGATCAAAAAGCATCAGGAGTTGGTGCCTAGCGTCGTCATGTCTTTCTACACCTTGACGAGCGACCCGAACTCGATGACTTTGCAGGACAATAAACTCAAGACGGATCTGAACACTGTTAAGACTGCTTTGACTCGATCGGGATACAAGACGCGCTTGGCCATCATCCTCATGGGGGATAGCTCACACGGATCGATGGAGATATCAGATAGGCTTAATGAGAGGCTGGAGGCTATACGAAGGGGAGCCGCCTTGGACCCGAAATCCATCTTCTACATCCCGCCGCAAGAGTCTCCGAGCGACTTGACAAGCGTCATGGACAACATCTTCAGCGTCTTGTTCAACACGGCGGTGGAGTACTATCGCGACCTTGGGCGCCATGCAAGAAAGAAGCGAGCACGGGGTATCGCGCCTCCTCCGACCGTGCCGCCAACATCAGGGACCTCCAGGAACCTCACCCTCCCGGACTGGAACTTTCGCTATGATTTCAAAGCTGGCGTACTGGCTGAATTCAGGCAAGAACCTGATGCAGCTATGAGATCCCTAGAGCAGGCATACGAGATCCTTCTAGGTCAAGATGTGCTCGACATCATCCCAAGTTGGAGCCCTCGCTGGAACGAAGCCCGGTTGTTGGCGGACATCATTTCGGTAAGGTGCCTGCGCTTGCACTTCTGGATGGGCCATACGAGTATGGCAGTGAGAAGATGGCAGTTGCACAGGGATCGAATATCAGACTTTGTTGACCGACGAGGCAAGGGGACGAATTGTTATGGCTGGCACGCCTGGGAGGCAAGGTGGGCGACCATCATGGCAAATTTGATCGAAACCCTTGAGATCCCTGGTCTGGTACCGCCATCTGAAACACTCTATCTACAGCCTGAGAAGTCATTGATCGGCGAAAGACTGCAGCCGTGGGAGCTGTTGCATCATACGGGTTACTGGTACCGAATAGCAGCACGACACCTCGTTGCTAGACGACGATTTGCGCGCAAAATTCCTGACGAGGACCGTGTTGAACCTGACTCGCCAACAGCAAGCCGGAAGACTTTCTCTTACGACACGTATTTGTGCCCAGAGCCGCACGAGGAATATCCACTGGATGGCACTGGTGCGGATCATTCGAAGCTCATCATCGAGGCCTTGACCTTGGCAAGGAAGCAGTTCGAAATTCGCGAGCAGAAACGATTTTGCGCGGAGATCGCACTCGAATGCGCCACCGAACATGTGAACACCGGCGCTTATGAAGAGGCACTTGCTTCGCTACAGCCTTTGTGGGAAGACCTGTCGTACAGGGGAGAGCATTGGACTGATATCGGAGAGGACGTCTGTTGGCTCATGAGGAGAGCGGCTGGGGAAGTGGGAAGGGCAGACTTGGTCGTTGCGGCGGACTGGGAGCTGATGAACAAAAGTAAGTCCTGTAACCTTGACGAAGAGCCATGGAAGAAGCTAACGACGACTTGCAGAGTTTACTCGGCGGCCGCAATGGCCTTATGACCTTACCAAGTCTCTCAACGGCTTGTCCGTGAATGAGAAACCAGTCGTTAGCCTGAAAGAGGATGCGACAGGCTCGTTCATTTCCGCGTCGTTTGTCTTTCGTAACAAGGAAAGCAAGGCAGGGCAGACTTGTGCGGCGCAGGTTTCTCTAACCTCCTCAGCATTTGCGGACGCAGCACCTGTGGTTTTGCACTCGATCCGTGTTGAGTCTCAAGGTGCACTGAAGCCAATCCTACTTGAACATGGACCAGGTGAGGGGGACAAGGAGGGAAAGTTGGCGATTCTACCGATCGTCTTGACAGAGGAATTCCCTGAGAATCACAGTGATGACTTACCAACACTTTTACGAGGCACCAGTGATCTCACCCTCAAGCCAGGGCAAACGCGCGTGTTCGAGCTGACGATCCCACTCAGAGAGTCGGGTGACGCAGAAGTTAAATCCCTGACCTTGTGCTATCGCAGTGATGCGTTTGACCTTGACTATACAATGAGTCTGTCTGGGACGAACCAGGCCGGGGGATGGAAGGTCATTGGACATGCGAAGCCAAAGCATTCCCGGCCAGGTGCTCATGTTCTTCATATTCAGCCTCGACCGCCAAAGCTCGAGGTTAAGCTGGTGGATATGCTGGAGCAATACTACGCCAACGAGACAGTCGAGCTCAATGTCGAATTGCTCAATGCAGAGGACGAGGCAGCGAGCGTGAAGCTTGATGTACAGCTGGTAGGCAATGGCATGCCTCTGTTTAAAGTCCGCATGAACGACAGCGAGAAGCGTGCTGAGCAGTCGGAAGAAGGCATCAAGCTCTTGAATCAGCCGGTTGGTCGCATCGCGAGTTCCGGAACTTACAATGCTGTCGTGGTCATCGACCCAGCGAGTGGACCCCTTGTATATGACCTGCAGATACGAGCATCATATCACCTGGAGAGCGATCCTGCCACGCCAATCGTTCAGGTTCTTCCAGTGTCGCTCAGTATAGTCAATGCCTTTGAGGCCAATTACGACCTTGTACCAAGACTACACCCTGACCCGTGGCCGAGTCTATTCGACCCTGAAGGGGTGCAGGAAGCTACAGATAAGGAGCACAGCGCGACAGTGGCCGCGAGAGGGTTTGCACAAAGGTGGTGTCTCAAATGTCACTACGCATCATTCGCAACGCAGGATATTCAGGTTATGGGCATGGAGGCCAAGGTTCTCTCCGCGGTTGGAGGCGCACGATGCCAAGTCGTGCAAGGCCCTGAGATACCCGAGGAGGAGGGCATCACGGTGGGACCGAAGACCATGCACGATGCGTCGTTTGACCTTGTGGCACAAAAGATCAGTTTGGATGATCGATCGCCCGTCTCTCTCGACCTAGCATTTGTGATCCACTGGAGGAGGGGCGAAGGGAAGGCTCTCAACACAACGACCATGCCTGTTGGGAAATACCTGGTCTTGGGCACGGAGCCTCGCGTACTGGCGACAATCACCCGTTCCGAAGCCGGTGGCACCGTCGAATCTGCCAGGATGCCAGGCGTAATGTTCCTCTCCGTCACGATCGAGAATCCTTCCAGCCACTTCCTGACCTTTGGCCTGACGATGGAGCCGAGCGATGAGTTTGCGTTCTCTGGACCGAAGCAGACCACGGTGCATCTATTGCCGATGGCGAGGAGGAGGGTTGGGTACAGACTCGTGGGCGTGAGAAGGAAGGCCGGATGGGTGAGACTCGGGTTGGTGGTCCGCGACAAGTATTTCCAGAAGGTGCTGAGGGTGATTCCCACGGAAGGAATGAGAATCGACAAGGAGGGATTGTTGGTCTGGATGGATGGCGACGACGAGGGAGATGGGGATGAGGAGCAACAGGATGAGGCGAAGGAGTAGAGATGTACTCATCAACGGCATTGGTCATGGGATAGATGTGTTAATTGAGCCATTTCTCCTCCTCCTCTTGTCCTTCTTCTCCAGACTACACTTGCTCCTTGGTCTGTAGCAACTCGCATGAGGGGGATTGGTTACATTTGGCGTCGGGTTGTATCCTTGGTGCGCGTGACTACTTGGGACGAAAGTTTCTGAGGTCGGAACTACGATAAACATAGCACAGGTCAGCAGACCAACTGTTTTGCAAGCTATCCAGTATGTACAAAACGCATATTGCAAATGGACAGTGATGGACTTTCTGACCGATGTACTTCTACCACTAGACTGGAGATTCGGAACGACCCGGGCGGGACGACAGTTGCCCGGTCCTCTCCGTTGAGTGTGTGCACTAATTACATTGTATGTAGTTCGTGAGTTGCGTCTCCGTGACACTTCGCGAAGCAAGGTCATCCTAGACATGAAAATGTGGTAATGTAACGTTTTGATTCCGACTCTTCGCGACCGAGGAGGCTGCAAGCATAAAACGTGCAAGTGGATTCGTAACCCCAGCACGTCTTCTTCTCTCAGGAGTCATACTTGACCAAGGGTGCAGGACCCGAGGTGATGGAGGAGACGGGGTGTGGTACAGCTTCACAGCCCTACCTACCGGGTACCCGTCGCATATACATACAAGTACATACACGTGTGTTCAATGTCACCTTGATGGCAAGATCTGAGGTCTCTCCCTGTGGATTTTGAGAGTAAAATTTAACAATAAAAATGAGCAGGGATGCAGAGCCAAAGTGATCACTCAGCTCATGCGTTATCAGTCGCAACTTTGCTTCATTTCTCACTCTCACCTTCATCACAGGAAGCGAATGCGAGGGTCTGCGTGCGTGAATGGGAAGGATGAATTTGTGTGAGTCAATGCACGCTAACTAGTTGACCCTGAGAAGCCTAAAACAGAGAGATCACATTCCCTTTCTCCCAACTAGAAACGGTGAGATTACCGTAGCTCGGGGTTTCTCTGCTCTGCTCTGGAGATCGGGGGCATAAGGTAAGGAGTGAAGGGGGCGTGAGTTCAGCTGGGAGGGGCGTTGCTTTAGTGTCGGAGGTCGGACAACTTGAGAATGCCGCAGTGCGCGGTCCCCTTGACCATGTGGATGCATCGTTGTTCACGCAGTACCGATGAGGATGACTGGACGGCTTCATTGGAGATATTGGAGGAGTCAGAATTTCAATATGAATGACGCGTTCGGATGGCGGACTCTTGGACCTTTCTCACCAGCGTTCCAAATCTGATTGATTTCCTTGTCCCTTTTCTTCCCCGTTTCCGTCAGCGGCCAGGTTTGGTAACCCTAGGTACGAGGCTACAATAGCAAGGGGATCGACAGAGTCGAGATCTAGGTAATTTAGATGCGTCCACTTTCAGAGGCATCGGCGGGACGGCACTTAATCTCGCCGAGCTCACAAGCGCTATTCTGCCTGAACTCAGTGACCACAGTGCACCTGTTATTTGATATGGTGGCCTCTATTGACAAAGCTGAGTGGCTGCCAGTTCATAGCAAAGGCCAGCCACAAAAATGAACCGATCCGTTAGGGACGCCCAAAACGTCACCATTGTCGTCCCGCGATCTGGCCGACCCAGCCAATGCATCTTTTCTTCTTCGTCTGCTTCCTGCATCTTCCTGCGAGTGCATGCAGGGCCGTTTCTTTTTGGTACTTGGTACTACCAATTCGACTGATCACTGCCTAAGGTACTGTACTTGTAGTTTACAGTATGTGAACGAATATGTGTCTGTTTCAGATCCTCCTCCTCCTACAGTCCTCCTCATGCTTCCCACGCACTGTCTTGCGCCGCGTCCGTAATCTGCCACGTTCCAATGTGGATCTTCTCGAGTTCTTCCCGGAGATCATATCACACCGAGCGCTGGTCATTGACTCATTCAGGCTTTTCTTGCCAAAACCCTTTTTGGTGTCTGTCCCTCGCAGCTCGGAGGTTCCCAACGTGCGGCATGGGGGACCGAATGCGAAGTTCTCTCCCGCATTGCCTAGTCCGTCACGTCGTTGTTGTCTGTTTCGAGAGCGATTCCTGACATGTACCAGGCGGAGTTGGGATACCCCTGGGCCAGGCCATGATGACGGGCGGAGTTTAAAACATCAAAGGTCGTTCCTCATTCCTCCAAGGTATGGTAGGAGCATTAGTGTCGGAGAGAAACGGAGTTAAAGGGATATCAGGGATATCAGGGATGAGGTAGTAGTAGTGAGTACTAGGTAGTTCTAACGAGGCGCAATTGTGCTTGCTGTGTTGTGGCTTATCATCGTGGCTAATTATTTGCATCTGAAATATTTGACATCTTCATCCAGAGTAGATTTTCATCAATTGAGGGCAGAGGTGGTGATGACCGTGATGGGCAACGTTGGTAAAATGGCAGGAAAATCAGCAACCAGCAACAGGCTGTTAACCTACCTTATGGATTAAGCCTTGATCAGCGCCAGCATCTCAAAGCTTTTCACTGACTTAAAATTGTAGCTAAGGTGCTTCTCCTCGTCCTTTCGCGTTTCTATGGCTGCAGCGCTCACCTCACCCCTCCCCCATTTCTCAAGCCACACCCCCACCAAATCGTTGGCGCCGCACCTCCGTTGTTTGCCCTTCTGACCTCAGTTTTCAATTGCTTTTTTCTTCTTCTTCGTAACCATCGTGTTCACACCCTCCTTTATCCTGCTGCAAAAGTTAAATACATAAGGGGGCTCCCGTTCGTCTCGGTCTTGTATGTTGCGGGACGTCAGGGAACTTAAGCTTCTAATCGAACGATTGTTGTTATCATCAGCTTTCACGAACGTACACTTAACCACCTCCCTGGCTCATCGATACCACCAAGCCCCGTGGGCATTCACGGATCAAAAACAACAGAACTAGGCACTCAACGGTAGAACAAAAAGAGGCACAACCTTACAATGGCAGATCAACAAACACTGCCGTCGGCGCGGCTCTCGGCCGACAAAACTGAGGTCCCCTCGGGAAGAGCCTCACCTCTCGATCTGGAGAAGCAACCGAACCCTGACACAGTTGCACCAACAACCTCCAACAACCCCGAGAAGCCTGCGTCGATTACCGCCGGCGCCGGCGCATCTGGCGATAATGGCGAGGACTCGTCCCAGTATCCCACTGGGTTGAAACTGGCCCTGATTCTCACATCCCTCTGTATCGCGGTCTTCCTCGTTGCGCTGGATCAGACGATTATTGCGCCTGCGCTGGGTGCCATCACGGGTCATTTCAAGAGTGTCAAGGATATTGTACGTTTTCATGTCATTTCAGCTCCCCCCACTACCCTCAATGAGTGCACAAGTAGCGAAGAGCGGGTTGGAAAGTATCCTGTGCATATTCAGTGGTTTACGTTGCTGACGATATGGATGAACCATCTTAGGGCTGGTACGGATCCGCTTACCTCCTCACAACAACTGCTCTTCAACCCATGTACGGCGCAGTCTACAAGCTCTTCAACGTCAAGCTCGCGTACCTCGCTGCCATCTTCATCTTCGAGATTGGATCCCTGATCTGTGCTGTTGCGCCTACCTCGACTACTTTCATCGTGGGCAGAGCAATCGCTGGTGTATGTTTTCTTCTCCTACCCTTGCCTCTTGTTTCTTGTCATATGTGTGAATGCAAGAATGAACAAGGATGAATACTGATGACTGTTTGTCCAGATTGGAACTGCTGGTTTGTTCTCTGGCTCGATCGTCATTCTCTCCCTGATCAGTGAGTGCCCGAACACTGTTGAAAAACCCATGTAAACCATCATGACTGACGGGAATAGTGCCCTTGAAGAAACGACCCTTGGCATTCGGTCTCATCGGCGGCATGTGGGGGATCGCCTCCGTCGCTGGTCCCCTACTTGGCGGCGCTTTCACTGACCACGCAACCTGGCGATGGTGTAAGTTCCACTTTCTCCTCCGATAACACAGGAGCCTCTGTGTTGTCTGTTGCTCTCTGCCCCTATCATGCATTTCGCTCACAAGATCCACTTGTCAAGGCTTCTACATCAACCTGCCCATCGGCGGCATCGCTATGGCAATCGTCTTCTTCTTCTTACACGTCAACCGCAACACCGCCGACACCCTCTCCCTGTCCTTCCTCGACCGCGTCAAGCAGCTTGACATCCTCGGTGCGAGCATGTTCATCCCCGGCGTCATCTGCTTGCTGCTTGCCCTGCAGTGGGGCGGCGCCGAGTATGCGTGGAGTAACTCGCGCATCATCGGTCTCTTCGTCGGGTTTGGGCTGTTGATCATTGTGTTTATTGCCATTCAGCTCTGGAAGGGTGACAAGGGCACTTTGCCGCCTAGACTGTTCAAGAACCGATACGTGCTGTTTGCCATGCTGTTCTGCTTGGGCTTTGGCGCTGGCTTCTTCTCCCTCATCTACTACCTATGTAAGTTTGCCGCTTTACTACCCAACGAAGGCCTGATTGTGAACCCGAAGAGTGTCGCTGACGCATATTTCTCAGCTCTCTACTTCCAAGCCATCCAGGGCGTCTCTGCAGTCCAAGCCGGTATCAAGATCCTTCCCCTCCTGATCTCCACCATTGTCTGTTCTATGGCCTCCGGCGCCATCATCACCGCTATCGGATACTACCAACCCGTTGTGATGTTCTGCATGGTCCTCTACACGATTGGCGCCGGTCTCATCACCACCTTGGACGTCGGTTCTCCCATGAGGGAATGGTTCGGGTACCAAGTCCTTGCCGGTCTCGGCATCGGCGTGGGTTTCCAGATCGGCGTACTCGTCATTCAAACTGTCATGCCGCAGGAATGGGTGCCCGTCGGGTCTGCGTCCGTGCAGTTCTTCCAAGCATTCGGTGGTGCCGTCTTCGTCGGTGTCAGCCAGACTCTGTTCCAGAACGGCCTCATCGATGAGGTGAACAAGAGAAATCTCGGCATTGATCCCACTATCTTCATCAACAGTGGTGCGAGCCAGACGAGGGAAATCCTCATACAGATGGGCCGTGAGGATGCGATCCCTGCAGTCTTGGAGTCGTACATGATCGGCCTCAGGGATACATTCTACGTGACGCTGGCTTGTTCGGCATTCGCGCTCTTGATGACCCTGGGCATCGGCTGGAAGAGCGTCAAGGTTGGACCGGATGGCCAGAAGAAGCCTGCCGGTGAGACTGCTGCTGTTGCTGTCTGATCCGGCCTGGTAGCTGTTCAGATGCGCGTGTTTCGCTGCAGTCTCTCCCCCTCTCTCTGTGTGTGTCCTTTGTTGAATAGATACCTTTACGGATGCGGACAGGATGCATCCCGGCGTTTCTTAGGTGCTTTCTTCAACTGTACCAACCCCACTTCATTAAATCAGGAAGATGATATCGTAAGGATAATGTAATAGAAATGAAACATAGACCTGAATATCTTTTACCGAGATCTAGTTTACTGTGAATCCGGTGGTGGCTCATCCCAAGATCTCAGCTTCTGCTTCGATCGTGTGTTCACGCCTGGATCAGCACCGACAAAGTTCAAACCCCAATCTCGAACCAGCCGCGTCTTTTCCAGCTGCGGATCATCCTTTCCTTCAGGTTTCTTCGCCTTGGCCAACGCCCTCGCAGAGTATGCCCCTACCCTGTGCGGACTCCACAGGAGACTGACCTTTGTCAGCCCTTTCCTCAGGCTCTGCCCATAGACCTTGCCTCTAAACACATGCAGCGCCACATTCTGTAAGAGAACGACTTCCTGACGACGGAGGCTCGTGGCTGGGTGCGAACTCAGTTGTGAGGGAGGAATCCAGAATGTGACGGTGAAGCCGGATCGGGTATTGTCTCCCACGAGGACTTCTACCAGGGATATCTGGTGTCCGAACCGCGTGTGGATTGTGCGAGGGGCAGAGACGGAGAGAATGCTGATGATCAGGTTGAGCGTGACGGTTGCGAGGTGCAGCGCAAGAATCTGCTTCGGTGACGGAACATCTTCGAGGTCGGAGAGGTGTGGCGGTGGGAGTCGCTGATCTTGTTGTGAATGGTGTTGACTGGGATCTGCGGCGGACGATGTGGAGAGGAAGGAAGTTTCGAAGGAGTCAAGGAGAGATGTCTCTTCCAAAGCTGATAGAGATGCTTCAATGAATTGGGTAAGGGCTTCTTGCGATGCTGCCTCTTCATCGAGAGATGCTGTCGCATCACCATAGAGAGATGTATCTGCTGTGGAGAAGAATCCGGGGTGGTGGATGGCGCGGTAGCTTGGAGGATAATTATGTTGTGTGAAGCCGGTATGTAGCGGTTGGCGGATCAGTGGGAGCGAACGCCATGCTGCCAGTTGCAGTGGCGGGGAGGAAGGTTCAGGCACCTGTTGTGTTTGTCGTGAGGGTTGAGCGATGTTGAGGAAGCTGGTGAAAGGTGGGATATATGTTGTAAGAGTGCAAGTTGAGTCTGTTACTGAGGAGGGAGGTGGTGGGCCAGCGAAGACGACGATTCTTGGAGACATGGTGAGTCAAGATGACTTAGGTTCTTTAATGATCCGTGGCCTTATGAGGATTGTGGCGTCATGTTGTGATTGAAGAGCTTATGGATGATGGTGAAGCAATTCACGATGCAAGTGTTCGTAATTGTCAAAAGGGTGAGTAGACTGACTACGGCTCCTCGTTGAGGTCAATAGTGGAGGATTGATCTACAGTGGGAGTTTCAGCGCGCATGGCAGACTGGCAAATAATTGACACGACCAAACTTCAACTCGGTAGAGACATCGACCTACCAGGAACTTGCCTCGAATTTGCCGCCCATACTGGCCGCATCCGCATCGAAGTAACCCTCGCTTGTACATCATAAATAAGGTTTTTATGCTTCAAAGTGATACGAAATTCATGTAGAGACTCATGTTATCAATTTCAATCATTCAAAATAACCCTGACTCCGTAAGCGCCATCTTCCGTCTGTGATCCTGCTGTCACTGTTCCGTATTTTCCCCCATTACTTCTTAGACTTCTTTCCCTTTCCGAGCCTCGAGGCCGCGGCCTGGAATGCTTCATCAGAAGGTTCTTCTTCCATCGCCCTCTTCTTGCTTTTTTTGGACTTGCTAGACGTCTTCGCTCCCCACCTCTCTGCAACGCCATCCAGAAAGGCTTCTGCATCCTGTCGCCGATCTTGTTGCCGTTTTTGAATGAGAGCTGCGAGCGCGTCTTCGGAGCTGTCTTTGGCGCCTTTCTTGCCGTTCTTCTTCGACGCGCCTTTGCCAAAGAGCTTATCGGCCACTCCGAGCTCTTTAGCGTACTCTTCCGCCTCCGTTGCTTCGGCACGAGCCTGCTTCGCGCGTGCTGCGCGCTTCTTGGTCGACTCGTTGACGTACGCCTTGAACGCAGGGACGTCTCTTTTTTCGATGGCTTCATCGATGATCTTGCGGAATCGCTCATCATCCTTCAACACATCACTGAGAATCACGGTTTCGTACACTTGGTCCATGTCGCCCTCGCACTGCTCGAAAGCCACAAGAAGATCGTCCTTCTCCTCGTCAGAGCCTTTGTATTTTGCGGCAAACTTATCAATGGCATCTTCCGACACCGCATCCTGATATTGGCTTCGGTAGAATTCGGACCAGTCAAAGCCTTGAGAGTCGACGAAGGATTCAGATGTTGAGCCGGTCGTGTCGTATCGCTTGCGACGTGTGGGATCGGAGAGAATGGCGTATGCGAAGGCAATTTCCTGGAATTTCTCCTTGGCCTTGTCCTTCTGATCGTCAGCAACCTTGTCTACACCCAGTGTTAGTCTTGTGGTAGCAGTACGGAAAGGCTTTCGTAATCACGATCTACCTGGATGGTTCTTCAGTGCTGCCTTGCGATAAGCCTGCTTGACCTGATCGGCGGTGGCAGACCTCTCGAGGTCTAACGTCTCGTACGGATCAATTGTCGGAGGCTCGCCGTCTGCAATATCTTCAAAGTGCGACATTTCGAAAGTCCGGTCCAAGAAATCTGGAAATCGCAAGTTTTGAATGAAGACAGGAGTTTGAGCGTCAGATGCTTGATGAAAGTTGCTTGGTGACGCGATCCGACGCGCTTGGTAGCTCATGTGGGGCAAGTCAAGCTCCGCGTAAAGTACCACACCACGCCAAAGAGAAGTTACCACAAACCCACCTTAGCAGGCAGACCTCATCAATTACCACATTTCGGTATGAGACACAACGGACTGATATATTTGACTACAAGGACCTCAAAAATGACTTCAATTCCTCACGGAGACCACACGGCCGCCATGCGCCAGGCCCTGGAGTTGGCTCGCCAGTCTGAACCTAAGCCAACAAATTACCGCGTGGGCGCACTCCTGGTGAAATTATCCGATGACAACGTATCTGCCCATGGATATACACTGGAGCTGGCCGGGAATACACATGCCGAGCAGTGTTGCCTCCTGAAGCTCGCAGAGCGTCACTCTGTGAGAGAGGAAGATCTGTCACAAGTAATAACCGAACCCCATGTGCTGTACACGACGGTCGAGCCATGCTCCAAGCGATTGAGTGGCAACCTCCCCTGCGTGGAGCGGATTCTGAGGCAAAAGTCATGGATCAAGAAAGTTTACGTTGGTGTGACGGAGCCGGAGACCTTCGTCAGCGAAAACCAAGGCAGGAAGCTTCTTCAAGATGCCGGGATCGAGGTCATCCACGTCACAGGGATGGAGGATGAAATTCTGAGGGTTGCAACGGCAGGCCACATATCTGAGAAGCCATGAACCTCATTGGTCATAGAATCTACGTGGCTATCTACGGCACAGTGATGCCTCGTCTCCAAGTTCATCTCTTGAGGCCTTTGGAGGCAGCCAAACCCCCAGCAGCTGGGACATACAGAGAACAGACGCACTGTACAATCACCGAATCGACATTCTAAGATGTCCAGCCTAGTGCATAGGCACGACCAGGAAGGATCCCGAAGATGCGTAAAGCTGGCTTAGCAACGTATTTGACCTGCCCGGTTATCACGCCATCAAGAGCGAAACATGCATTGCTGTTGCATTGTTCCAGCCGCTACCTTACGAGAAAACTTGAAAACTTACAGCCTTACTTCTAAGCTACCACGAGATGGTAGCCGACTATCGTTGGATGCTTGATGAAGGGATATGGTGGTCTCTCTGAGCGATTATGCTGTTGTTCATTCATTGGAGCATTTGCCAGCTTCTGAACTGCTGGACATCATTCAAACCACCCAGGCTCGAGATCAGGTTTCATGGTAAATCTATGATATCATAGCAATGCCTGTTTTGGATCATCAAGAACAGTGAATGCGAGAACAGAGTGTGCGCACTACTGTTTACTTGGCGTCACTTCGCCCAAGGGAGCTTTTCTTATTTTCCTTCACTACTGTGTTTTAGTGAATCACCTACGGCCAGCTAAGATGTATGGGATTGTGTGACGTTCGAAGATCGAAGCCCTGTGGGGGTGCTACAGAGATCTGGTCTTCTGGGAGCCGCTGACGACGCTCGCACAAACCAAAGGCAGACCAACGACTATTTGCCGGGAATGCTTCAAGCGTCTGGGATGGGGTGACACACAGATGTATGTAGCCCCTCGCGGCCAATGACGACTGCAGAAAGAACCATTGAGGAAGCCAGAGCCGACAACATGGGGTGGTTTGCTAGGCAAATTCCTGTGACAAGGCTAGATGTTGGACTGTCAGTGTCCGAAATCATGAGCCAGGTCTGTCCTGTCTCGGCTTCACCACAGTGCGGATGTTTTATCTTTTCGAGAATGCCACAAGGAATTTCCTTTGATGAACAAGGACCGAACGTTGTGAATGTCTCAAGAGACTATGGTTTCCCGCATCTGTCGGTGTGTTGAAGATGGTGTCGAGCAAACCGCAAAACAACTACCATGTTCGCTTGCGGTTCACCGCAGAACATGTGTGTTGGTAATGTGGACAGCAATTCTTCGTCCAGAGAGCCGCCTCATTCTGCAGGGAGGCGCACGAAGAGTCCGTTTGTGGTCATCATGAATGAAATGAAGAGATGGCCCTGCTCACGGCTGGTTATTGTTGGTCGCCCTTGTTGGTTAAGGTGGTCGCTAATGCGGGTGGCCAACCGATTAGACCGATCATCATTTAGGCATCAATGGCCACTGGCGTTGGCTCCAGCGGAGCAGGGAATATGATAGG
Organism: Sarocladium brachiariae; assembly: GCA_008271525.1. NCBI lineage: Eukaryota > Fungi > Ascomycota > Sordariomycetes > Hypocreales > Sarocladiaceae > Sarocladium > Sarocladium brachiariae. Next base: position 180,121 of record RQPE01000012.1, on the reverse strand, counting down.
TTTCTCGAAGTGCACTCATCTTTGCGGTGGTGCATTGAGTGGAATATTTGCGGTCATATGGACTTGGTCCGTGCCACACGGATGTACCATGCCATTAACAACGCGACTAGGAGCAGCGAAAGCCGGCGCCGTACAGGATGAGGTAGAACGACGGGTGTACGTGCAGCTGTGATGCAAGAATGATACCGGTAGTTGCAGGTGTGAGCGCAACAGTGATTCAACGTGGCTGGCGGCTGATCATCTATAAGAGCGAAACTCCGCAATGCCGGCACTTTGTCACTGTTCTCGTCTGCCTATAACACATGTCCATTGCTTCCCGGGGTTTGCAAGGTCAGTCGAGGCTTGGGACTCTCATGCTAATCGAGCCTTGACATTCTATTCCTTCAACTAGCGATACTCCTCGTTCGTATGCTGCATGCGGCTTTCGTCTACACCATTGTACTTCAGCCTTCTCTTCTGCTCAGGCCCTCGAAAGCGGTAATTTGCGCAAGCTCGCCTTGGACAACAAACAATTTTGGACATTACCGCACTCTGCTTGATGAAATCCGTTTCCTGAGTTCATGGCTGATCGTCGTGGAGGACGCGGTGGTCGCGGTGGTGGTGGCGGCGGCGGTGGCAACCGGGGAGGGGGCGGAGGTGGTTTTCGTGGAGGAGGCGGAGGCGGTTTCCATGATCGTGGCGGCAGCTTTCGCGGCGGCCGTGGTGGTCGAGGAGGTGGTCGAGGTGGGCGATCTTTTTCTCCTGGACGAGACAAGGCTTTTGAGTGAGTGAAGTCACAGTGGCATGCTGTGAAGAAGCGCTGAGCTTTGCTAACATGATGCAGGCTTTCAGGCCCGGTACGGGTTCCGCAGATAGATACCGATGTCGACAAGCTTGAAGACCAGATTATCAAGGGACAGAGCTCCAGCATGACGGACCTGACGTCTAGAATGAGCAAGGCCAAACTTGGAGGATCCAGAGCCAAAGAAAGCACATCCTCAACTAATGTTGACCACTTCCCTGTTCGGCCAGCGTACGGCACCAATGGTCTCGCTGTGGTCCTTTGGACGAATTACTTCGCGGTGAAGGTGAAGCCGGAGATATTCTTCAAGTACACCATGAAGTTCTCTCGGCGCCTGGGTGATGGCACTTACAAGCTCGCCGAGCTCAAGGGCCGCAAACTGCAACTGGTGTTTCAGCTTGTCATTGCCGATCTGAAGACCACATATCCGGATCTCGCATTTGCTACTGAGTTCAAAAGCCAACTCATTACAATCAGGCAACTCGAGATGAGTGAGTTGCTGGTGACTCTAGCTGATGGACCTGCGCCAGAGGTCTTCAAGGTCGAGTTTAACGGCCCAGCGGAGGCTCGTGTTAGTGACATGAACGGCTGGCTCAACTCTATGGCCCAAGGCCCGGATGACTTTGTGTACCCTCGCTTCCCAGAGACTGTAGATGCCCTCAACGTCATCTTCGGCTTCGGCCCTCGGTCAAAGCACACTGTTGCAGCTGTTGGAAGCGCCCGTGTGTTCCCCTTTGAGCGGATGGTCGAAGGCGAAAACATTGCAAAGCTCGACAGTGATGGGCGGCCACTCATAGCTGCTCGCGGTCTATTCCATTCTGCCCGGCTTGGCACTGGACGCTTGCTCTTGAACGCCAATGTCACCCACAGTGTCTTCAAGGTTTCTGGACCTGCGCTTGAGATCTTCCGGACCCTCGGCCTACGACCGATGACGCAGGAGCAGGCTCGCTCACCTCAGGCTAGAAGGTTCAACATGATCGCCAAGTTTCTTCCCAAGACTAGTGTTAGTATTTTGATGACGCTTGCCAATGGCAAAACCGTCACCCGGAACAAGGTCGTCTCTGGTCTGGCGCGAGCATCCGAGATCACTCGCCATTTCAAGGGCGACAACCCTCCCCTATTCCAACCCGGATTCGAGTACCCTGGTCCCCGGCAAGCCAAGTTCTGGCTCAATGACGCTAAAGGCGGGGGAAAATACATTACTGTGGCCGATTACTACAAGACTAGTATGTTCTCCTTTTGACGAAGTCACCGTTTTGCACCGCTAACAGGATCAGAATATGGCAAGAACCTTGAGGATTATGTGCTTCTCAACCTAGGTCATGCTGACCGACCAACATTCTTCCCAGCTGAGGTCGTCACGATTCTGCCAGGCCAGACGGTCAAGACTAGGTTGACTGGCTCCGAAACTACTGACATGCTCTCTTTCGCGTGCCACTCACCTTTCTTCAATGCCACTCGGATCAGCACCTCTGGGCGCGAGACTCTTTGTCTTGATGATCCTTCACTTGGCAAGTTCGGGATCACAACAGCCAAGACCCTGTTGACGGTTCGTGGCCGCATATTGACTGTGCCAAGCATCCAGTATCTCGAACCCCGTCAAGTGAACAAGCCCAAACAGATCCGACCCAACAAGGGCAGTTGGAACATGATGCAATGCAAAGTTGTTAAACCCGGGAATATGATCAGCCGATGGGGCTTCATCAACATCCACATCCGCTTCCAGAACGTCATTGGCATGGAAAGTGTCCAAGCTTTTGCGAAATTCATGCAAGGTGCAGGACTTCAGATCAGTCAGTCGCCTGTCTCTCTCTTGAATGACAACTCCGGTCGGCCAAGGTCCATGGATCGCGACAGCTTCGAAAGCAGCATGGATAGGTTTTTCGCCCACCAAAAGAAGATTGGCGTCCAGTTCATCCTCTTCATCATCGACGAGCGTGACAACGAGGGGCTATACGCCCACATCAAGACGATGGGGGACTGCGTCTATGGCATCCACACCAGCATTGTCATTGGCAATAAGTTCAGGCCATTAGACAAAATGACTGGCGAAGTCAAAGCTTCAAACCAAGCAGGTTATTTTGCCAATGTCGCTCTCAAGTGGAATTTAAAGGCTGGTGGATCAAATCACGCCTTGTCCAACGAACTCAACCTCATCAAAGAGGGCAAGACAATGATCGTTGGTTACGATGTCACACATCCGACAAACATGCCAGCTGGTAAAGACACTGATGTACCATCCCTAGCCGGGCTTGTTGCGAGCATTGACAAGCAACTCGGCCAATGGCCAAGTGTTGCGTGGGAGCAGCCTTCTCGACAAGAGATGCTTGGAGGGTGTTTCGTTGACGTGTTCAAGTCCCGCCTCGATCTCTGGTACAAGAAGAATCGAGCGCTGCCGGAAAACATCGTGATCTTTCGCGACGGTGTCTCTGAGGGTCAATTCTCGCAGGTACTGGATCTCGAGCTCCCCTACATCCGCGAAGCATGTCGCGTCAAATACGGAGACAAGGCCAAGCAGCCAAAGATCAGCATCGTCATCTCTGTCAAACGCCACCAGACGCGTTTCTACCCAACGGCTAGCGATCAGAAGACCGACTCCGGCAACATCCTTCCTGGGACAGTGGTTGATCGTGGCGTGACTCAAGCTCGCTACTGGGACTTCTTCCTCACAGCCCACAACGCATTGCAAGGAACTGCCCGCCCCGCGCACTATACCGTTCTCTTGGATGAGATCTTCCGTGCTCGTTATGGCGCCAATGCAGCCAATGAACTGGAAAAGGTGACCCATGAGCTGTGTTACCTCTACGGCCGCGCGACCAAGGCGGTGAGCATCTGTCCCCCAGCTTACTACGCGGATATTGTCTGTGAGAGAGCTCGTGCCCATCGCTCGGACATATTTGAGGCTGGTGATGTGTCGAGCGTGAGTAGCGGGGTTGCCGGCGGACAGGCTCCTGCGGCGAGGCAGACGAAGACGAGAGATGTGCATCCTGACTTGAAGGACACCATGTATTACATTTGACTTGACTTGAACTGATCTGAGCTGAGGTTTGGCAAAGGACGGAGGGAGGCAACCTGCACAATGCGGCCAAAAAAAAAGGGTACAGCAGTAGCAGCTGAATGGATAGCCGAAATAGTCCTATGAAGCAAGGATCAAACAAGAAGGGATTGCGGTATTGTCTCAGGGAACCGAGTTCTATTGATGAAATTTGTTGATCCCAGTACACAAGCCCCCAATGAAGCAGAAATACGCAATGGCGTCTACAACGAAAGAAAACTAGCCCTTCACTGTGATCTGTACAACAGCTTTCGTTTCATCCCATTCAGATCTTCGCCTTCACCTCCTTGTCCTTTGGCTTGCGGGGTCTTGCCGGTTTACCGACGTAGCTCTTATACTCCTCACTAATCGTCACCTTGTCCTGATGACTCTTCTTCTTCCAGTCTTCCCACTCTTTCTCCTCCTGCCACCATCTTTCCATCTCCTTCTTCATCCAGGGTCCCATTTCTTCAGCGCACCACTTTGGAACCTCCTGGGCAACTAGATGTCCCGCCTCCTCGTGCACAACCCCCTTGACTAGGCCCTCTTTGGCGCCGCCGCTTCCACCAACACCGACACCAGTGATTTCCAACTTCTCATTTCTCAAATCCAACGGTGAAAGGTTACTCTTGCCGCCAAAGAGGTAGAGCACGCTTGGTCGAAGGTTCTGGAGCCGGGAGAATGTCAAGGAGGGTTCCGGGCGGTAAAGAGGGTAGACGTTATACTTTGGGGCAAGGCTTGTGTCGATATCTGGAGTGGCAGCACGGTTGAAGACCTTGACTGCGTTCGGATCATAGCCTGACCAACTTGGCCTCAAGAAGGTGAAGACCTCCTGGTGCTTTGTCGTGACCAACTCGACCTCCTTGCCCCCGTTCTCTACCTCTTTCAAACCGTAATGAATCCATCTGTCCAGCACCCGCTCGTCCCATGCCTTGTAGAACGGACTCTTCTTGAAGCCTCTTGCGGCCTCCTCCCTGCTCGGCCACCTATCTCTGCGGTATGTAGACATTACAGCTGGAGATTCTGAAAGCGGACCTGGGTTGGAGGAGAATTTGGTGATGACGGGATCCAGTAAGATGACAGAGGTGAAGAGCCTCGGATGGAAGAGAGCGACGTTGGTGAGTATGTTGCCGCCAAAGGAGTGGCCAACTGCCATTAGGGGGCGCTGTGGGCGAAGTGTGTTAATGAGATGGACTGTGTCGCGCGCAGCGTCAAACCAGGAGGCTGTCGATAGGTGAGCATGATTTTCTGAGCTGAAAGCATGGTGAGATGGGAGTTGAGATCCTTACGATCATTGCCGAGTTTATCGGCGTTCAAAAGACCACTCTGTCCTTGCCACGCCACATCGGCCATGTAGATAGTCCTGATCCTGAGACCCTGCTTCTTCATCTGAAGGTAGACCTCATCCCACAGAGGTTCATATAGTTCCTGTTCTTTTACGTCAGCATATTTGTCCTCCCATGGAATTCTCACTGAATTGCAAAAAAAAAGAGGGTGAGCGAGCACGGTGGCATAAGAGCATACCTTCGGGAAGCCATTGGCATGGCCGCCGATCAACGTTACATCACCATGCTTCGGGTTCGGGTTATCTTTGGGGGTGTACTCCTTCACATGCAGGACAAGCTCGTCCTCTTGCGAGTTGGCCAGCGCGCGAGGATACTCCCTGATGTGGGAGGCCGGGAGGACGTGCTCCTTGATGTTGTAGAAGGCCATGGCGACAGAACGACCTGATTCGTCTGGAATTTCGTCTCTGTGCTGTTCGAAAAGGACAATTATTCACATAAAGACGAGGACAATACCAAAGTGGGAATGCAGATGCACGGTTAGACAGCAAACTCCATCCAGAGTTATGGAAAGATGGAATTGACTTGGCCGTAATACCTTGGGATGTTCACTGTTGCACCGGTTTCTCGGATCAGGGATCGGCAAATAAGCAGTCGCAACTTTGGGGCAACCCTTGACTTACCCTCCAACAGCCTCGGTTGCGGGGGAGGACTACTAACCTAAGGGCTCCACTGGCCAACACCACTAGCAGCAGCTTCAGCCTTTGGCAGGGTTAGGCTGGCACTTTCGAGATGGAAGGCCTATGACATGCGAAAGGGGCAGAACTTCGTTGTCCTTTCTAAAGGCTTTTTTTTTCAAGCGCATACTGATAATGTAGGCAAAATAACTAAGCCAAATTCTTTTTTTCTCTTTCCATCCCTACCGAGTGGGCTTTCATTCTACTTCACCGGTTTTCCTTTGCCTTTGCTGAGAGGATGTTATCATTGCGATGGGAAGCTACCCCGCCCTGGGCCTACTGCCGTCGCGTCAACCTTGCACGTCGTGAATTTCAACAAACCAACAACTCCATTCATCCAACGTACGGCTCCACGGTGAGACATCTCTCATGGCAGATATTGATGCACCATGCAACATGATCGCGCTTGAGAACCTGTGGTAGCCATTGCGGGATTGCCATGGGCAACGACGAGAAAGCCGTTCTCTATCCTCGATACTGCTTCCACCTCTCCCCAACATGGCCTGTTTGGTGTTTCTTCCAAGCTGCCGAGATTCACGCTCTCAAGAAGCATAAGGGTTTCGAAGGTAAGTTGAACGTGACTGAAGCAGTGGCGTGAATCTGACAGAGATCAGGCGAGCAGTTCTACTTCTACAGGAACCTGCCGATCAAATGGGTTCGCATTGTGGGCATAGTTGTCGCAATCGATGACCTGGCTGGGCGACGAGTCTTTACTGTTGATGACAGTAGCGGCGCCTGTATCGAAGCCCATGAGACTCTTGTCAGTTCGCCCGAGTCGGAGAACATTGCCCACCAAGAACATTGCGCGGGTGCAGCAGCATCTGCCGTGCCGCTACCCCCGCCTCCGCCCGCGAACAAAACCTCAGCTTACCCTGACATCGACGTTGGCCATATCGTGGAGATCAAGGGGGGGTTATCGGACTTTCGTGATGAGATGCAGATCAATGTCGTGAAGCTTTCCTTGGTACGAAGTACCATGGAAGAGGTCGCGCTCTGGGAGAAGAGAACCAAGTTCCGCGAAGACGTTTTAAAGACGCCTTGGGTGCTTGGATCAAGAGAATTACGAAAGGCTCGCAAGGAAGCCGAGTTGGACGAAGCCAAGGTTGTGACAAAACGACCAAGGCCGGCGGAAGGAGAACACCCCAAGACGACGAGGTACGGAGGATCGACAGCAGTCATCCCAGCCCACCCTCAGAAACAGCCACTGGTTCAGCAACCAGTTAATTTAAGGGAGCTTCTGCGTGATAGCAAGGGCAAGTTTGGAGCGCTGGGTCTTTAGATTAAACGAAACATACAAATTCGGCCTGGTGCCCGAATCTGCCTTACTCAAGAAGTACTACTCCCTTACGCTTGCACCTTTTGCAGCATCGCCCACAAACTCGCTCAATTCTGAGCAATCATGATACCTTGGGAAGTTCTAGAATTTGGCATATCCCTTCTAGTGCATTCGTCAGAGACTAATCTTTCTGAGGTGCTCGCACTCACTGTTGGCTTGGCTGCGTCACTCACAAGCAAGCAGTGGGTCATGAGGAGTAGCTCCCCACGCGCAACAGCCCAGGCAAACCGTCAAGGCAGTTGAATCATCAGGTGACGACGACTTCAGACCCGATACAGCAAACCGTTCACCGGCATTACGTCTGATGTGTTGCTTTCAAGAGGGCAATCCATCTTCGGGCTTGTCACGGCTGATTGTTACCCAAGCTGTTGCTCGTAAACACCAGACCTTTCGTTTGCGCAACTTTCCACCACTATCCTATCCCATCCTTGCTTTCGATCTCGTCTCTGTGCAGGTACGTAGCCGTCGTGGCATCGCGACTACCGGCCGGGCCGTGCAACCTGGATGCCCGTAAAGATTTTCCGTGATTGCAACTGCCGCCTTTTCTTTTTCGCAGGCGATAGCAAGCGTTTCCTCGTGGTTGGGCAAAGTTCGTCGTCCCACGTCCAACTCCGCCCAGATGCCCACATCAACGTCCGGCATCGCATCGCATCCACTGCATCTCTATCGCAAATCACTCCAGTCCTAGAATACCATCATCTTCTCATACTCTTTACATACTTCCCTGCACGTGCGATCTTGAACGCTTGCCTCTTGTCACAGCACGCAGTCTCCCTTAGCCATCTTCCTCTGAGACACCTCCTCTTTTAGGGGCTTGAATTACTTATCCTCAACAAAAGGTAGGTCTATCAGCGCATGCCCAGTTCCCGTCTTCGCTTTGAATCATATCTTGTAGATGCTACACACTCTCTATTTGTAGGGAGGTTTGGTCAAGGCTGGCGATGGAGATTTCCTCCCAGCCAATCCTTCTGCACTACTTCTACCTCTGCCACTTTTCCTGTCCTGTGAGGCTTCGGGATTTCACGAGATGGCGCCCTGTTATCTTATTACTTGGATTATCTGGCTGACCATGGCGCAAGGTTTTGCGGTCAAATTAGGAGCCGAAAGCAGTGGACAGACGACTTTACCTGTGTCAAGTTCATCTATCGAGCCATCTGAGGCCACGGCTACGTTCACATCCTCCAACGAATTTCATGCCGAGTACTTATATGCGTCTCCATCTTTTCCTGAAAACTTGAATCAATCATTTGGTGCTGCGTCGGTGCGAGACTATTCAAAAGAGCGAGAAAGTCGATTCGCTGACGGTTACAAGGCATCGTGAGCATATCCTCTGGTCACTAGGCGGCTCCGATCCGACTGACAGCGGTTACAGGACGAGATTGGTAGTTACAGACACTGTTACACATCCTCATAATTTGTCAACTGGATCCTCTGCCCCAAGCTCTGAGCCGATCATGGCCCCTAGAGACATCTTTGCCCAGCCTATCGACACCAAGGCACCCCCTTCTAACATACCACGGCAGAAGGACCATCCCGTCCCAAGGACTGGAATCTCGTCGAAAGCTCCTCTGCAAACCAATAAGTTCTTTGCCAACTTCCATCTTGGCGATCGCCATGGCCCAACATTCACTTTCCCATATTCCATTGCTTGGGCCGGTGGCAAGGGTGCAAGTGGCAGTTGGGGCATGGCCTGTTCACACGTGGAAGCAAGTCAGAGGGTGTTTGGTATGGAGAAGCTCAATGGAGCTTCCTCATACTACCTGAATCCCGTCGGTATTCAAGCTTTGGTCCTTGGAGCGGCTGACCTCGGCAAAGACACTACTCTTACCATGGACAGTGTCACAGCTTTCTCGGCACGAGTGCATCTAAGCCGAAATGCCCAGTCAACGCCGTCCGTATCATTTCCCCTCGTCCAAGGGATGGCTTACATCACAGGCCTGTACAGTGGCTCAGTTCCTCGGATACAAACTGGCGTATACTTCAAGACCGTCACCAAAGTCACGAAGTTTGCCAAACCTCACGTCACGAAATTCAACTTCAACCTGGAGGATGGATCGACATGGCGCATCTACGCCCATCGCACCAAAGGAGATGATCTGGAGCTTGAGGTGGTAAACAACATGCTGGCTCAGTCGAAGAAGCCATTCTACGGCTCGATTCAGATCGCCAAAGACCCATGCACTGCTGGCTCAGAGCAGTGTCTGGATGATGGGGCCGGTGTCTACCCTTTGACAGTCAAGCTCTCTGGTACCGCTTCTGGGGAAAGCGGTACCTATACATTTGACTTCCAGCGCGAAGGACATGACAAGGGCAATCTGTACATGTATGCCCTGCCACATCATGTCGATTCTTTTGATGACGAGACATCTCAAGGCCTCCTCAAGGTCCAGTTACAGACGACAACCAAGGGCATGGCAACGCTTGTACAGGGGACCAGATGGACAATGGTGGAAAGACTACCAGTCGATATGCATCTCGCACCCTGGCATCCAGAGAAGGGGAACATGACTAAACTTTCCGATCAAGCCAAGGGCCTCATCCATACGGCAGCAGTCAAAGAGCTTTCGCAGAACATGGTGGCCCAAGCCAACGTGGACTCTATGTATTTCAGCGGCAAGGTATAGTGCTTCGCAACCCCAGCCTCGTTTGTCCCTCTGACTGAATTGTGCAGGCCCTGGCGAAATTTGCAACGATATGTTATGTGGCCAATGACCTGATTGGAGATACAGGTCTCGCGGAGCGCGGTCTCGGTCAGCTTAAAGCTGCCTTTGGGGCTTTTGCTGCGAATCAGCAAAAGTTCCCGTTGACATATGAAAGTACGTCAGACCTCCCGGGCATTCTTCAAACCAGCCAGCACTAACACTTCATAGGCGCATGGGGCGGTGTAGTGTCATCGGCGACGTACGTGACGGGCAACGCAGGGGCTGACTTTGGTAATACGTACTACAATGACCACCACTTTCATTACGGATATCATATCCTCGCGGCTGCCACGATTGGGCATCTGGATCCTGCATGGATGAAGCAGAACAAAGACTACATCAACACCTTGGTACGGGATGTTGCCAATCCAAGCAGCAAGGACAAGTACTTCCCCACGTGGAGGAATTTCGACTGGTATCACGGCCACAGCTGGGCCCACGGTCTCTTTGCTGCTACGGATGGCAAGGTAAGGAAATGAAGGCTGTGCAGGTCGTTCAAGTCAGCACATCCAGACTTGGCTGACATTGTGATTAGGACCAAGAGTCAAGCTCTGAAGACATGATGCATGCATATGCTCTCAAGATGTGGGGCAAGGTCAGCGGCGATGCTGACCTCGAGGCGCGGTAAGTTGTACACTCTTTGGACAAGGAAACCAGGGGTTTGCTTCAAGGCAGGCCGTGCCCATAAGAAGCGAAACTGACTACGAGACTGGACTCTTGCAGAGGTAATTTACAGCTGGCCATCATCGCGCGGAGCCTGCAGCAATACTACCTGTACCGCAACGACAATAGAGTACAGCCGAAACAGTTCATCGGGAACAAGGTTGCAGGCATACTTTTCGAAAACAAGGTGGATCACACAACGTACTTCTCGCCCGACCTGGAAGCCATTCAGGGGATTCACATGATACCGATCCTACCACCGACGCCGTACGTGCGAGTTCGCGAGTTCGTGCAAGAGGAATGGGATGCGTTCTTCAGCAAGGGCCGCGTTGATAACATCGGCAACGCGTGGAAGGGCATAATCTACGCCAGCTACGCCACGGTACAGCCAAAGTTGGCATGGCAGTTCTTTAGCGCACCACAATTCGATCCGCAGTGGCTAGACGGGGGTGCGTCATTGACATGGTCCCTAGCGTACGCAGCAGGTGAGTCTGAGCTCTGAAGTTTTAAGTTTAAGCATAATATAATCAGACGTCAAGGTAGGCTGTGCTGGAGACTAGGTTACTGACAGGGTGAATAGCATTGGGAGAGCTCTGATGACGATGAACAAAGGCTATGCCCGAAAAAGGAAGGCAGGTCAAGAGACTATTTGATCAGTGTCATGAATGATGGAGACACAATAATACTATTCTGTTCGAATACGGAGCATACAATGGTACTATGGAGGATTGTTGGATGATACAAAGCGGCCTGTCAACACCCAAGTCGAAGGTGCAAGCACGGGGATACCTTAGCTAACCTATAAAAGCAGCACAAACCTTGATAGAAAAGAAAGGTACATTTTTGAAGTAATCAAGAAATGAGGTCACCGACCAGGATCGATACATAATGACTGTAATGTCCGCAGAGCTGTTGATGTGTTCCATCAATCCACGCCTATCGCAGCGACCAAGTAGCAAAGATGCAGGCTGTGCGAGAATTAGCGTCTACAAGGATTTGTGCGAGGGTGACTTACAACGTCTGTAGTTGCGATCCCTTGAACTTTCTGTTGGAGGAACCAGACCCTCTACGTCTTCTTGGCTGGCGGGGCTCAGGCATTCATTGTTGTCAGGTTGTGTGTGTGTGTGTGTGCGTGAGTGTGCAGGGATGTTTGTTTCTTGGGTAGTGCGGGAAGCGGGTAAGAAGGAAGCTTGTTTTTTTGTTTTGGCTGGTCGCATGGCACGGGGGGTGATGAATCTATGTACAACAACTACTACGTGTTGCTCGACCCTTGGCTTCCTCCTCCTCTTCTTCTTCTTCTCTTTTTTTTGGTTAGTGCTGCACACAGTCCATGATGATCACTTTCGCTGAGGGGGCGTCACGGCTACACTTTGGGATCTTCAGAGAATGGATGACGAGAGGGGGTTGAGACTTTCACTACCTACGTCAAAGGCTTGAAGGGGGAGTATGTCTGAGAATTGCCAGGTCATGCTGCACGATGATGTGGTGCATCACTTAGTCCTTGAGGTCAATGATGGCTTCATCGTGAAGTGCCGAGGAAGATTCCTCGGAGTGGAGGGAGCAATAGCTCACTGAGGAGGAAGGAGGATATGGAGTGGAAAGACCTCATGAAGAAAACGTGCTGCTTTTTGCTGCGACATTGACTGTATATAATACACCAAGAAGCCAAGCCGGTTCGAGCCTGTAGTGTTGATGCTACGAGACTGGTTAGGTACGTGTTGTACTTGTACATACAAATGCAGGAGGACGATGAATGACGCTGGGCAAAAGTAAACATGGGGACGCTAATGCTGTGTGCACAAGGCACGTGCAGTGGGTATCTAAGGTTACTAGGACTGTAGATGTCGGTGGAAACGGTGCGACCAGGGGCTTAAAATCCTAGACGAAATAATGTGGCTTTTCATTAACCAAACAACTTATGGCTGAGGAAGCAGTTCCCTGCAGGCTGTTGGTACCGCTAACTGAACAGCACCACTGGGCAGCTCCCGTCTGCTGGCACACTCAACCGATATCGCAGGGCAGGATGACGGAGGCCTCCAGTGGGCTAATTGAACGAGCGAATGGGTGAGTGAGCGACATGCAGGATGGCCCGACCAAAAGATCGAGACCCAATGATCCGGGCCGTGATAGCTGATGATGCTTGCGCATGCGGCCAGTTTCTTCTCATCCAGACATGGCCGGCATAATAGACGACTTTGTTGTGTTGATTGTGATTGCTGTAGGTCCCTCAGCCCACGGCATGTCACGCTTAGTACTTGTACAGTACAGGCACAGCACTATACCAAGATACTTCAGTTACTAAGTACCTAGTGCTTAGTAGGAGTAGTAGTACATATGTAAGTCCCCTTAGGCACAGTGGAATGGAGAAAGCTCCCCCACATGAGCTGTTTAAGCTTTCTTCCTCCCACTCCCATCTCCGTCTCTCACTCAATTGACAAATCGCCCACGTCGGGCGAGCGAGTGGCACATACCTGCATGCAACATGCAAGTACGGAGTACAATCGAGACATGGCTGTAGCGTTTCGACGATGACAAGTCGACCGCTTTGTCCCAATTTACATACAAGGTATGTATAAGCACATATGTAATATACATATGTAATAACAGAACGGACACTGAAGTGAGGAGGATCACAGACTAGAATCGCTAGCGTTGGTGTACAGACATGACTAACCGCCTGCGTCTATATCACAGCCTTCATTACTCGCTCGCCTGGCTCTTTGGGGGTCGTGCCGTCTTCACCATCTTCCTTTCATCACCACCCCCGACTGCTTCGTGTGCCGACTCCCTCGTGTCCATTCGCTCTTGGCGGTCGACTCTTTTCCAAGCTGTGAGTAGTATTGAACGATGCGCACTCTTTGTTTCCCTGTACTTGAACTTTCATTGTGTCATCTTTTGTGCTCAAATTTTCTTCTTCTTCTTCCTCCTGTTTGGGTTTCGCGCCAAGGTGAACTTTCTTCCTGCGACCGCAAACTGCGCCTCGTCCCATACCCGGTTGATCCTGTGGGTAAGAAACAAGCTTCTTACGCAGCGCGAAACAGATGGGGTCCATCGCGCATACTGAAGCTGTGTGTTTCATTCGGTTTTGGACTAGGATCTCCCTTCACCACCATGTCCGTGCCTAGCGCCGAGCACTGCCACCACACCGTTGATTTCAGGCAGTTGAACCTTTTAACAGCTTGCACTCTGCGTGCATCCTTGGGTTTTCGTGGTGGGGGTGTGTGGTCGGTGTTCATCCATCTTCTGACGGGATGGACTGCATCCGTACGAAGCACAGTACTGTCTCCAGGTTTTTGGTCGTCGGGTGCGACGGTTGTCACCTAGAAACCTGCCCGACCTGGCTTGTGTCTCCTGCGTTCCACTTCAGCCAACTGCGCCAAATTGCTTCACCACTCCTTTTTGTTTCCTTCTAATTCTCTCTTGCTCTCCACGAGTATTGTTTTAGTACTCCTTTTTTTGTTCTTCAATCTCAAGTCTTCACACGCGCCCAACTCACGATTGAATCGATCTTGGCTTGGCCACCTTCGACTGACAGCTTCTCTTCGTCAGCAATCGAATAAAGGCACAGTGCAAATCAATCCCGTCCGTCGTCGCATATCATCCATCAGCCTTGCGTAGGGCTGCCGAGCTCCTTCGACGATGAGTGGCAACGCAAATAGTAACTCAAAGTCTCGTCGCAGCGGCGACGAGCGCACCCCTCTGATCAATGGTTCATCATCACCGCGCCATGACGACAATGGCAACGAGAACCATTATCCAACCCAGAGCTCAGATACCATGGTGTTCCTGTTCAACACCGAACACACCCCCGGAAAGGACCACCACAACGTCGCGGTGAGGGCCCTGGCACATAGCTGGCATGCTACCAAGGTTACCCTCCTGAGCAGTGAGCTTTTCTCTTCAAATCATATGTCGGGAGGAGGTGATGAATGCTAACAGGGATTGGGGGGTAGACTACGTTAACTTCCTCCTCGTCACCGTACCGGTTGGCATTGTGGCCGGCGCTTCGGGATGGAACCCGACGGCGGTTTTCATCATCAACTTCTTCGCCATCATCCCACTTGCGGCAGTGCTGTCTTACGCTACCGAGGAGATTTCCATGAAGCTCGGCGAAACCATGGGCGGTCTCTTGAATGCCACTTTCGGCAATGCAGTTGAACTGATTGTAAGTTGGCCGGCGGCAGTCGTGAATGACTTCATCATTTGGTGAACAGCATTTCCTGACTCGAAACAGGTCAGTATCGTTGCATTGAAAGACAACCAGATTGAGGTTGTCCAGTCTTCGATGCTCGGCTCCATTCTCTCCAACCTCCTCCTTGTCATGGGCATGTGCTTCTTCTTCGGCGGTTTGCGCCATCGCGGAACCTCTGGCAATGGCACCGAGCAGACCTTCTCTTCAGTCATGGCTCAGACCACGTGCTCCATGATGACGCTGTCGTCTGCCTCGCTGGTCCTCCCTGCAGCTGTGAGTTGCTTCTGGCAGCTTCCCATTGCCTCCCCAAACCCCTCTAGCCTCGAAGCGATGGCTGATTCATTCGCAGCTCTACGCAATTTTGGACCAATCTCACAGCGACGAAGACGAGAAAAACCGAAGCATTCTCATTCTCTCCCGCGGAACCGCCATCATTTTACTCTCCCTCTATGCGCTCTACCTTGTTTTCCAGCTCCGCACACACAGCAACCTCTTCGATGCTGAGAACCAGGCCGCTCAGGAGGAAAACGAGGAGGAGGAACCTAGCTTGGGCCCCATCGCCGCCGTCGCCGTCCTTGTCGTGACCACTCTGCTGGTCGCCGTCTGTGCCGAGTACCTGGTCGGCAGCATCGATCATCTGGTGGAAACCGCAGGCATCAGCAAGAACTTCATTGGTCTGATATTGATCCCGATTGTGGGAAATGCAGCCGAACACGTAACTGCTGTGGTTGTCGCTATTAGGAACAAGATGGACCTGGCTATGGGTGTTGCTATTGGTTCTAGCATTCAGATTGCCCTGGGTGTCACTCCTTTCCTCGTCATCGTTGGCTGGATCATTGGCCGGGATATGTCCCTTCACTTCGAGACCTGTAAGTTCGGTGTGCGCGTTGATCCCAGCCAAACAGTTGCTAACCTCTGAATGCAGTCGAGACCGTTGCATTCGCCGTCTCGGTCCTCGTGGTATCTTACACCGTCCAGGATGGCAAGTCCAACTACCTCGAAGGTGCTATGCTACTCGGTCTCTACATCATCATCGCCGTCGCCTTTTATTCTGTCCCTGCATAGACTCAGACAGAGCCTTGTGCACGACGCAGCTACTTCGTGGCTGCTCCTTCAGCACTGCATCTCTCGTGATGCGAGCCGGAATGCCTGCCAGACCTTGATCATCAGTCTTTGTCGGGCGTCCAGATCGTTGCTCCACGCCTGTCATCCGAATCTCCCATCATACGTTCTTCCCATTGACCGATCGACTTTTTGAAACAACTCTATACCTACGCCGTGGCGTTCCGATCGATTTTGATACGTTCTTCTACAATAACCCACACACACGTACGCCGCTCATCTTCCTCATCTTGACATTTCGTATCCTTTGTCTTATGGATACGAAGAACAAAACGCTCGCGCTTACTTGATCCGGTGTCGGCTCCAGTCTTGTATTTTTTCCCCTTTCCTCTTTCTTTTTATAATTATACCAGTCGTTACTATCCTTTCTTTCTGTGTGCCGTGGAAGGAGTCCTTCCAATGGCTATCTTCTTCTTGTGCGATATTTTTCAGGGGTTGACTATCGGAGGAATTCGAGCGCCGAGATGATGAAGAGGTCGCAGTGGTGGCATTGCAAGTCCCGAAACAGACAAGGGAAAGGGGGGGAGAGGTGGATGACCGCTTCTGGGGATGACAGGTGATCAGGCAACATTGGGCTCCGGCGCAATGAGCAGATACAATAGGAGGAGGGCGAGAATGGTCTGACGCCCTCCGTGGTGAAGTCTAAGGCCTTTTTGGGGCTTTATTGGTTCGATGCCGAACAGAACTGATACGCTACCCAGTCATGAAGCGAAGACCGGATGGTGAAAAAAAGGTATCTGTGGGAACTTCCACAGCATCCAGTCTTCTATATTAGCAATAAACTCTGCCCCGAAGTATGATCTTGTTCCGCTTTCATCTATCCCAGTCTCTCAGGTGCGAAGAGATTACTATGCCTTCGTTTCAAGGCTTGGGTGGTATTCTAGTTCCAAGCCAAGCGTTAGGGACCCTGTCAAGATACATGAGAAGGAGAATGGATGCAAATCATTCGGCAAGCAATCAAAAGTTTGTTGCAGCAAGAGTGACGAAAGCAAAGCCGCTTTTTTGCGTGGTTTCGATTTGATGCTAACCCAAGAAGATGCTCATGTCTATAGAATGCGTCTTGTAACAGGCCCAACATGTTTCGTTCCAGATGCTGCCTTCCTCTATTTCTCTCTCTCTCTCTGTGTGTGTGTGGCCAGTTCTCTCTGCAGCGTCGCAAAGAAGAGATATATACTACTACCATACAGACACACCACAACTTTCCAAACACCAGTCCAAAAAAAAGGACCTCTGGGGCCGGGGTGGAAAGACGAGCAAAAGGCGGCTTTTAAACCTGAGGTCTGGACATGGGCGTGATGATGCCCTGCTTGACCAGAAGTCTCGGCTTGGTCGTTTCCTTGAAGGTCTGCTTTGTGACCCATTCGGGACCGACGGGGAGACGGAGGGAGCGTTCGTATTGTTGCCGCGATTCGAACTGATGTGGGAGCTGGGTTGCGAGGTATTTCGAGTTCTGCGTTTTTCGTTTTTGTCAGCTGGGCTCTTTTGGTAAATCCTTTTTTGGCATGTAGGCTTTTCTTTTCTTTTTTTTTTTCTTCTATAGGAACGGGGAACGGAAAGCAAAAACTCACCTTCTTCGCGTGCTTCTCGTTCATAATCACCCTGTCCAGCCCATAGTCCTTTCGATCCTTGGCCTTGACACCCTCGATCTTGGTCACGAATCGACCCTTGTTCCTGTTCCGGTCTCTTTGGCTCACGCCCGGGCCAACCCAGCTTCCCCAGCCGGGCATGGTGTTGTCGACGACCTGGTCATCCTCCTCGCGCGTGAGTTCTGCTTTCTCGCGGCGGAACTCGGTTTCCACTTCCGTGTCCCCGGCGAAGGCGCGGGCGAGCAAGGCGGAGCGGGACTGGGAGGCTTTGCTGGATTTTGACCGGGTGGCAGCGGGAGCCGAGTCGGAGTCTGAGGAGGTGGTGTCGTCGTCGGAGTCGGAGAGCGAGGTGGTTTGAGGTTCGGCGACAGTTAAGGGGGCAACGGTTGGGTCTAGGACGGCGGTGGATTTGGAGATGGAGTGGTCTCCTTTCCGTTTACGACCGGGGTTGGTGACGGTCCAGTTTCCTTTGTTATCTGCTGCGGAGGACTTGGTTCCTGCGTCAGGGGCTTCGGGGCGAGGACCAGCGGTCCAGGTCGCTCTGCCGTCAGAAGGTGTGTCTTTCGTATTTGTCTTGATCTCGACTTCCCGCTCATCGTCATCGTCCTCGTCCATCGGTACTTCCCGCTCATCGTCATCGTCCTCGTCCATCGGTTCGGGAGCTTCACGAGCTGATGTGTCGAGAGCCGCGGCAAAGGGCTTCTTCCCCGTGCTGTTGCCGTAGGAGCGCCGACCGACTTCTGAGATTTCCTGCTCTTCCAGGCCGGCTGCATCCTCGCCGTCTAGAGTTTGCCTGATACCCTTGAGGAGTTCGAGCTCTTCGGCGCGTTTGCGGGCGGCAGCTGTGCGCATGAATTTCAGGTTGTGAAGGGCGGAGCGTCCCTCCTCGTCTGACTCCTGCTCGAGGGCGTCGAGTTCACGGCGGATGGCGTCCTCATCGTCTGAGCCGGAGCTGCTTGTTTCCGACTCGTCGTCTTCCGGGTTCCCACTGCGGCCTTCCTTTCTTCGCCTCAACTCCTCATCTCGACGGGCCATCTCGCTGAGGCCGGTGCGGAATTCATCGTCCCAGACTGCACGCTTGACCCTTGCGCCTTGTTTCGCCCATTTGCTCTCCTTGTGACGCTGTCCGACACGTTCGAGCGCCCGGCGACGATCCTGCGCTTCACGCTCCTCGTCCGATTTCAGCTCCATGCCCTCTGCTGCTTCTGCCTCGGCGCGCTCGCGCTCCTTTCGATGCACGCGGTGATAGGCCTTACTCTTGATCTTCTTGATACGCTTCTGGCGCTTGGCTTCCCTGGCGTTCTCCTCTCGTTGCTTACGTTTGAGGTTCTGGGCTTCGCGGCGGGTGAGAGGGTTGCCGTCTTCGTCGTACTCCTGGGGACGTGGCTTCGATTCTTTCTCGAGGGAGAGACCGCTCTGTTCCATGATGCCCATGATGGTTGCCTCGAGCTCGTTGGTGCTGTCTTTTGGTGCGAGCGGACGGATCTCGTTCATGGCCAGACCGTAGTTGGCAGCATTCTCGGGTAGAGGGAAGACGAGGTGGTCTGCACGGCGGTTATGCTTGACCGTGTCGTCCCATCGCGCGAGCGTCTCGTTGGTCTTTTCGTAGGCAACCTTGCGATCAATACGCCCTTGCTCGCGACGGGAGAGGGGCACATCGAGCTTCTTGGTGGCCCCAGGCCGCTTTTCCTTCTCTTCTTTGCGCAGGAGCTTCAGAGACTTGCGCATGTGCGGGTCGTCGAGACCAGAGAGGCCGAGATCGCCGAGTGAGATCTTTTGACGAGATGGTTTGTCCATGTCGTCGTCAGCGTCTTTGGTGGCGCTGAAGCCAGAGACCATGCCTTGCAGGGCGGCGAGTTTCTCTGGATCCGCCTCATCTTCTTCGTCGTCGTCATCTTCCTCGCTGTTCTCCTCAGACTCGTCGGAGGCTTCTGAGCCCGATTCTTGATCTGAGTTTGAGTTGGCATCGCCTGCCTCCTCCTCTTCGGAATCGGACTCGTACTGATCCAGCGCGGTAGCGAGATCGATAGCTTCCGCACCGAGTGTCTCGCCTTCGTCGTCCTGAGAGTCGTCCTCGGTATCATCATCATCTGAATCGCGCTGCTTGGCTGAATTGCCGCCCTTGAGGGCATAGCCTTGAGACCTTTCGTTGTCGCTCTCTCCAAATGCTTCGTCGCTGTCGATTTCCGAGTCTTCATCATCCTCGGCCAGACCTCCCAATTGCCACTCATTTCCTTCACTATCACTGCCATACTCGACATCGTCGTTCGCTGGACCCCGAGGAGCCTTCACCTTCTTCCTGCGAGGACCCTCCTCTTCGTCCATGTCCTCATCTTCGTCTTCGTCGCCATCTACAGCACCGCCATCTCTTGTTTCACGCTGAGCATCGAGTTGTCTCGCTCGAGGGGTGACCTTCTGTCGAGTCGCAAACTTGTCCTGGGCAATGCCAAAGGCGTTGAGGGCGTTCTTCTGGGACCGGGCTTTGGAAGCTTTGCCAGGTTTGTTCTTTGATTTGGGGGGACCTGCAGTCAGGGACCTGCCGTGAGCCTGGCGTCCTGGCATTTTGCGGGCAGTTCGAGAAGTGATGTGACTGAGATTCCGACTTCTTCACTTCACTTGGCTTCCATATCGAAGGCGGGGCTGACCGCTGTGAAGCTTTGCCTCCAATTCTTTTCCAGTTTTTCTGCCGCCTCTCAGAAATTTTGGCGGTGAAGGGCCTGAGGTGGAGATTGCTCTCTGAAGCAAACACTCTACAGTGGGCGACAGTGGGTTACTACTTCAGTGGGGCCATCTGGGACCCCTGTTGCCATAAGATCGGCCCATCATGATGCTTTGACTAACGTGGGCCACGGACGCCACCTATCACCGAGCTCCGATTTTCCAGCATCGGAACAAGGATCTCGTACCAGGTAACCTAATGGTTGGTCATCTTCTTCTTTGTCTTTGCTTTTAATACTCGACCGACACGATTCACCACCATCAATTGACGCGAGCAAACCATGGCCACGCTGTTTGTGCCTGGCCTGCGTAGGCTGGCTCTCCGTCTGCCAGCACGACTATCTTCTTCAGCTTGCACCCAATGTCTAAGGCACACCCGGCAAAGTCCCAAGATCGACGTGCTCGGTGTCGTACGATCCCAAACGAGGGCCTACTCTTCCCCAGCGGTGGCCATTGATGCACAAAAGATCGCCGATAGGGTTGTTGCGCAGGCAGCAAAGGCTTCCAAGGAGGCGAAGAAGGCCAGTGTTTGGCCCGAGACTAATTCCAAGACTGTTGGATACTGGTTGCTGGGAAGTGCAGTCAGTGTCTTTGGCATCGTCGTCTTCGGTGGGCTCACAAGGTTGACTGAATCTGGGTAAGAAGCCTCTGCGCACTGATCTCTCTCTCTCTCTCTCTCTCTGCCTGCCGACTCTGTCTCTTGGACTGACACGTATTCTTGTTTCGTTCTTTTGCTTTGAACAGTCTGAGCATCACGGAATGGCGACCCGTCACAGGCTCTCTGCCACCCATGTCCGCCGCCGACTGGGACTCGGAATTCGAAAAGTACCGTGCCTCTCCCGAGTTCAAGCTGCTCAACCCGCACATGACCCTCGCCGAGTTCAAGAAGATCTACTTCATGGAGTGGACACACCGGATCTGGGGTCGCGTGATCGGCATGACCTTCGTCCTGCCAACACTGTACTTCATCGCCAGGAAAAGAGTCACCCGCAAGATGGCTGTCAACCTGCTCGGCATCTCTGCCATGATTGGTTTCCAAGGGTTCATCGGCTGGTGGATGGTCAAGTCCGGCCTGAAAGATGATTTATTCGCTCCGGGCTCGCATCCCAGGGTGAGCCAGTACCGTCTGACGGCTCATCTTTGCGCCGCCTTCGTCTGCTACTCGTGGATGTTTCTCTCTGCTCTCTCCATCTTCCGATCCCACCGTCTGCTCGCCAACCCCCAAGCCGCGCTCGACGCCATCACGGCCGTCAAGAACCCCGCCCTGAACGTGTTCCGCCGCTCCGTCTTTGGTGTTACGGCATTGGTCTTCCTGACCGCCATGTCCGGTGGCCTTGTCGCCGGTCTCGATGCCGGTTTGATCTACAACGAGTTCCCCAAGATGGGTCTTGGTTTCACCCCTCCGGCGTCCGAGCTCTGGGACAAGTTCTACTCTCGCAAGGATGATCAGTCGGATCTTTGGTGGAGAAACATGCTCGAGAACCCCTCCACTGTCCAGCTTGACCACCGCATCCTCGCTGTATCCACATTCACCGCCATCCTCTCACTTTGGGCGTATTCCCGCACCGGTCGCCTCGCCGCTGCCCTGCCCAAGGATGCGAAGAAGGGCGCCATGGGCCTGGTTCACCTCGTGTGTATGCAGGCTGCGCTTGGCATCTCAACTCTGATCTACCTTGTGCCCATCCCGCTGGCCGCCGCACATCAGGCCGGCGCTTTGGCAGTTCTTAGCGGCGCCCTCGTGTTGGCTCACAGGATGCACATTCCTGCGCCAACGGTCAGGCTGATCCAGAAGAAGATGCAACAGCTGAAGCAGTAAGCTTCATAATGTCTTTTCCCACAAAGATGAAGGAATGGTCACAATGTATCATCACCAGTGTTTCTTCTACATGTACACTCTTACTTATGTATCCCGGCGGCATCTTGATTAGACGTGCCCCATGGCTCCTCCAGGGGGGGCCAGAAATTAGTCTCATCTCCATCTCGATCATAGACATTTTGTATAATCAGAAAATGGTAGCCTGGCTGTCATGCCGTTACCTAAAACCAAACTCGACTTGGCGCAGAACCTCAGCACAGGATGCAAAGTGAACGTTGTCCAAGGAAAGGAAGGGTCTTCCGTCGTATACGCCGAGTAGGCTGTGTGAGGTCTCGTTACATATTACAACATATCATGAGTTCTGTGCAAACAGTCCTTCATCCCAGGCATGCAAGTATTTCTTTTGTTTTTCATCCAATACTCTCTTCCCCTTCACTGGATTCACTCGGTCTTCCCAAAGTCCTTACAGCCCAGATCCACTCTGTTCATGTTGCCTGCGTGCTTCCTCAAATCCTCTTCTAGTTTCACAAGTCGACCCATGAAGTCGTCTTGCGGTTATCTGCTTTTTCTTGGTTTGTTGGCCATAATCGTTGCATGAAAAGTTCATGGTAGTCCCAGAACTCTTTTGTACCCGCTCGCTTTGTGAATAATGAGAAAAGAAGAAAAAAGGCCATAAAAGATACGAGAAGGAATATATAATTAACAAGAAAAGAAGTATAATAGTGACAAGCGGGGCATATGCGCGCGAGCTCTTGGGGAATGAAGGTTGAGTGCCTTCAGGAAAACTAGTCCGCCGTCAGAAGGCGTCTGAAATTGTCTCCGATATCACTCTGCAGGAGTGAAACTCGTGGCTCCCAGTTAGCCCTGTGGTACGGCTGAGTAGCGTTGGCGCGTATGATGTTGAAATGGTGACCTTGTAATCAGGTTATTCCATGTACATGGCGTCCCCCCGGACGCCTTGCATCGCCATGGCTATCTCGTTGGTGTGCATCCCGTTGCCTGGAAGCGTCATAGGCATATTGGGCATTGACCGACTCATATTCATGGCTCGAGCGTTAACAGGGCTACCCCCGTTCTGCATCATGAATCGAGAATCGTGTTGGTGCTGTTGTTGTTGCTGCTGCGGCTGCTGCTGTGACGGCAGGTGGCCTCGTGTACGGGGAACTTCAAGGGTCGCATGTTGCATCGGGGCTTGTTGAAGGGGTTTCGAGGGGGACGCGTTCATCATGGCGAAGCTGTCGTCATCTTCCATCTCCGCATCAGCATCCTGGTCGCTAGTCTCCTCAATGGAGGGCGGACCAGTAGTGCTAGCGGTTGATGTCTGTTCGCTAGCAGCACCAGTTGTGCTTGTTGTGGATTGCCGTTTCGAAGCAGGTGGTTGCTGAACAGCTTGAGGTGTGGCCATCGGGGTGAGTGACTGCTTGGTTTGCGAGCTGTCGACCGATCCTGTACTGCTGGTCTGAGATGCGTCGAGGGGCTTTTGCGCATTCATGCCGGTTGTTGCTCGAGTGGACACGATGACACTTTTCCAGCGATCAATGCAGCGAGTGACGAGACTGGCGAGGTCGACATGTCGGTCCTCCATGCTCAAGCCAACGGACCTCACTCCCTTGACGCCCTGCTCGCAAGCAAAGCTAACCAGATCTCGCCCGAAAGGGATGGTAGCTGGAGTCAAAACCTTGAACTCCTTTGGTTGTTGCAGACGGTTCAACTGGTCGACTTGCGTCTTGAGGTTCGCATTCTCCTGTTGCAGCCTGCAATGCTGCTCTTTCAGCATCTCCATTTCCTTCTGCCTCCTTCCCACGCTGCGGGCGAGCTCCAGAACCCAAAGCTCGTGTTGTCTCGGCGTGGGTAACGTTTCCCACACCGCATACGAGGATTCTAGATGTTCGGTGACCTGAGCCTCGAGCTTTTCAGCCTGTTTCTCTGCTCTCTTGATATTTTCCAGAGGATCGTGGAAGTTTGGAGCACTCGGCGGGTACGTGAGCTCTTCCTGGACTGCGGTCGTCGCACTGGTACATTTTATCTTCCAATCACGGAACTCCTCGTCAAAGAAGGATTTCAAGGCTTCAAATTCACGGTGCCCAGGTGATTGAACCGACCATGACGTTGACGTAGGGTGTTGGGTCGATGAGAAGAGGGTAGGAGGGGGTTTGAGGCATTGAAGGGTCAGCGCAGGGAAGTCGAGGGAAAGGGGGTCGAAGTCGAAGGGGCCGGAGGTGTTGTCGATGTGTTGCCTACCTTCATGTTAGCAAGGAGACCAAATGAGCATGAGGAAGGAGGACCAACTTTGCCGCTCGCCACGAGCTCAAAAGCTCGCGGAGGGCCAACTCGGCTGCCCGTGCCGTATCCATGGCGTCAGCGAGCTTGTGCTTCACATCAAACTGCGCCTTCTGGGCAACCTGTCGACTGACATTTCTCTGGCCAGGCCGTTTAGTGAGATCGGGAGTAATATCCCCATTGCCAGAGAGATCGTTCATAACACCTGTTGTCTCCCACCTAGCAGAGTAGGGAAACTTGCTGAGAGTAGAGTCAACGGCGTACTGGCCATCCTTTGGAATTGCTGGGGACCTGTACCCATCGCTATCACGGGATCTCTGCTTTTTCGGTTGTGCTCTCGGCGTTCCAGCTGGAGTCGAGCTATCCCTCCTTCCAACATCGCCTAAAGAGGCACGTGGCTGGCGACGGGTGATGGTGCCACGCATCGTGCGAATAGCATCGACATCGTGAATGCCATCGGGAGCTTTGGGATTCCTATCCCTGATATAGAGATCGAGATGGCGTCCAAGAGAGGAAGACGTGAAAGCCTGGCCACAGAAAGGGCAATTCTTGTCTTTGGGAGCTTTGAGGGCGTTACCCTCAGCAGATTGGTTCTGGACATCGGCCATTATCCTCAGATCAGGAGAAGCAATCGTGATTTTGAGGACGAATGTCAGACAACTCGTTCGGTTCGGTGGATATGTTGGCGTTTCAAAGAGCAGAGCAGAGGCAATCAAACGGCGGGGTGGCAGAGCCTCCGGCAGGCGATTGGGAGCGAGTGATCATAAGGACCGGCAGAGGCTTTTCGAAAAGAATGAGGGGGGTGGAGCTTGTAGAACGAGTGGTGATGGAAGGAAGCCTCGACGAGTGCAAAGGACGTTGAAACCAACCAAGGTTGAGGAATTGATGAAAAGAGTGTAGAACGCGAACGATGGACGATGAACGAATGTCGGGGGATCGGGAGGCCAGAACTGAAGAGGAGTTGATGGTGGGTGTGCCCGCGATGGCGAGAGGTTGAAAGTGGTGGTGGTGGTGGTGGGCAGAATACTGCGGTGCACCTAATAGCTGTCTGTAGGTTGAAGGAGAAAAAAAGGGGGGGTGGAGGTGGGAGAGTGTGGAGAGAGAGATGATCTACGGGCAGTAAAGACGAGTCAACAGGCGGACGTTTGACACACAGCACGACGAGAAAGGTCAGATCATTGTTTTCTGGATCAGAATTGCTTTTCGAGTGCTAATGGTTTTGGACAGCTGCATATGATAGATGAGGTGCAATATCCAAGCATCGTCATCCCCTTCTCCTCTCCTGACGGAGCTACAGTGCATTACAACCTCCTAAGTACGACTACTTAGTACTATACGTAGACTGGCTTAGAGTACAGGTAGTACCTTGTAAAGTACTTGCTAGTGGGCATACCTTGTGATGGTAACTCAACAACTTTGAAGCTGAATCAGTTTGACTCAAGGTGCTGTAGTGAAGTATGTACCTACGGTGCAGCACTCCCTCCTGGCTCAGAATTATAGGTACCTGTGTACACGCGAGAGGACGCTGGAGCACGCTGCACTTGTTGCACGCAAGCTTCAGGTCCCTGACGCTAAACCAGGAATGGAAAGCGAAGCCACTGGGCAGGACAAACGATCCCCTGATCTTCCGGCGCTAAGGAGATGGGCTCTCAATAGACTGCCAGTAGTGATACCTTATGCTGGCCAGGCCTTGCTTTTGGGGAACCATAACCACCGGCCAAGCACCGGCCGGTCGATTCTTCGTTCAGCCTGGTCGAGGTTGTGGCTCACACAAGGTTCCCTGGCTCACTACAGGCAGGCACTAGGTAGTAATTACTAAGTTGTACAACTACTAATACAAGCTTGCTTGCCTCCAAGATTGGCTGCAGATGGTGCCTACCTTCAACGCAGCCACCAGCAAATCGCCCAGATCACGTCTCCATATTCCCCTGCATTCGCATCCTAGCTGTACTGTAAGGAGTCGCAGGGCCTCGCCTACATACATAGTTCAATGTGGCAGTTCTTATCAGATAAATACTCTGGACAAGCACATGCTCACGGGGATGATGGAGCTCTGACTGGCAGTGAAGAGGTTTGAGACGTGAGTGCATGAAGTGTGGCCCTCCAAGTGCCGTTCCATCTTCTACCTGCCAATGCTGACCCTTCTCTTCTGCAAAGGCGTCCATTGTTTGCGGCCGATCAGTCTATGACCCAGCAATCTTGTCAGCTTGCGTGATCCCATTTCCCTCTTGCCGCGGCGCAGCACCTAAGCAGCCTTACCATGTCCATTACAATGCTGCAGGGGGTTTGGGCTCGGCCATATTCTGACCCGCAAACCGGGAGATCATCCTGGACAGGTTAAAGGGATGTTGTCGGCACTTTCTGTGGGTATTGTCTACCTGCCAGGCCGGTTCTTGATGTGGCCTCTGGCGATGCCAGGAATTCTTGCCCATTGATAGGTAAACTAGCTATATGTTCCTTGGGTAGCAGTTCTCTACCTTCTGTTGTGGCTACTTTCTCCCGACCCGACATTTTCAGTCCAAGAGCCCCTGAAAAAAGAGCTCATGAGTCTAAGGCATTGAATCCGTTGGAATTGCCTCAATTTCGGGTTGCAGCCGCCGATGCGTCTCCAGCAGCCGACATGCATCTTTGACTGCAAGTCTGAACGCCAATAATGTAACTCCGTGTCATGCCTCGCCTAACAAAGGGGTTTTAGGCCGTACCTACGGCCCCTACCCTCTCGGAAGAATAGAGGAAATTAATCGAGCATGATGAAATCCAATTGTGACACTTGTCCGGTCCCATCGTGAAGGATATCATCCCAATTGGAAAAGTCCGTGCATGAAATTGGGATTGGACTTGAGGCAACCTCTTGGGTAGCATCCGATACGCTTGCGCACCTGAACCCGTGATGGCTGGGCCGTGGCCTTACAAGCGTGTCATCACGCCAGGAGAATGCGACTGGCACCAACCCTGGAGGAAGTGATGCTATCCTGAACTGATGGATACTTCTCTGAAAAAGTCTGGCTCATGAGTTCCGTCACGACGCTTCTGACTATAGTCGAAAACCATGAAGGCCCCAGATCTGCCCACCCGAGAGTGGGCGAAACCAAGCAGACTATACTCAGGTTACCAGTTGTGCAGCTGAGTACCTAGGTAATGATCCCGATTTACTATAATTTTTCCCTTCGGAGCGACTTTCTTCTTGATGATGCGACTGCATAGTTTTTCACCTATGACTACACCGCTCAGTGTATAGGTGATGTCTATGGCCGCAGCCCAAATCAGGACGGCTTTTGTGACCAAACTTGAACAACTGGGGTCACCAGTGCACCGGCTCATCGGCTCACTGATACAAATTCTTACAAAAAGTATCGGACATCCCGTCCTCATTCGATAGACCTTTGGACGTGTGTTTCGTCGCTGTCCAAGGGTGCACCCTTGCTCTTCAGCCACATGCTACACAACCAGCCCCTCCAATTGTTGACGTCGGTCCCGGATAAGCGGGTGGCTGACCAGAGAAGGCGGGTGGCGGGGCAACCACTAATAAATTGAGAAGAGTCCCGTTGCCCTGCCATGTAGGTAGCTGCGACCCCAGCCTGCTTCACACTCGCAACTTTTCCTCTCCTCGAGAAACTTGGTCAACTGATTGCTGGAAAAGAAGCTGCATCTCATCTTGCTCGTTTGCTTGTTGTTTCATCGAAACTCTTCAGCTGTTGTGCGCATACGAACCAGTACCACATTCGCCAAGCTGGGCAAGTTTAGCAGTACAATATCGCCTGTCCGACGTTACGTCTCTTGTCGCTTGGATTTTTTTATACGAAGTCCCTGGACATCTGAGGTACTGGTATGTGGATACTGTTCCGGATTGTTTAAAAAGAATCCGGGGAAGAGCTCAGCGACTGACTGGAATGCAGCATTGTTCGATAAAGCGAAACCCCATCCTCCACCGACTGACCTTAGCCTCCCGTGGCATTCCTTACCTCATCCGCTGCAACCCCGACGTATAAAGGGTCGCCCGTTTGCCCACCATGGTGAAGAAAAACGAAGTCATCGCCATTATCATCATCGTTTTGTTCACAGTCCTTGCACTGGTATCATTCGGCATCTGGAGACTCGTCAACGTCGCAAGAAACTCCCTCAGCGTCACCTCGGGATCAAGCAGTAGCAGCGGATCCAGAATAGTGGATGACGAGGACTGATTCCGGAGGATCTGGTTGGGATTGGAACGAACCCTTTCTCGGAAACATGACGTTTCGCACGGCAGAGGTCAAAGCCACCTGAACCAGGAAACAAGAAAAAAGGGCACGTGGGAGGAAGCCACCATCTGCAGGCTACATTGCGGCCTCATAGGGGCTTTAATGACGGAACACCATGGATACCATCGGCGCCATGTACTGAAGGAACGCTACGACTCGACGAGCACATGGCACAGCACGGCGTTTTTGTAATCTTGGGACACTGTTTGGACGTTTCACATCATCTGGGCTTTTGGGAGAGATCAGTCACCTTGTTGTGAGGAGGGTAGTGGGATATTTTGGATACTTCAGGAACATTTGGCTTCATGTCAAGGAAGATATAGGTGGTTTGCATTGAACATACCTACCGTAGTTAGATAGGATTGAAACTGGGCATGCGGCAGCCATTTATGCACATATGGGATCCGGACTTGAATAGGACTTAATTAAGACCTGAACTCGGTGATAATCCTTCTCTATACTCTCTTGTCGAGTTCAAATTCACTGTTACTTGGAAGTACATTTTTCAGCGTTCATGTTGTATCGGTAACCAAGACGTCGTCATCTAAGACCGGGGATGAAACCATATGCAACATAAGCCTATCTTAGGGATGCATTCGAGCTGGCCCAGTCACTCTCGTCGGCGTTCAGTTGAGCAATACCCAAAAGTCGCTTGCTCCTAATATCCAGTTTTCGTTCACCTCATCCGTGAAGTCCAGAAAGGACAGGAACCAAGAGATCACTCCTCTACTCTTCCTGTCCCCACGGAGGGAACTTGGGAGCGGAATAGCCATCGCAAGAATATTGAAGGATCCAAGGGCTTCCCTTGGTTGAGGAATCGGCGATTGCCTCCCCACCGGGACCGTGAATAGCCATGTCGAACTTGGCCCTGCCTTGGCCCTGGGCCATCATGATGCGGAAGGGCATGTAAGTCCCCTTGGGAATGTCTATCTCCGCGGTCTCGGATGCACCAATCGTCACGACACGGTCGGCGTTGCCTCGCGTCCAACCCTTCACCGCCGTAGAACCCAGCCACAAGAAGGCGACGTCGTCCACGCCGCTCACGGTGAACTTGAATGTTCCTGGGACGCTCGCGAAGAGATATCCTGTGTGGTCGAGCGCGAAGTAGTCCCCTGGGAACTTGTCGGAGCTGTCGTACACACTGATCTGCTGGCCGCCCATGGCATCAATGCCACCGACCGTCGTTGTCTTGCCGGATGTGCCTGGAGTCACCGTCTTATAAACCTCGGGCTTGAACTGGCTGTACGTGGCGTCTGAGTTATCGCCCTGGCCGTTTGCGTACTGAGCCCAGTTCAGTCCTTGGTTGCCACACTGAGGAGGTGCAGGGAGCGGTGCGTTTGGATCTTCTTCTTCAGCTTTACGATCACCACACATGACGCAGCATTGATCTCCTCCCTGGCCGCCGTCGTCTTGGGATCCGCACTTGCAGCCTGACTTTTCCCTGCATGCGCCGGCACAGCCCAAACTGTAGGCGGAACTCCAGCCAGCCACGCTTATGGTTGCTTCACCGGAATGCTTGCCCATGTAGCAAATGCCTGTTTCCTGCTGCCAGTCCACGGATTGACAGGCAGGTGCCTTTCCACAGGCGGCCATGCATTCCTTCAGCGAGGCCATCTGTTCCTGGGCAAACGCCTTTACACCGTGACGCTTACAGCAGCTGATACGGAATCGCTGTGTCGTAGGAGGTCAGTTAAGATTTCTTTGGAACGGTAGGTAAGAGGGCAGTGAAATACCTCGCCTGAGGGCGAATCGTAGATCTGACCATGTGCCTGGGGGCATTCAGTGCTGCACAGAATAGTTGGCTCGTCCTCTACCTCCCTAATCGGGGGTTCAATCTGGAAAGCCATGTCATGTAATTCTAGATTCCGAATAGAAGAATGAGCCTTTGCGACAGATAGCCGAGGGCACAAACTGTTGGTACACTCAGAGGCCTTCTCCTCTCCTTCGGCATACAGGCGGCAGTTCCAAGTTGGACGGCCACCCTCCCAAGACACGCTGTCATGTGTCAAATTAACATCCTGCTCATGCTGGTACCCCTGGGCCGTGGATTGGCATGAAGCTACGTGACGGCTGCCTCCAACTCACCTCTTGCATTCGGGAGTGTCACTGCAGTAGTTGAAACATTCACTGAGGGTGCTCATAGGTGTAGTGGCCAGAGGAGTCGAAACACCAACATGCGCGTTGCACCGAATCTTCATGTAGTTACCACCAGCACTGACAAAGATCTTGCCGTCGTCTGGGATCAGGTTAGCCAGAGACACAGCTGATTGAGCGTACCTCCAGAGATCTGCAAGGAAACCATACCATTGGGGCAAAAGCTGTCAGACGTGAAAGTCGCGGCGTCTTCCGTCGACTCAACGACCGTCTTGGCGTTCTTAGGGCACATGTTTGTTCGAGCAGGCTGAGGGTCAGGTTTGGGATCCTGCTGCTTACGCTCCTCGAGGGGAAACCAGGTGTTTACTCCAGCCTAGATAGACATGAGTATCAAGTGGGTAGTCAATTCGGATCAGAAACCAAACGTACCATAGGGATTGTCTGCTGGAATTAGTATCTGCTTGAAGCTGGCCTGGAGCAAAAGGGGGCGAGGGGGATGACTGATGAACTTACTGGAATATACTCAAAGGCCATGAGCAGGTTAGAAAACACGAAGCATCTTTTGGATCGAGAGGAAACGTACCTCGCTAAACCGCGCACAACTCTTCGTGTTCACGTTCCAATCCGCAGACTGGCACTGTGGGTGCTCCGAGCATAGTATGGCACATTCTTTCTGGGATTCGGCGGGGATGCGGTCAATGAGCTTGGCTGTGGTGCCTTGACCGCATTTGAGTTGAAAGATGACGGCATTGGGCTCGGGTCTGGTAAGAAGTTTTAGTCACATTGTGATAGTTCATGCTCAGGGGCTGACATACGTCTTGTATTGTAGACCGTCATCCTGTGGACATGCATACTTCGGAGGTCGTTCTTTGGAGCCACCTTGAGCAGCTACATCGGCGACCTGCGAGTATGCCAGGACTAGCAGGAAGAGAGAGCGTTGCATCATTATGTGCCTGGTTGTGGATAGCGAGGGTTAGAGTACGAAATGGCGGAAGAGAAAGCAATACTCTGGAGGACTTGGACCCATTATCTAGGGCCGCTGGGGAGCCTTGTTGCTTAAGAAGGAAGGCATCATCGCCGCTAGGTTGAAAAACAGGTCGTAGGGAATCATGCAGATACACCGCATGAGTATCGTGATCATGGCCACCTCAGTTCTCAGATTTGGTCGATCCATTCATAGCCCAAGCTGGCCGAGGATCATGTGAACCCTTGCTTGCGGAAGAAGCAACAGCTGCAGGTCTATACAGATACGAAAGACATGTCTTCCCAGCTGCAGATACTTCTTTCTGCATGTCTCGCCGAGCCGTGCGGGCCGCCTCTTAGCCTTTGTTCTCAGCTCGTGACGTGTACAAGACACGGCAGCGTAACCGAAAGAAAGGGTTACGCTCGAGACTGAGAGTAAAAGGTAGCGGTGAGATAATGCCGAGAGCAGCAGAATGAAGTCACAGCGTCAGAGCGGGCCTTAGCTGAGTGTTGTGCTCACGTAGATCCCGGCGAGGATCAGAGAAAAGCAACGTGCATGAAATAGTCTCGGCCTTCTGTGGATGCAACTCTCAAGACTGAAGTGAACACTATGATGCCGTTGATTGTCCCAGGTCAGCTGCCGTCGACCTCCAAGAATATTGGACCGTCTGATCGTTTTCCCTCGTCAAGAGATATGTTAGACTCTACGTCTCCTTGGCCGCTCACTTCTGATCGTTTTCTCCCCAAACTCTCGTTCCTGGCTATATTCGATCACACATAGACAGCTTTTCAAACCCTTCTCGTCTTTGATTTCTCACCATGGTTGGCATGAGATCAGCCAGATACGCCTTGACGGTCGTCGTCTTGGCCACACTCGTCAGGGCTGTAGACCCCAGCCCTGAAGTGCGGAAGAAATGGGATGACAAATGCAAAGCGAGTAAGTCTCGTACTATTCTATCAGGGTGTTGACTTCCATTGACCTTTTCTTCTTCTCTTTACCGCAGAGTCAGGGCAGTTGTATTGTGAGTGAAACCTGTGTAGGCTATCCCCAGTATCAAGAAAGCAAACTTACCATCGTCAGCCATGGTGTTCGATGCCAACGGACGTAAGCAACGAGAGTCCTGAAAGGTTATTACGACACACTAAATTGTCTTTGCAGAACCCACGGGAACTTGTCGAGCCCCTCCTTTTCAAGGTTGCTATTGGGGTCCTTACAAGGATCCTAAGACTGGCGCAGACGGCTGCTGTGAAAAAGGGAACGTAAGTCGGCAAGATGATTTCTTCTCGAATAGGTCTCTCCTAATCCTGATACGATCAGGGCTATTTCTCTACCGATCCCGTCGCCATTCTAGAGGGCGGCTGCTGCATCACTCCCGATACCTACAGTTACGATACCAGCGCCAAAAAGGGCGGTTGCTGTCCCAAGGATAAGCACATTACCTGGGATCTCACCATTCAACCTCTGGCCCAAGCTGGAACCTGCTGCCCTCCTGAGGAGACTGCGGCCACTGACAGGGCTACTGGCAGAAGCCACTGCTGCCCTGTCGGGCTGTCCTATTCCTCTCACCTGGCCAGTGGTCAAGGCGAATGCTGTGAGCCTGGCAAGACCTTCACGTTCGATGATATCGCCCAGAAAGGCGGCTGCTGCGGAGCAGACCAGTCGTACAAAGTCGACCCCGACACTGGCAAAGGCGGCTGTTGTGGTCAGGGGTCAGAATACAAGTGCGACTGCAAGTGCGTGTAAGTGCGCGCGCGTTCTACTTCGACTGCAACTACAGCACCTATAGTCTGATAACGAAGGATTTCACTAACGAATCAGTGCCGTGGATGTTAACCCTCAGTGCCCAAAGGACCATGAGCAGATCATCGTGAACGGAGGAAAGAAGTGGAAGATCTTCTGTGAACTAAGTCAGTGCAAATTCTCCAGGCCACATTAAACCCAAGTTTCACCTACTCTAACATCAGGGAAGTCAATCATGGAGCAAACGATATCAGCATCACCGACGGCGTCGCCAACTGGGGCCAATGCATCAACAACTGCGCCAAAAACCCTTCGTGCAAGAGAGCCATCTGGAAGCCTCAGACGAACACCTGCTACCTTCGCACCCACGGCAACAAAGTAGACGCTACTTTCAAGGACATTTATTCCAGTGCCCACCTGATTGAGGACGAAGAGAATCAGACGGGAGGCCAAGGAGAGAAGCCAGATCCATCCGACGAGAAAGGCCCTGACGATAACAACAACAACAACAACGGAGGGGGAGAGAAAGACCCCGAGGACATAGGCCCGCCCAAGCATTGTCCTGATGTCGGAGGCCGAGTCGTCACTGTAGGTGGTGTGGAATATGAGATCCAATGCACCAAAGGCATCTCAGCCCGTTTCGATTCGTACAGAGAGAAGACGACCAAGGACGTGGGCGAGTGCATGGCGCTGTGCTCAGCTGACCCCCGTTGCCAGGGCGCCAATCTCTACGACGATGGAGCCGACGAGGGCTGCGTCATGATGAAGGACTGGGAGTACCCGGCCACAGGCTCGGTTAACCCTGGTGTCAACATGATGTCCTTCGTGCCGACCAAGAAGCGTTGAGATCGGGAAATACAGATTCTATGAACTTCGGAGAGATTTGGCTTCGTGTGGCTTGGGGGGATGTAGTGATGCAAAGTGCAGACAGACATGGATGCACAACTATAGTACCTAGGGTTGGTTTCAAGGTCAAGGTACGACATGTGGTAGTCAAAGACTTTGTCAATACAATCATATGCTGTGGCGAGCACTGAAGCTGCATGTTTCAGCTTTGGAATTGCAATCAAATCCAGCGTGACCTTGTACAAAGCCCTACCCTAACAGACGTTGTGTGATCCCTAGAATCACGAACAATCGTTGCCTGTTGCAATGTGAGATTCACGGCCGACTCAATGGGGCTCTACGTGCTGTTTGCAGGCTTTCCTACATTCTTCACATCCTTCCCTCTCCAAAACCAGATGATGTCTTCACTCTTCCCGTCAGTAACTTTGCTCTGCGTTATGAGCTCCCATCACAGGAAGGGTAGAAAGGTCTCTCGAGTGTGAAGCGTTGGGGAATGTCTACCTTGCCTCGCTCACCCAGTTCTCTCCAGCCTTTCAGAAGCAAATACGCATCCGAGAGCTTTTGCCACTACCAGCTACGTCAGCGTTGAGCTGGCCCTGAGACATGTATGCGGAACCACATCCAACACATGCGCAAGACCAGGGATCCCAGGTGAACCAGATCTGCCCTGCAGAGACGGACATCTCGGCATAGATGGCTGCGTCCGAGACACGGATCGGGCCTGGCCATTGTCCGCCTGCAGAGGCGCCGGAATGAATGTAGTGTGATGATCTGCGCCATCGCTTGGTGCAGCCCTTTTTGGAGTCACTCTATCGGCCACTGTAACCCGCGCAGGATAGCTGTGATGCGTTTGCTTGTTCTTCGCCGGCCACATACTCAACACGATTCTGCGATCGATCGAAACGTGATAGTCAGTACTCAGACCCACAGGTGTCTCATCGGTGACTTGAGGTGCTTTGTACACAAATTCTTTTCGGGCCACACTGCAGGCACTAGGAGAAACATCATGTGGCTTGTCCGTTCAGTCAGTGCTACTCGGCGTCGTTGACGCTGGCAAGTTAGAGACAGGCTTCCTAGCCTAGCTTTTCTTATTCCAAGGACCTTGTCTTCTTGCAATTCGCTGAACTTGCATGTTATTGGGTCGAGAAGGGAGGATTTGAACTATGCGGCCAGCCATTGCATCACCAGAACCAAAAGATCCCAGAATAGACTCACCGCAACTCACGGGTTCCCTTCCCGGGTACAGAATATCACCTCAGCTGAAAATTCTAGCGTATGGTTGGTGAGACAGCATATCCTTGACCTTCAGTGACAACGGATGACTCGCAAAGACAAGACGGCTGGTCTCTCGAGGTGACGCTGATCCTCCACTGCGGTTGCAGTCATTCGTAAACAGGAAGTGGTCCGAGGTTGGCTTCGTCTACATTTTCGAAAGGAAGAGAAAAGAAAAGAACAAAAAGACACAAAGAGAAAGCGGGAGAAAATCCTAACAATTCGTCGTGGCTTAAGAAGAGGAATGCCCCCTTGACTGTAGCTCAGGTTTCTCCTCACAGGCACTTCCAGAGTCACCTCTCCTCAGGGCCGAGAACGCTCCATACCTCTTGTTAAGCGCAAGGAGAACCAAAATGCATTTCCCTACAGTCGTGAAAGCCTTCGCAGCATGGGTCTTTACTGCTACGGCATTGGCGCAGAACCTAACTCCAGAGGTACGTGCGAAACTGTCTGGCTCACAAATTTGGACCCTACTCGCATCACCCTCGTCGGAGTCCAAACGAGAGGGAAGTTAGCTGATGAAGTCTGATTTTTTTTTTATTTTTAATTCTAGGAGTTCTGTAAGCGGCAGGGTTCCAACTACAAGCCTGTCATGGAGGCGGATGGCAGCTTCAATGGACGATGCGAAATGAAGGATACTTCACGTAAGACTTTTCCCTTTTTCACAACAGGAACAAGCTTTGGCTTCATCCCACAGCTTGAGTGGTGCTAACAGAAAAAAGTCTGTCTCGGTGACGAGTTCACTACACCTAAGGGCAAGGTCCTTTGCTGTCTCGGCGGGACCGTGATGGCTGTCGACTCTTCTACGAACGAGGCAGCCTGCTGCGCAAAGGGAAAGGTGTACAAGAAATGGGCTTGTTCTGATCCGGCGCCGCAGATCAGCTGTCCCGGATCCAATGGGCAGTGGGTTAGAGAGTAAGTCTCCTCTGTGTCATATCAAATGTGCCGCTATATCGACAACCTCCCATATTCGTCTGCCGGTTGTGACTGACTCTGTGAATCTTATTTCAAACACACAGGAACAACATCAACTTCCAGGTGTGGTGCCAGCGCAACATCATCGAGTATACGGATCCCTTCGACTGGAAAGGCAAATTCGCGGCCGTGATGAATATGAATAAACGCGGTTCCTCCACGTTCCAAGACTGTCTCGTGAGTTGTTCACCGACTGCGTTCTCATAACTTGGAAAAACGACTGAAACCCCGTTACAGAAAGCCTGTGCTGCTGACCCCAAGTGTCAGGGAGTCAACTGGTGGTACGGCAAAGGTCTTTGTGGATTCAATAACATGAAGCAAGGAGGTAGTTGGTTCTCCCGCGGCGGTGATTACCGAAACCCTCCTCAAGTGGCGTGGATGGACAAGAGGGTTATCGCCATGGTTGCTGTTCCTCAGCGATGACGGGCTATTGTCAAGAAACTTGGTGAGGCATACCTTTCAGATCACAGAAGGCCAAGAGCAAAGGTTGTTTCTACAGCTCATGTCCCCCTTTCTCTTGTGTCAAAGACGGTCTACTAGGGTTAAGCATCCAGTTCAATTTGCTTAAAGAATTCGCGATTGGGAGACCAGCCAATGCTTTCTTCTCGGGCTCAAAATAATGGACTGTTTCTAGTATGGACAAGTGAAGACTTTGCCTGGGTTCATCAGCCATTTAGGGTCAACAGATAGTTTCAGCTTCTGCATCAGGCCGATGGTGTCAGGGCCCAGTTCGTCGAGCAGTGATGCCCTCTTCCCAATACCGATGGCATGCTCCCCTGAGATAGTGCCCTCCATCTCCAAAGCCCTTGACATCATGTTCTTGACGACGCGCTCCGCCTTGGCCGTCTGCTCTTCGTCCGTGGGGTCGTAGAACATGGCTACATGGAAGTTTCCATCTCCCACATGACCGACGATGCTCGCGAAGATGCCCAATTCGCTGCACTCGGACTTGGAGACGTCAACGATCTCCCCCAGTCGAGACAGGGGTACTGCGACGTCGGTGGACCAAACCTGCGTGCCCTCTGGACGGATGCTGACCATGGTGAATAAAGCCTCCTTTCTCGCAGCCCAAAGGTCGTGCTGTTCTTGTTTCGAGCTTGCCGTCTGGAACGGCTCCGATGTGAATGATTTCAGAAAGCTCTGCACACGCTTGACGTCGCTCTTGATCCCGTCCGTGGTGCCGGCGAATTTGAGGAACAGAGTTGGCTTCTCTGCCCACTTGCGTTTCTTCACGGTAGCGCTGCCATGTTGATTCAAGACACGCATCTGCACGTCGTCCATGATCTCTAGTGCGGCCAGTTGCACACCGGAAGAGCGTATGAGGTTTGACGCTGCGTTTGCAGCCGCCTTGATACTAGGAAACGAGACAACTGCCACACTGGTATCCTGGGGTATTGGAGCCAGCTTGAGAGTTACTTCAGTGACTATACCAAGGGTTCCCTCCGCACCGACGAAGAGGGACGTCAGGTTGTAGCCAGCAGATGTTTTGCGTGGCCGCCGTCTTGTTTTGATGACCGTGCCATCGACAAGGACAACGGTCAGGTTGAGCACCCAATCTTTCATAGTCCCATACCGCATGGCATTGGTCCCCGAGCAGTTCGTGGAGACCATGCCGCCCACCGTTGCTGTTGGAGATGGATCCATGGGGGCAAACAGACCAGACGATGCGATCTTCGCGTTGAGATCCATCCAATTGACACCCGGTTGGACTACCACGTCCATATCATCCGGGTGAAAGGCAACAATCTGGTCCATGAACGAGGTGTCGATGCAAATCCCGGAATGCGGTTGCGAGAAGTTCCCCTCCACACTCGACCCTGCACCGAAGGGAACCATGGGCACGTTGTACCTGTTGCAGATTCGTGCGATTGTGCATACATCCTCCGTTGAACGTGGATATGCCACCGCCACCGCTCTGGATTCGGTATTGACCGTGCTCCAGTCTGAATGGCCGTGATGCTCCAACACGTCCGAGTCATATGTAACTGACTCATCGCCCAAGACGTCGGCGATCTTGCGGGCGGCTTCCAGCATTCCCTGACGATCGGCATAGCGAATTTGTCGGTTCGGTGCCCGGTCTGCCTTTTCCCACGTTGGGAGCTGCGTCGCAAAGACGGCGCCTGCTGAAAAGGTCACCAAAGCTAACAACACGGCCTTGCCATATCCTCTTTGCCGCGAGGGTTGGTCTTGCAAGCTGCTGCTTGTTTGCATTCGGCGGACTTGCCAAGAAGCTGCTTTCGTGGAATTCACGAACATGTCGTGTTCTGCGACACCGAGACGGCCGAGCGGCTTCCTTAGAAGCTGAAACATGCGTTGTCGTATCATGGCTGAATAATGTGTCGGATGCTTGAAGATGTTCTGGCCCTACCTAGTAGGAGGAAAGGGAAAGGTTGGAGTATCCCGAGATTGAGATGCGAGATGCGACAGCTTCTCTCTTTACCTTGCTAAGGCTTCTGGGAGGGAGATGTACGGTGAAGTCCTATATCACAGCATGTCATACATAGACGTACTAGGTTCTGACGCGCAATACCGAAGCCAACGCCAAAAATAACAGATCGGTTGGACAAAGGATCTCCCCGCATTTTCACCCTGATATGTAATGGTTCCTGAACTATGAAGATAATAAATAGCTTGGTACCTAGAAGTGTATAGGCCATCCATCTCGAACAAGAGCGATTAGCCGAGCTTGGCACCACCAACTTGATCAATATTTACCGACCGGCTATTCTATCCTCTGAACAGTGCGACAAGTTCTCGTGACATGTTCTCTCTCTCGCAAGTGCGCCACGAGGTAGGCCCCGTGCTTACACCCCATACCATACGTATTGATCCGCCCTCGAAATGCCAAACCGATAAGAAAGACCTGTCGGAAGCGCATCAACCGCTCGGAAATGTACCTGTTCAATTCGCCATGCAAGGTCTAACTATAGCAGCACTCCCCGAATTAGTACGTCTTGCTTCAATTAAGAAGTCTAAGATACTGAGGACTTACTGAAGTATCTGCAGTGCTTACGGGACTTATTTGGTGCTTCTTAAAATAGTGCCATACTATTCAAAGCTCCCAGCAGAGCAGTAGATGGGATAGTCCCTTCGCGAGAGCTTCGACTCACGCCTACCTAGTCAATCAGCTACTATTTCGCCCCGAGGTCTAAGAATTCTTCATCACATCGTGTTCAACAATGCCAGCTATCATGGCACGCAACATGAAGATGCTACTGGACTTGAGGTTTGTCTCATGCTAGCTTCTGATGCAAGACAGAGAGAAAAAAAGAGAGAGATCAGGATTACCGCAATGCCTTGAGGCATCTGTCCAATCCTCTGCCGAGACAGCCACAGCCGGGCTCCTCGTCTGGTTCTTCTTCAACTTGATGACCAGCAAGTCTGAGCTTACGCCTCTGGTCTGCCTGGCACTCCTTGAGGGGTCTTTTCTTTCTTCTCAACGCAGACTTGAGCTCCTTGGGACTCATGATCGGCCAGTCCTCTATGGCCGGGTCACCGCGCTCAAAGTCGAAGTTCGCGTAGGGTGGCCTCAGGAAAAGGCGCTTCTTCCCCATGATCTCCCAGGTTTCCCCATTGCTGAAGATGCAGCTCGCGCCGACGTACGTAACGTGTTCAACAACCTTGTCGTCGTAGGCGTAGGGTACGTTGAGGTATCTCCAATAGGATGTCTGCTTCCCGTCATACGACATTTTGGGTATGTGCCGAGTGCCAGGTAGTGCTGGGGGAATGCGATCATGGATCGCTCGGACAGAGGCTGCATCTCGTGGGCGTAAGATAGCCATGGCTGGGTGGATTACGGTGGTCTTTGCAGAAGTGACAAATCTAGTTGTCTCTTGCGAGAGATACATCCGCACCAGAATGAAGCCTTGGATAACAATGAATGAGGGGTTGATGATTTGTAGTTGGCTGAACCATCAGACGACTTTCGTATGAAATATCACTTGTCCATCGGGAGACCAACCCGAATGCTTGATTGTCTGTAGAGTTACATCGTCCCATCGCGATGAAGACAATAGCCAATGAGCTTCCGAGGCTCAGGCAAGGTTTGCGTAGTAGAGCGAAGGAGACAAAAGTCCTCTCGCGGATGTACGTTGGCTATTTTGCACATGCACTTTCACGGCTATCTCGGAAGCTACAGGCTATAGGTAGCCAACAGAGAGTTAGAGTCGTTGGTGGACTGTTGTTCTGCGCAGGAAGATATTCCCGACGGATTCTTGCCTGGTGAGCACGAACTTTGATATAATTCAAGAACCAACAGACTGTTACATTGCATCAATAAAATTCAAATGTCTTTCTATCTTACGGCTACAACGGCACTTTCGGAATGTGACATTATCTGTTGGTTGGCAAGTCTTTACACTGCTTAAGCTGAAAGTGTTGTGAAGACATAGTAGGGATAACAATAGTATGGCAACCTCAATCTCGGGTCTACTAAAGTACGAGAAACTGGTATAAAGAGTCGTTGGCAGATACAAGAGAACGTTCATTTTCTGTTCAAAACAAGCACTTTTATCTATCACACGATTATTAAAAGACAAAACATCTCTGAAATGGCTAAATTCTCTCAATCGTTTACAACCATCATTATTTATGCCACCTTCTGGCTGCCGTTATGGCAATGTCAGGGCTCTCCGACCTATGCTGCGCAGTACCATAGCAGCGACTTTGCACCAGAATGGACTGATCTCGGCCTCGGGCCCCAGATCGTAGCACCTGATACCCCGTATATTGCCGCAGCTGGCAAGAAGCAGCTTTATTTTCTCGATACTCGTCTGGACCCCGACTCGGCGCAGCATATCAAGAACCAGATCGAGGCAGTAGGTGTACCAAAGCCGACAGAGAGATTTGAGATCGACGAGATTGAGTGCACAGCCAAGGTAGTCGACAGCTCCACAGGGGAGACGACGTTTACCTTCGATCCGCCCTATGCAAGGGTCTTCTTCGCCAGACAGATCAACAAATACAATCCAAACATAAAGCTGCCCGAACATCCACCTGCTGGCGACTGGGTCGTGACCTACAACGATGACCCAAAGAGTTATTCCCCACGGAACCACAGCCCAGGGAACCTCTTCGAGCGGATCTACCAGTACTGTGACGACTACCCATGCGAGAGAAACGAAGACTGCCCTAGCGGCTCGTACATTGGTTACGACTACTGCTCTCGTCTTAGAGTCGATAATCAGTGTTCGGACGAGAGCGTTATTAATGGGATCGGCTCTTGCTCCAGACGTGGCTGCAATATAGCGGTTGACACTGCAAGGGAGAAAGGAGAAACGGATTCGGCGTATTATCAGAGAATGGACGAACAACATTGGGGTTAAGGAGAGCCTCCGTTGTAATGTCAGAATCGGCTAGGAAGAGAGAGCGTAGACTTGGTGAGGTGAGAGGAAGTGGCTGGCTCTGTTTCACACCTGAGGCCTTGGGTTTAGCCAGGATCAAAGAAACAGATTATCATCAATTCTGGGTCCTAGTTCGACTACAACTATATGCTCATCCTAGGATCAACATCTTTAAAGAGAAGCCTAGCTCTTTTCTCTGCTTCCGTAGGTGTAGATACGAATACAGGATGGTCAAGGGAATTGAACTTGAAAAAGGCGTAGAACTTGCATGACTCTCTGTCTCCATGATCCTGTCACTTATTGTTGGTCTCTTCCTGCCTCCTGAAGCAACTTTACAGCTGGTATCTAAAGTCCTTGTTCTCTTTCTCGGTGAGATCTTCGAGCCCATGGCTGATGCCTGGTGGACCATATGCTGTATCCCTTCGAAAGTTCTCGCGTGCCAACATGAATCGTGTAAGTTCGCAAACAACAATTGCAATGGTGAAGCAGATCATGATGCCGGTGAAGGACTCGTTGTATCCAGGTGCAAATTTGCTGCAGTCGGGAAGATGAGTCAGTGTTCTGCATGTGTACTTGAACATAAATGGGAATAAAGGGACTCACGCATCAAACAGTAGAGGACCAATGATGTTACCAAGGCAGTACGCTACGAAGATGCCAGCTGCGACGACTGACTTCTTTGTGTGGCCTGCGAAGTTGCTCGTGCCGAATGCGATAACCTGAACGTAACAAGAGCCGAAGAACGTCACGAGATAAACACCAGCAACCCGGCCACCGACGTTCGCAGGCCCCAGCTTCCAGAGCAAACAGCAGCCCACAATGACAGGCAAGCATGCAATGCTGTAGATGTGGTGCCTCATGTTCTTCAGCTTTCGACCAGCATACCCAGATCCAATGATTGTGATCAGGGCCATGGCCCCGAGGGGGATGTTCAGGAGCAGAGTGTGGAAGACGCTAAAGCCCATGCCCTTGAACACGAGCGAGGCAAAGGTATTGGAGGCACCGGCCGCAGTGCTACACAGCATGGAGAGCAGGAAGACGGACCAGAACTGGTATCCACGCAATGTTTCCCAGATTTGCGCGGGAACGAGCTTGGGGTTCTCAAAGCCGGTGTTGTTCCTCCGGAGGCGCAAGATGGCAAGCGCTCGTTCCTCTTCGGTGAGGTTCTTCGCCGTCGCTGGAGAATCGGGGAACCGCATCCAGATGATACCGGACCACACGACCGTCAAAGCGCCGGCAAAGAGGTACATGGTCTGCCAGCCGGCGAGCCCCCCCTTGGCCGTGCCAAGTCCATAGTTGATGAGCGGCGTGATGAGATTCGCACCTCCACTGCAGGAGTACCAGATGCCTGATCGGAGGACCTGTTCCTCGTTGGTATACCATTTGGCGGTGACGAGCATGAAGACAGGCGAAACACCGGACTCGATGAGGCCGAGAAAGAAGCGGTTCGTCATGAATCCGGCGTAGTTCTTGCACGCAGGGGTGCACAGGACAGTGACACCCCATAGGAAACAGATGACGGCGCATACTTTGGCGGTTGGAAATCTCTGCCCAAGGAAGGCGATCTATCAAGGTAAGACAGAAAGATTAGCAGGGGTCAACGCGCGGTAGTGCTCGACCTACGGGATAGCATCCAAGGATGAAGCCGCAATAGAAGATCAAGGTGACATTGGAGTATTTCAGGCCATCCATCAGTCCGAGATCCTCCCTGAGGCCGAAGATGGCAGCGTGTCCAATGATTGCCTTGTCATAATACTGAAGGGCGTATGTTAAGCACATCTGGTACCACGATGCCTTGGTTAGCATGGTCCCAATATCAAAAGCAATCATATTAAGTCAGTGAACAAGAAAAAGAAGAAAAAAAGACGCACCAATGGCATCAGCGACCAGTCAATCTTCCTGATGAGTTTCTTCTCTGCATGCGGATCAAGCTCCTCACCCTCATGGGCAGCGGCGAGTTTGAGAGCAGTGGTGTAGAGGTTGGGCTCCTTCATGGCTACAATGTTCCCATCTTCGACGCTCATCTGCTCGATGGGTTTCTTGTCCTCTTGCTTAGGAGCCATAGTCAAGACTGAATGGTCTCAGGAGGGGTGTGCAATGAGTACAAGCAGTACAATCGGGAAGAGTTGAGGGTTTTGGAGGGTTCACGATATTGGTGCGCCAGTGATTGGTGAACAGGCTCAATTCGCAAGCATCGTAACTCTCTGGTTGTAGAGATCACGGCTCATTCATAAGCCTTTTTCTTCCCGCTTATCTTCTGCTTTTCCGCCGTATCTGCACATTGTCGCGGGGAAGTGGAGTTGGCGTAGCAGTGGCTTGAGATGGTTTGAGGTTTGAAATGGAATGGAGTGAATGGAACAGTGGTTTTGGTTTATCTAAACTTGGGTTTCAGGGAGAGAAAAAAACCCCAGAACGATGGTGAACCCGCTCGGCTATTTTCTCACCTTCACCCCCACCCACAACAAACAACAACAACCGAGCACTGGTACGATCGGGATTGTCGTTTAATGCGTGCTCAGCATGG
The DNA here is from genome assembly GCA_008271525.1 of Sarocladium brachiariae. NCBI lineage: Eukaryota > Fungi > Ascomycota > Sordariomycetes > Hypocreales > Sarocladiaceae > Sarocladium > Sarocladium brachiariae. The sequence continues at coordinate 135,876 of RQPE01000012.1, read as the reverse complement.
TGTCTGATGATGCATCATCACCTCCATCGGGGAATGATGCTCCTCATGGCTATACACCTAGCCCAGGCCGATCACGCGCTGGATGTTGGACGTGTCGGGAGAAGAAGGTGAAATGCGACGAGGAGCGACCGCGTTGCCTCAGATGCCTGCGTTTGAACCGACACTGCGATTATGAGCCCAGGGCACGAAAAGTCTATACCCGAAGACAGGCCCAGAAGCAAAAGCAGCATCATCTCGAAGCCCATGGTGGTGGAGTTGAGGCTCAGCAAAACTCAAGTCTGCCCACGTTACCTTCACCATCATCACACACATGGTCCCAGGCTGTCTTGACATCACCACCCCTTACGTCGACAGCGAGGAGAGAGTCTCCACCCCGGAACCAGTCACACGCTTCAACACCGCGGATCTCCGAGTCGGAAGGTCGGCCATCGAGTGGCATTACTCCGATTCTTCATGATGCGGATCTCCGCTCTGCCGACGAGCTGTCGGAGGCCTGTTCCGGGATCCTGCAGCCTTCCGACCACGAGGCCATCTCATGCTTTCGCTTCATTCTAGGCCCTTCCATTGACCGCAAAACGCCCGAGGCAACGGTCCTCGCCAACATGTGGGAGTTGGCACGCGAGAGCTGCATGGTTCTGCACATGATCTGCGCGTTGGGTGCGCAGCATCTGTGCTACGAGAGACGGAACAACCCGAACCGTGAATCAGAACGGAACTCTCGCCAGGTCCGCGCCGCAGAGCACTATGGATCCTCTCTGCGGCTTCTCGCAGTGGCTGCTGATGTGGACGGCGGCGGGACGAAGGAACTTGACCCGATCCTGGCCACGCTCTGGCTCATGCTTGAGTATGAGCAACGTTTCGGGGATGGTTCTGGTTCTGGATTAACCACACACCTCAGGGGTGCCGCGTCTATTCTTCAAGTGCGACTCTACAAGCTCCGGGATACTATGGAGAAGAGACGAGAGTGTGTCTGGCACGAGGAAGATATGAACACAACCGGGGTTCTCCAAGTCGCTGAGGCCATCGAGAAGCCATGGGCTATTTCCGATTTCGCCTCTCGCATTGTTGTTTGGATATCTTACAAAGACGGTGCTGCGGCTCTGAACGGATTCGGAGGGTTCTTCAATGAAGCAGTCGGCGTAGCCATGACTGACCTCACGGATGACTATACGACATCGCTGGCAGAAGGATTCAGCGTGCTGCACCGCCGCGCAGATAGAGCATACAGCCTGAACTGGCCTCCTGGGCGGCCACAAGCACAACTGATGGAGGACATACATAGTCGACCGCTGTTTCATCTCTACGGCAGCACCGGCCAGATCCGATTCCTGATCTCGAGGATGCTGGATTATCGGGACGCAAACGAACTTGCTCGTTTTGAGCAGTCGCGTCGGGAACTGGGATCCTTTCTGAATGACCTCAGTGATCATTATGCCGAGTTCATCGACGTGGCCCATACATTGACCCTCACTTCCGACGAACCCCATCGCGCCTTCATGGTCAACATGAGAGTCGTGTGTGCTCACTACCACGCAGCGGTGCTCTGCTTCCTCCGCGTCATACGCCAAGCTGCGCCCCTCCACATGCGACAGAGGGAGGCACTTAGTCGCATCATGAACATCTGCCACCAGGCACATGCAGACTCTGGCGAGGGTGCCGCTGCTGCGCTCGCGTGGCCCATGTTCGTGGCGGCAATGGAGTCCGACGACGCTCTGCATCGGACCTGGGTCATGGAGCGGTACGAGGAACTGTGTGAGCGTGGAGAGAACTATCGCCGAGCCTCGCTAGCACTGAAAATAGCGTTCACGACGCAGAGATACCACGAAAGGCGAGTGGATTTAATGGATCTGCTTCGGAAGACCAACCGAACCAATAGGTTCCTGATATGAGGCTCGATCTCATCTCGTGCCGATATCTCTGCATTGTGAAGCAACTTGACTATGACGAACCGGTGGAGTTGATCATCTAAACCTTAGAGGGGGGGTGGAGTTCAGATTTGCCGAGCTCGGCTATTTCTATTCCCAGCTACCCCAAACGCAACCAACCAACCAACGTTACCTTGGTTCTGCGATGTCACTGCTCCATCAGCGGCGGTTGTAAAAGAAAAAGCAACAACATGGAGCTAGTGAATCGTTGTCTGTTTCCTTACTTTATATTCAGATCTGGGCTTTCTGTGTTGCACTTGAAATGCCAACGGCTTTTGAACGCTTGAATCACACCGAACCGTTGCGACGACTTACAACTTTGGCTAGAGAGACTTGAACCTACACGATCTTCCACATTTACGATCTTTAGCCTCCCCTACTATTAATCTCAGTGTATATCATGGGCTCTGGAACGCCATTTCGGGACAATCTGCCCGGTCCTGCGAAGAGAGTCGCGTCAGAGAAGCAGGACGTTTGGTCCATGATCAACGAAGCAGCCGCAAAGTCGCCCATCCAGCCGATTGTGAACCTGGGCCAAGGGTTCTTCGGGTACAACCCCCCTGAGTTCATCATAGAGGCCGCTCGCGATGCCCTCCTCCGAGTCGACTGCAATCAGTACGCCCCGACCAAGGGCAAGGCGAGCTTGAAGAAGGCCGTGGCAGAGCATTACGGTACCCGATTGGGCAGACACATCGACGCCGATACCGAAGTTGCGGTGACCACGGGAGCAAACGAGGGCATTCTGAGCGCGTTGATGGCCTTTGTCGAGCCAGGCGACGAGGTTGTCGTGTTCGAGCCCTTCTTTGACCAGTACATCAGCAACATTGAGATGGCGGGCGGCATAGTTCGTTACGTGCCATTGCACCCGCCTGCTCGAGGCGACATCGAGACAACATCTTCTGGCGACTGGGATATTGACATGGCCGCGCTCGCGTCCACGATCAACACGCGGACGAAGATGATTATCATCAACAACCCTCACAACCCTGTCGGCAAGGTCTTTACCACAGAAGAGCTCCAAGCCGTAGCCCAGCTTGCGATTCGTCACAATGCACTCATCATCAGTGACGAAGTGTACGACAGCTTATACTACACCTCCTCATTCACTCGCACGGCCGCCTTATCACCAGAAGTGTACAGCCGCACGTTGACCGTATGTAGTGCTGGCAAGACCTTCTACGCAACGGGGTGGCGCGTGGGATTTCTGATCGGCCCTCCTCACTTGATCAAATACGTAAGCGCAGCGCACACCAGGATCTGCTACACATCGCCGAGTCCCCTCCAGGAGGCGTGCGCAGTCGGGTTCCGCGAAGCCGAGAAGCACGGGTTCTGGGAACAGTCGAAGCAGAGCATGATGTCCAAGATTTCAAGATTCTGCGCGGTCTGCGACGAGCTGGGACTGCCGTACTCGAAGCCAGACGGGGGCTACTTCGTCATGGTGTGCTTCGCCAAGGTGAAGCTGCCCGAGGCGTACAGCTACCCGGCTGCCATCGCGAGTCGCCCTAGGGACTTCAAGCTGGCGTACTTCCTGATCATGGAGCTGGGGCTGGCGGCGATCCCGCCGAGTGAATTCTACACGCCGCAGAATCAGCAGAGCGTGGAGAATTGGCTACGCTTCGCTATATGCAAGGAGGACGGTGTTCTGGAAGAAGCCAAAGAGAGGCTGAGGGGGGTCAGGAGGTGGTTTTGACAGCGATGCGGTCCAAGCCAACTTTCAAGATGAGGTTGGTCCGTGTGTAATTTTGATGATACTAGCACGAAATTCTGACAAGGCGTTCAAAGCTTTCCAAGGCGTTATGATCAATGAGGAACAGCTCAATGACAAATTTACCGACCCTTATTCACAGATGAAAAATTTACGACTGTGGATAACTGCAAAGTTTCCGTGAGGACGTGCTGATGAGCAAGTCAAAGAATCTGTAGAGCTTTCATCATGCGGCTCGTTATACTTGCTGGGGCCTCATATTGTGCAGAACAATCCAAGGCTCTTATCAACGAGGCCCTAATGAGTGTCTCACACATGATTCCGAGCCCAGGACTTTATTGACTCGTGTAAGTGTAGACAAGGTTGCCTGCAAACCTCTCTCTTTAGTCAGCCTGTGCTGCGCCGTTTGCCCGCAGCGCATTCGCATCTTCTCTCTCGAACAGGCAGGTATTAAGCTTATATTCCCCCCTCCCTGCATCAAGACATGTCACTCGCAAGAGACAAATCCTATTAGTGGAGATGTACTCAATCGAGAAGGCAGAAGGACTGACAACCCATGCAACGCGGGCAGAAGAGTGGGTGTAGGACTGAACCTTGGCCGTGGAGGCCTCTATAAAAATTGGAACACCATCTGAACAAGATACTCACGTTTTGATTTCCTCAATCACAAGCTGACTGACCTTTCGTATTTATCTGGTTTTGAAAGGGAGAAAAGAGAATGAGGTTCACTTTACTATTATCTTCTGCATACGCCCTCGGGGTGTTGGGCGCGTCGACTTGCTCAGATGGCATGACGATCAAGACAAACACGGGCACTTACACCGGCATCATCGACGACAAGTTCCCCAACACCCGTCAATGGCGATCCATTCCCTTCTCGCAGCCTCCCGTCGGCTCGCGCCGCTGGCTGCCACCGCAAGAGCTCCCACCGAGCGACGAGCATCGGTACTCTTCGCGGTTCCCGGCCTCTTGCGCTCAATTCGTCACGGCAGACGTGGGCATGTACTTTTGGGCGTCAGACCTGACTCGTGGCAACCTCATCTACAACGGCGCGCAGAATGATTCTTCAGGTCTCGTCGCCGAGGCCTCTTCCGAGGATTGCCTGCACCTGGCCGTCTGGGCGCCTGCTGCGGACGTGCCTGTTCCCGAGGTGGGTTTTCCCGTGCTGTTCTTCATGACCGGAGGCGGGTTCATCCTCGGTGGCGTGGACATCCCCTGGCAGATGCCCACGGGCTGGGTAGAGCGGTCGCAGTCACACATCGTCGTGGCGATCAACTACCGTCTCGGCATCTTCGGCTTCCCCAACGCGCGTGGTCTGGCGAGCGAGGACTTCAGCCAGAACCTGGCGATCCTCGATCAGCGCATGGCGCTCGAGTGGGTGCGCGACAACATCGCGGCCTTTGGCGGGAACCCGCAGCGCATCACGCAATGGGGAAGATCTGCCGGTGCGCTGTCGGCAGATGTCCATGCTTATGCGTATCACGAGGATCCCATCGCCCAGGGCTACTGGGTGCAGTCAGGATCTGCTGCTGGCAATGCCTACATCGACGACAAGACGTACTCCAACTTCAGCTTCGTCGCTAAGGAGCTCGGCTGCGGTGCACCCTGCAATAAAGCTGCTGACGATGATGAAGCAGCGCTGGCAGCGGCGAAATTCGAGCTCGACTGCATGCGGCAGATCCCGTTCGCGCAGATTGTCAATTTCATCGGTCAGTACACCGATCGTCACCAAGAGCCGTCGATCGCCTTCTCAGTTACTCTCGACGAGAAGACCATCTTCAGCGACTACTACGCGCGAGGAGAGGCCGGACTGGTCGCGCACCGGCCGGTGATCGTGTCGACGACGGCCAACGAGTTCGGTTCCCTCTTCCCCTGGCCGACGAAGAACTGGACCGAGGGTCCGCCGCAGGACGAAGTCGACGAGTACAACATCCAGCTCTCCTGCAAGGCGTACAACCTCACCAAGATGCGCAACCTGATTGACGTGCCGGTGTTCCGCTTCCAGTACGCAGGCATCTTCCCGAACCTCAACGTGTACGACTGGCTGGGCGCGTACCACGCGAGCGACATCCCCGCGTCTTTCGGGACCTATCACTTGATGGACTTCATCGCTCCGTCCACCCAGCTCCAGGAGGACACGAGCCGGGCCATGCAGGACTATGTGCTGGCCTTTGTCAAGGATCCGTATGAGGGACCGCAGATGGAGTTCGGATGGCAGCCGCAGGACACGAGCTTGGAGAATGGCGGTGTAGTTATGAGGCTTGGCGCTGGTGGGAAAGCCGTGCAGTTCATCGACGGTGTTGAGATTGACGGGGTCTGTGATGGCAAAGGTGAGTACGATTCGTTCCCGGAGTGAGGATTCTTGGTAGTCAGAATAAACAAGGAGAAAAGGGGGACAATCACACTGCATATCCTCCGCGGGCAGCGATGCGGAATTTCAAGATAGAGTGAGAGAGTGAGAGAGAGAGAGAGAGATCTGGGTAGGCATCAATTGGTCATTAATGTTCATTTTCATTGAACAAAGGTTTTATACATAGAACTAGAACTTGTCCTGGTTCGCATTTGACATGAGCATCTTGTTGTCAGGCTTGTACTTCTTCGACACCAGGCGGACGTTGTACTCGACATCCAGGATGGCACCGTTGGGCTCGTCCTTGATGGGCTTGAAATCCAGCAGGAGATCATCCTTGACGGCGAACACGGTATCGGTCTCGAGGTAAGGATCATCGTTGGGGTACAGCTGGGCAGTGACGCCGACGTAGTCGTCGTGGGTGACCATCATGTGGATGTGGGCGGGACGGTAAGGATGGCGACCCATGACCTCGAGAAGCTTGGCCGAGGGACCGGTGGTCTCGATGGCGTACTCGGTGGGCTTGAGGCAGTAGAACCAGAACTTGCCCTCCTCGTTGGTGCGGAACTTGCCGCGGAGGTTGTGGCGGGTCTGGTTCTCCGGGTCGAAGACATCGTATTTGCCGTTGGTGCTGGCCTGCCACATGTCGAACACGGCGTTGGGGATGCCCTTGCCGGTGTCGACGTCGATGATCTGGCCGTGGAAGTACGTGAGCTCGCCGTCCTTGGGCATGTCCTGGACGACGCTGGCGCCGAGCTCACGGAACGGCGTCTCGGGAGACCAGAAAGGTCCGAGGATGGCTGAGGAGGTGGGCTTCTTGCCATCCTCGGTCTGGATTGTGTGGTTGATCTCATCGACAAGGCTGTGTGTGAGTGAAGGCAAATGAGGTCAGTGATTTGTGTCCTTTGGTACATTTTCTTTTCTTGGTTGTTGGTCGTAGTGAAAAGGCAAAGGAGTGAAACTCACGATTCAATGCCGAGAATGTCGCATACTCGCCACGCCTCGTTGCGGTTCTTCTTGTAAGCCTGGCCGAGAGAGTTGACGTAGTTGACACCCCAGACCCATTCGTCCTGAGTGAGCTCGACTTCACGGCAGAAGTCGTGCATGTGCTTGATGAGAGAGGTGAGGATCTCGCGTGCCCTGGGTTCGGTCTCGGGGCTCATCAAATCAATGACGCGCTGTGTGAAGTGAGGGTCGAACTTGCTGTTGGCAGCATTGCCGTTGGTTTGGCTAGCCATCTTGAGTGACTTGAGTGATTGTGAATGTGGTGAGGAGAGGACGTCAGGAGGGTTTTCGTCAGAGAAGCTGGCCTAGTTGTATGGAGTTGGGAAGAGGAAACTAATCGACAGGAGACACACACACAAGGATAGGGAGGAAAGGTACGAGAAGATGGAGCAGAGGAAAATGGCCCTCGGTGGGTGGGCTTTCAGAAGAATTTATTATATTTTTCCCCAAGCCAACATAAGTAGGGGACCCTGCTTCTGGGAAATCCGGCGACCGAGAACTCGACCGGTTGGTTCCGCCCAAGGTGGCGCTGGGATCGTGGGCACGAATCACAGGACAGGGAGATAAACACGGCAAGGCCAGCGGCAACGAGAGCGGGAAAAGACACGGCAGTGTCTTCGATGCGTAGGAGAGGAGGGTAGACCGTAGTAAGATGCGCATCGAACGGTGCAGCACGCTTGTCCCACAGAGGGGATGGATCATGGAGGGGATGGAATGGCCGATGACGGGGAAGAGGGGGAGGGGCAGGCCTTTCTGCTGCTGCCACTGCTTGCTACTGCTGCTAGGTAGGCTGGAGAAAGGTTAGCGCGGGGGGGATTAAAGTGGCGCGAGCCTCAGCTGACGGAACGGGATGGTAGAGCGGCTAAGGAAATATCCATCCCTTTCTTACTGACTCGGTGGTGGTAGTGGTGGTCATAGTTGATGCTATAGGGGCTCACAGCAGGCCTACTCGTTGCTACAGGCAAGGCGCCAGATGGTACTTACTACACTAAACTGCCCAGGCTGCTTGCTGGACTTGTAGTTCCGGCGGCTGGAAGAGGCCAAGCCTCAACGCCCAGAACCTGGGGCTCACTGGCAACGAGGTCCGCCCGAGGTCTGGAATCTCTCAGAGGGATGCTCCAACACCAACAAGGTGCCACCACAACCTGCTGTCCATACTTACTCCCTTTACTTGCCGACACACAATCCGTCGCAACGGTCGAGTGGCTGGCACACACCATGCGGAATTCCCGAGTCCCCAGTAACAGACACCTCGGTGACCGAGTCGTGGTTTCGCCGGCCGTGTTTCCTGTCTCCCGGCTTCACGACTCGGGGTTGGTTTGATTCGATCTGATTAGATGCCTGCGGACGACTACTGCCGCCTTTTTGACATCTTTGACCTCTTTGTGAACTGGATTAGCTCATCGACTGACTGGTCTTACATGAATCGCCAACTTGAGTTTGTAGAGCTCGTAGCTTTAAGTTTTTACTTGTGAGTGCCTACACTACTTGAGTTACCTACAATGATACTCGTTCACATATTTCCATTGTTGTTGCCAAGGTCAAGACTTTCTTATGCCTACCTTCACATGGCAACTGGCGCTTTGGTAGGCTTCTCTGAGGCCAACACATCTGACCCTTGTATCAAGTTATAGCTTTCTCTTCGTCTATTACATGTGACCTCCATGAATCGAACTCTTGATACTGGCTTCCATCCCATCAGAAGCACAACGGGGTGAGGTTGTACAATTCAGTGCCGCTAAATCAGGTATCTTCTCATTTCTCCTCTACTGGATTAGGTATCTTCTCAACTTTACTGGACTGTGACCGTCTCTTGCTCACACGATCATTGCGCCGTCTGGGTCTGATCACTGTCAAGTGTATATGGTGTGAGAGTAACGGCCTCGCCTGAAGCCAGCGACTGCTTGACGGCCTCGCAGACCACGACGGCTGCGAGTCCCGATTGAGCTGAGCAGTTCGGCTCCTCCTCTCCTCGGACAACTTTGACAAAGTGACTGAGCTGGCGATCGAACGGGATCCCAGCTTCGACCGCCAGCTTCTGTTGCTCCATCGGTCCGCCCCAGTCCTTCACCTCCTGTCCGTCGTAGGACCACCTGGTCATGTCCGGCACGCTCAGCGTCGCTCGACTGCCCATGATCCGGTAGCAATCCTGTCCACTCGGGTAGATGTTTGGGTTCTCGCTCGTGCCCATCTCGAAAGAGTACGGTGACGGCACGTTGTCGCTGAGAAGCACCGTTGCCACGACGCCGGACTGGAAACGCAAGATGATTGCTGCACCCTCCTCAGCTGAAAAGCCGCGTCGAGAGATGGTCTTCTCGGTCTGAATGCGTGCGATGGGTCCGAAGAAATGGTGGAAGAGGTCAATCTCGTGAATCAGATTGATCCAGACTGGTCCGGCTGTGGCCTGTTGGCGCCATTCGGCGTCGAAGTACCCAGGCGGTTTCTGCAGTGCCCATAATGCGTTGACGGCAACAATTGTTCCGAGAGAGCCTTCTTCCAACGCCTTTTTGACGGCAATCACATAGGAGTTGAATCGTCTGTGATGACCAACGAGAGTTTTGACTCCCCTTTCAGCCTCGGCAGCTTGCAGCTCAGCGACTAGCAATGCGCCATCTTTTGTATCAGGACATAAGGGCTTCTCTACGAGTAGATGGACCCCAGCGGTCGCGAGGCTCCTGGCTGTACTAGCATGGGTGTGGTTCGGTGTACAGATGATGGCGGCATCGACACGAGTTGGCGATGCCAGGAGGGTTTCCACTGTTGCATAGACTGGAACGCCAAGTTTCTCTGCCTCTGGCGATACTGCTGGGTTGGGATCAACGAGGGCCACCAGTTCCGTGTCTGCGTTCGATACGACGCTTCTAACATGCGCAGGTCCAATCAGGCCGTACCCAATCACCACCACGCGGATCTTTGCCAGGCTCGGAGCAGAATCTGAAGCCATTATTCAGACGGGTGATAATGCGCCTGTCTCTTGATGAACAAGTCTCCACGACTGGCACTGAAGTAGTGAATTGCCGAAGCCAAGCCTTCACTTGGTACGTAGTAGCACCCTACGTCTTCGTAATCTTACAATCACGTTTATATCTCCGGCTCATCAAGATCAAGATCTGGCATGTAGTCCAAGGCAAAACCCTGCCTCGCGCTCAGACGATGCAAATGCTTGAAGTCGCATGTTCTCTCACTCCAACTCGCTAGCTTGGTCTGTCGCGCCAAAGCGAATATCCGGGGACGACACACGGTTTCTGGGGATGCGTGGGGCAGGCTAAGCAATACTCCAGACCAGCGAGACTGCCCCATCTTGTGAACAATGTGTAGGTTTGATGGAGAAAGCTAGGTGAATAGAAATTTGTCTGCTTAAGAATATGCTATAATTATACATTGATTAGATAGTAGGGTTTGGCAGCAAATGGAGAGTCTACTGAAAATCGTATGAATGTGGAAGTAGATGGTGTCAAAGTTGCCATGAGGAATGGACGGGTTACCAGTACTCACCCACTCACTCAATACCTACTTAACTAGGTAGGTAGTGACGTCCTCTTCGATTTGTGCTATCGTCCTTGCGAAATCTCGTCTCGTTCATATTGTGGACAATCTTGCAATGTCCCAGGGATACGAAAGCCTAGACTTTATTGCTGACCCCTTCTTGCATAGCAAGGGTTTATGCTGAGGAGCCTTTGTCTTATGGTGTGATATCCCAACTATTTCTTTAAGCTTCCCGGAATCTAAGCTCTGGTGAAGCACTAGCTCGACCCGAATACCTGGGACTACAAACCGGGTGCTACTCATCTTCCCGTCCTGTGGGAAGCCATTCGGCATGAGCGACGCGAGAGCACAGTATTCGGTATTCTTCTCTCTTGATCACCGGCCATTCGGTCCTTGGCTGACGGGGCTCAAGGCTGACTACATGACTGATGGCTGGCAAACATCTGGAAGGAAAACATGGAATTCCCTTTCCACATTAGAGCAGCACTCAATGATTAGAAATGCCGTGGTAGCACCTGTGGGAGTGGGATGTCCGATGCCTGAATACCCGCCAAGCTGCTCCGCGTTACGTTACTTGGGCTCACTGGTAACGTAATATGCATTCAGATTTGTTGCCTGATGAGGATTGAATCGAATACGACACATCCTCCATGTCTGCGAAACGGCTTTGCTCAAGTAACTGATGAGCTCGGGCAAGGTGACTGCTGGATAATGAGAAGAAAACAGGGACACCCTGTGCGTGGATAAGATCTAGATTATGACTAGAGTAAACTCGAAACTGTCTGCGAATACGATCGCCAAGATTCAGAAGCTTGACGACACAAGCCGATAGGTGTCCAGCGATACACGCTGCCCGCACTTTGGTATTTAGATAAGCCCTTACTTATGCATTCCTTCTTCTGAACATTCGTGCGCCAAGTTGCAGCCCGTACGCCTGGTCCTGTGAGCATGAGCGCTCTACGCCAAGCTCCATCGAATCTCTGCCCCCCTCCCGAGTTGCATGCGTCGGTGAGGGCAGTTGGTATAAATCAATGAGTGCCACAATTGTGGCTTGACAAAAGAAAACGACATTATGTGTACACTTTGCAGCCGAGTCACCGTACTGGAAATCCATGTGACAGTGGTGAAGTATCGAGTATGTATAGGGAAAAGTGAGAGTCCCGGACCCTCGGGTGTCAGCAACTTCCCCTAGGCTAAGTAAGACATAGACCGGCTTTATTGATCTTGTCCCGGGTATCGCTAGGGTTTTCTGTCTTCGCCGGATCTTGTGTGCGTCAACAAGTCAATCGAATAGGCTAGACAGACTGATAGAGGAGTAGCGGCTCGCCAACGTTTTCGATTTCGGGAATTGTGCACTTTAGGTCAAAAGCTTTCGAGAGAACGATTTTGAAGATCTACCTCTTGGTTAGGCAAAGCTCTAGGCTCGGATTCAGGGAGCAGGGGCATACCTTCTGGACGTTGATGCTGTGGCTCGTACTCGAGAAGATCAGGCTTGCACGCATAGCCTTTGCGAAACGCCGTGCCTGCGAAATATCAGCCATGGATGTATGGAGTGAAAAAAAAAAGGAACATTTCGGTCCTACCTGGTTCGAGATCTCCTCCTGATCTTGAGGGGGGAAGTTCACGAAATGATCATATTTCGTGCCAACAAGGATAGGGATCGCAGTCTTGTTGAACCCTCTGCCCTGACGGTACCACTCCTTGATGCTGTTCAAGGTGCTCTTCCTTGTCAGATCAAACATGAAGAGGATCGCAACAGCGTCATTGCACACCAATGGGAGCATATTGACGAACTCGCGTTGACCACCCAGATCCCAAATGGAGAAGGTGATCTCTGTGTTTCGGATGGAAATAGTCTTTTCCATGAAGTTCACACCAAGCGTCTGGATGTAGTCCTCATCCCAGCTGCCTTCCACGTATTTGACCATGAGTGATGTCTTGCCAATCTGGGCATCACCGACCATGCCGACTTTGATGACAACATGATTACGGCCGTTCTGCGGTTCGCTCGTCGCTTGTCTCTGGTCAGGATAGGGCTGTGGGTTCGAAAGACCACTTGCTGGTCTTGATAGTGATGGGTTGTTCGGGACGGGAGGTGTGTAGCGGGCGTTCGGATCCTCGTCGGCGCGTGGGCTGTTTGAAAGTCCCTGATCGAGAGATTGGCTCTGTTGATGGCGAAAGCCATTGTTGTTTGATACGTGAGGGGAGCCTTCAATGCCACCCAGGGTATCATCATGGCCTTCCTGCGGCTGCTGGGCTGGCGTATCGATATCCATGGCTTTTCAGATCTGAAGGATTTTGAGAAGGACAAGATTTCGCCAAGTTGATTGCGTCAGTCAACGAAGAGAGCAAGAATCACCAAGGACTCCGCGAGAAGGTACGAGAGAAATTGTCGGATGGGACAATATATGCTTGCAGAGGGGCCGTCAGCTTGAGATAGGCATCAGACCGGCACTTGGAAGTTGAGTGTTCTAGTTGATCGATGGGCTGGGCTGCTGCGACGCAATCTCCTCCTTCGACACACGACTATTCGAAGATGGGTTGGTTATGGGCGTGACGAGACAATGAGGCCGAGTCAAAGAAGTGCAGTCGAGAATGAGGCTTTGATCAAGAGGAGGGGTGATAATGCAACTCAGACTCAGGTTGGCTCGGTTCGACACGACGCCAGCTTGCGGTGTTGTGGAACCAGCACAAGGGGGAGGTGTATTTGGCGTCAACAGTGCCTCGATAGCGGAAGTCTCCCCTGGAGCTTGCTGTACCTTAGCGCTGAGCAGCAGTTGCTGGTGCTGTTGCGTGTCGATCAATGGGCGAACCGAAATACACAAGTCCAAGACAAGTGTCGAGCTTACAGGCCAATCACATGCAGGGTTGAGCACGCGGCACGAATTTTCGCAACAACCGCGTTCTGTGGCACCACCATGTGGCGCATGGGCAAATCGGGACAGCATTGTCCAGCGCCACGACTGCCACACGGTAGGTGATTACTAAATGGTCCTATATACAAGTAGATGCATGATTGGTCAAGGCCCTCTTGGGCTTAACTTGCTTGTTATGCCGGAGCTCGTACGGATCACCTAAAATTTACATCATGATATGCTGTATCCCGTCCCTACCTCTTGCTATGACACTAACTGTCTGCTCCACTAACGAGTTGCATGGCCTGATGTGGGTTGGAGTCCAGCTGACTAAGGCAAGTTTTGGTCTAATGATCGGTTTACCACGCCGGCTACCGCATCTGCTACCCTCCGATTCGGCTTAAAGTGAAGCGTAGTCGGGCGACCTTGCCTTATCTTTTTCCTGTCCCGCGTCAACATTTTGTGAAGCGTGAACCTCGACACATCTCCCCTCCTCTCCTACCATCCTTCCGGCACTCGACACAATGGCCTCTTTCACCACGACCCTCCGCGCTATGCGCCCTGCCGTTATGCGCATTGCTCCCCGAGCTGCGCCCGTTGCCCGTGTCCCATTCCGCAGCTTCTCCGCAACCCGCCTCGGTATGCATGGCCTCTGACGGTGTAGATTTTGAAGCACGCATCAATTGACTCTTGCCAGGCCTTGCCCGCAGGTACACCAAGGACCATGAGTGGGTCGACCTCTCTGCCGATGGTAAATCTGGCGTCGTTGGCATCTCCGAGTACGCTGCCGAACAGCTCGGCGACGTTGTCTATGTCGAGCTTCCCGAGGATGGCGGCGACTGGCTCGAGCAGGGTGACACTCTCGGTGCTGTCGAGTCTGTCAAGAGCGCCAGCGACATCAACGCCCCGATTCGCTGCAAGGTAACCGGCGTTAATGAGCTCCTCGAGGAGAAGCCTGCCACCATCAACCGCGTTCCCGAGGATGACAGCAACGGTGGCGGCTGGATCAGCAAGATTGAGGTCGATGAGGAGGGTGCTAAGCAGTACGAGGGACTGATGGATGCCGAGGCATACAAGGCCTTCATTAGCGAGTAAAATGGGTTCGGATTGACTAGTCCCGGATATCAAAAGGCATTGGGTCGGAAACAAATTGTGGATGGACACAGTTCAACCTGGGATCACATGGAAGAAGACGAAGCTGATTCAACTATGTATCATACAAGACCAACATACACCCCCGCATTGCGAGAGAAGAGGTGAATTGATCATGTCAACACCCGTGTCGACGTTGGCAAAGAAAGTATCCCATATCATCGCCATGTCTGTAGAGAGTGGGGTGATTCGATATCATCTACCCCCGTTTATTTGCATCATTTTCTCATCTTGATGAGGCCATCGTAGTCTAGTCCTTTTTTTCAGCCTGTGGCCTAACAGAATTGATCTCGTCAAGAATCTTGTCGGCACCCTTGCTGACCAAGTCCAGCGCTACCCGCTTTCCAAACTCCTCCGCTGCTTCAGGCGAAGACACCGCTTCAGTCATGTCAGAGTCTACCGCCTCGGTTCCCTGCACGTTCACTACTGTCGCTCTGACGCGGAGTTTGTTGTCAACCCACTGAGTCTCGACCCCAATAGGCACGCTGCAGCCGCCCTCGAGGGTGCGCATAAGGCTTCGCTCAACAACACAAGCAATGGTAAGTTGGGGTTCCTCGAGCTTCTTCAGCAGGTCCAGTACCCTTTTGTCGTCCTTTCGGCATTCGATACCGATTGCACCTTGCCCGACGGCGTGCAGAATGCCACCGTTGTCGTAGTCGAGGAATTGTGAGATGTGATCGTTCAGGCCCATCCTCTGGAGTCCAGCTGCCGCGAGGATGATGCCAGTAAGTTCCGGGTCATCATTCAGCTTCTTGAGTCGGGTCTGAATGTTTCCGCGGTGGTCTTTGAACTTGATGTTGGGGTATCGGCGGGCGAGCTGGGCTATTCTGCGAACACTGCTGGTGCCAATTACACTCCCAGCCGGCAGATCTGCCAGACACTTCCAGCCGTGCTTAGCGACCAGTTCCTTTTTGAGGACCAAGGTGTCACGTGGATCCTCCCTGGAGAAGACACATCCCAGAACGCAGCCCTCTGGGAGCTCGGTGGGCATGTCCTTGAGAGAGTGTACAACAATATCGGTCTCCTTGGCCATGAGCTTCTCCTCCAGCTGGGTGGTCCAAAGGCCTTTGCCACCGAAGTTGTAGAGGGCAGTGATCTGATCACGATCCCCTGTGGTGGTCATGCCGTGAATTGGGAAGCTGTGATCCGGGTACAGCTTCTGAAGTGCCGAGACGACAATTTCAGCCTGAGCCATGGCAAGAGGTGATTCACGAGTGCCCACACCAACTGTGAGGTTCTCAGCCTCCGTCTCCGTGGTAGGTGCCATGATGATGATCCGATCTCCTGCCGGTAGATTTTTCCCTCCGGTGTTTGTGAAATGGGAGCGAGGGGACCTTGAGTGATTGAACTGAAGGGTGATTCTGATTGCAGTGAAAGATTGTTCCCTCACTGTGGTGCTGCTGGAACGGATAGAGGGGCAGCAGTGCCGGGAGCTCCATTGGCGGGGCAGTCGTCGTTGGAGGTTGGCTGACGGCCAGAAGAATTGACAATGGCATTTGGACTAATCGGGTTAGCGCTCTCGCCGCCCAGTGTTCAGGCTCCAGCGCAGACTCACCACCACCTGAGGCCTTGGCTAAGCACCACTAATTACGCATGAAAGAACGTCGCGAAAGGGCGTACTGGCATACTGGCACGGTAACGCGTGGCTGGTGGTGCTGTTCGAACTAGCACTGATGATTTCCCCCTATGGATGACTCTTTCTGCATGAAAAAGTGTTTGCCTAGTGTTGCCAAAGTTCGGTTGAGGTGCGGTTATGTGAAGATGGCCAACGACTCAACGCTGGAAGCGTTGCCAGATCATGGATGCTCCTGAGTCCTGAAACCCCTCCCATTGGATTGCCTCCTTCTGGGAACCGATGTTTCTCTATCTAAAAACTCGATTCAACGGTCTATGAGATCCGTAAGCCTATTGAAGAGGATCTGTTTCTAAGTGATGGGTTAAGATATTTCCATGCTGATGAGAATGCGGCTCTAGACGCAGGCGCATCAAGGGAGATTCTGGATTCGGACCTCATCAGTCACGCTAAGCATTCACATGAGGGCCTCTCATTCATCCAGGCACCTATTGACGAGTTTGTGTTGGAAGGGCCACAAGGTACGCACGCTTAGGCTAAAACCAGCAAGGGTTTGACAAGAAAGCCAAGGAACGGTATACGAGGATTCATGCCGAATCAGTGATCAGCATATGATGAAAATAGCGATACGGACACAGGTGATGGATCAAATGGAATCAATCGTAGATCGGCATGAGAGACCATTGACTGCAACATGTCATTCTTACTTGTGTCGCACGAGAAGTTTTGTGACTTCTACAGGCACCAGTCCCGACGACCTAAACCGACAGCTACTTTCGTTGCTGCTCGTTGCTCTTTGTTGAACAATTTCATTCCATCTTGGGGTTCACTCCGCTGTCCAGGTGTCACCAGACCAGCGGGAATATATGCCAAGTCCTCAATCACATCATCTCTGAATACGTCTGCCCTGCCCCTGAGAAACTTCCACGCATCACTCGCAACCTGAGTATCACTTCAAGGAGACTAAGGTAGGGTCACACAGCAAATGGGAGCCATCTGGGTGACTCCCGATGCAAGTGATATAAATAACTTATGCATATGCCGATCCGCGGTGACTGCCAAGGGTTCCACGGGTGCTGGTGTGGTCACTACACGCACAGGACAACTGAAAGTCAGCCGATATTGGGGTCTCCTCCGAACACATAGCTTGTCATCTTTCAGCCTCATGATCACGAAGCTGGCAAACATCGCCATACTCAATGATGACGTGTAATGACGCCCCTCTCGCTGTGCTTCATCTGTTTTCTTCTGATGATTAGGCGTGCCGTGGGCTTCTTCGATGTTCCCTGTCATTGAATGACGGCAGCAAAGTCAGGAGAAACCTATAAGAATGATCCTATCTTATGGTCTTGCCATTGCTCTTGCTGCTGTCTCTCTCTCCCTTGCTCTTAGCTTTTCTCAAATATTCCTCACGAATCTGACTTGCTCGTTGAAGAATCTCTTGAGCTTCCCCGTGACGCTGCCATCTTTATTTGTCGAAGTCAACCATTTCTCTCCGTTTGTCTTGCTTCCTTATCTGACAAGACAAGTTCCGCAAAGATGAGACTTTCTTTGATCCTCTCTCTGGGCCTTGGCTTGGCCGTCGCTCTTCCCCAAGACCCGGCTCCGATCCCTCCTGTGGACCCTGTGCCGGCTCCTCCTCCAGATCAACCGCCAGCACCGGTGCCTCCACCCCCAACTGATCAGCCTGAGCCCATCCCAGAACCTCCAGCAACCCCGGCGCCTGATTTCCCTGCTCCTACAGTCACTGGCGGCCCTGCTGGTCCTATCTGCGAGTGCGGCTACACGTACTGTTCCTCGGTTCTGCAAGCGATGCGTAAGTGTTTCATCCAAGGTGGCTTGAGTTGGTAGAAAGGGCTAAGGATCGGTTTTCACAGGTGAACCTTGGTCCGTTGCACAACTATCTGACGCATATTGCAACACGCCGAATGTGACATGTGCGGATGGACAGCCTCGTACCGACGTCGAAACGGCTCTCTTCCTCTGTCTCTGTGATGACCCCGAAGAGAAGCTCGGCAACCACATAGAACTGCTCTGTGGTTGCGACGAGTGTCTCGTCATCGGCCCCGATTACCGCGGACGCTGCGCGGCGCCTTGTTATGGATCTTGTGAATGATTGCTGAATCCGATGAGGTCTGAACGAGGGTGCGATGTGGAATGCCTTGCTTGGACATTGTGACGAGGTGCCCTGGTAGGTCGACGAGCCTTGTCAGAGGGACTGGCGGACGCTGAGATCAGATCAAGCACTCATTACACCGTGCTACGGTTCGATATGAGAGATTGCCTTTGCTATTGCTCAACAGAATACGTCTAGATGGTAATTGAGGTGTAGCTTCAATTCAATCGAATCGTGCATTCACCAGCCTACAACTGTTGTAGATGTACCTAAGTACTAGGTCCTAGGTAGTAGCTTTCCACCACCAGGCACGCACCACCTGTGCCGTCCCTAGCCGCCCCTGAAAACCATCTGTGGGCCACTGGGATCTGGGGAAAGCAGGGGCTCTTGTGCGGGGTTCACGCCAGGCAGACAATCCGCCTCTTCCAGTGCCTCCAAATGACCCGAACCCCAACCCCTGCTCCGAGGCCCCTCCGGCTTCCCGGCCCAAGCTCCTACAACTTCATGCTTGAATGGCTGTGTGAATCATTTCCCCCCTCCTTCTCTCCACACATCCTTCTGAAGAGGTGTGACACCAATCCACGTCGACATTGGCCTGCGTTGCATTGCATTGAGTTGCGTCGCACTCAGGTTAAAGAAGCAGTCTGCATACTGTCTGTACACGCACCACACAGATTCATCATGCACGCGCCGCAGTAAAGAGCTCGTCTCAGAAGTCTCCTCGTCTTCCCCTCATCCGGCCAGCCAGCCAGCCAGCAATCAGCTCAGCTGTCTTGAGGGTGCTAACCTTTAACTTCCGGTGCACCCTCTTGCTTTGTTCTTCGCAACTATCCCTCTTGGTTGGTTGAGGCTGAAGACCAAAGAGTCATCGTTTCTTTTCGTCTCCAACGCCAGCTTTTGTGGGGGAAAGCTGGTGTGCTTGCTTGTTTCTCTCCGGCAGAGCATCGCGGCCATTGTCGCTCGACGCGGCCAAACCAGGTTGCTTTGCCAAACCTCGAGACCACGTTCTCTCCATCCTGCCACGGTGGCGCCCTTTTGCTGTAGCTGGGTTCTAAATCACACGACGCTGTTAGCCACCGTTCTTGCATGATGGCGCCCAATCTTCTGCGTCCACTGGGTTCAACCCTCTGCAGCGCTTCTTCGGCCACTCGCATTGCCCGTCCTGCTCTCAATGGTGATTAAATGAATCGCGTGCATCCTGGACTACCTGTATGCTAACTTTTTCGTCTTCAGAAATATCTCTCCTGAGCTCAGTAGCAGGTCATCAACGCCAATGGCACCAGTCTTGGGCCTCGGGTCAACGGAGAGCTTTACTTCCTGTAGTGGCTCAGCCAGCAAGCCAGCATCGAAGCGCATCGGTCTTGACGACGCCAGCTCAGCATTCGGAGTCGACTAGGGTCTACTCAACTGCTGTTGTACCGCCAACTACACCCTTTGACCAGCTCACCGTCGGTGTGCCGAGGGAAACATTCCCTGGCGAGCGTCGAGTTGCTCTGACACCTGCCAACGTCGCTCTCCTCCTTAAAAAGGGTTACAAGAAAGTCGTCGTCGAGCGTGGTGCTGGTTCTGCCGCCGAGTTTCACGATGATGCGTACGAAAAGGCCGGCGCAACCCTCGTCGACTCGGCCAGTGGTGTCTGGTCATCTGCGGACATCGTTCTGAAGGTCCGCAGCCCTGCCGAAGCCGAGATTGAGCAGATCAAGGAAAACCAGACCATCATTTCCTTTGTACAGCCAGCTCAGAACAAGGACCTCGTGGAGAAGATCGCTAGCAAGAAGGCAACTCTGTTTGCAATGGATATGATTCCCCGTATTTCTCGTGCTCAGGTCTTTGATGCACTCAGCAGCATGGCCAATATTGCCGGATACAAGGCTGTGCTCGAGGCTTCCAATGTCTTCGGTCGCTTTCTCACTGGACAAGTAACTGCAGCTGGCAAGATCCCACCCTGCAAGGTTCTGATCATCGGTGCTGGTGTCGCTGGACTGAGCGCTATTGCGACCGCCCGCCGCATGGGTGCCATTGTTCGTGGATTCGATACACGCTCCGCCGCCCGCGAACAAGTGCAGTCTCTTGGTGCCGAATTCATCGAAGTTGAACTCGAAGAAGATGGATCTGGGGCCGGAGGTTATGCCAAGGAAATGAGCAAGGAGTTTATCGAGGCCGAGATGAAGCTTTTCAAGGAACAAGCGAAGGAAGTCGACATTATCATCACCACAGCTCTCATCCCCGGCAAGCCTGCCCCTAAGCTCATCAAGCTTGACATGCTGGATGTTATGAAGCCTGGAAGCGTTATTGTCGATCTCGCCGCCGAGGCAGGTGGTAACTGTGAGGCTACGAAGAAGGGCGAGCTCACTGTGTACAACGACGTAAAGGTGATTGGCTACACCGATCTTCCTTCTCGTCTCCCCACACAGTCGTCCACTTTGTACTCCAACAACATCACCAAGTTTCTTCTCTCAATGGCACCAAAGGATAAGGAGTTTGGCATTGACCTCTCTGATGAGGTTGTTCGTGGAGCGATTGTCGCCCAAAAGGGAGAGATTCTCCCTCCTGCTCCTCGTCCTGCGCCTCCGCCAGCCCCAGCCAAGCCAGCAACTCCAGAGGTTGTTGAAGTCAAGGCGCTTACTCCTTGGCAGAAGACTACCCGCGAAGTTGCCGGCGTCACAGCCGGTATGGGTTCTGCACTGGCGCTTGGAAAGCTTACTGGCCCTCTCTTCATGGGCAATGCCTTTACCTTTGCTCTTGCTAGTCTTATCGGGTATCGAGTTGTTTGGGGTGTTCAGCCTGCACTTCACACACCACTCATGAGCGTCACCAATGCGATTTCCGGCATGGTTGGTATTGGAGGTCTCTTCATCCTTGGTGGTGGATATCTGCCTGAGACTTTCCCCCAAGCATTCGGGGCCGCCAGCGTTCTTCTTGCCTTTGTAAACGTCGGCGGAGGCTTTGTCATCACAAAGCGCATGCTGGATATGTTCAAGAGTCAGTAATGCACCTCCTAACTGATTTCATTGCTGCTGACCAGTTGACAGGACCGACCGATCCTCCGGAGTATCCATGGCTATATGCTGTGCCTGCTGCCGTATTCGGTGGTGGCTTTGTTGCAGCGGCAGCCACTGGTGCTGCAGGTCTGGTTCAAGCTGGCTATCTTGTCAGCTCTGTTCTCTGCATCGGCTCCATCTCCGGTCTTGCCTCACAGGCTACCGCTCGCATGGGTAACATGCTAGGTATACTTGGTGTTGGCTCAGGTGTCCTTGCCAGCTTGCTCGCTACCGGCTTCCCAGCCGAGATCTTAACTCAATTCGGAGCTCTTGCTGCCCTGGGCACTATCGCTGGTAGGACCCCTATGTCTGTCTTAGAAGACCTGAGCTCACTGTGTCCTAGGTATGCTTATTGGCAAGCGCATCACTCCGATCGATCTACCCCAGACAGTCGCGGCCCTTCATTCCGTGGTTGGTCTGGCAGCCGTACTTACAAGCATTGGCTCCATCATGGCTCATGTGTCTGATCTATCCACTCTTCACATGGTCACAGGATATCTGGGCGTCTTGATTGGTTGGTTTCCGTTCGTCACTCTCATGACGCACTGCAGCTAACTGGGATTAGGTGGCATCACCTTCACCGGCTCACTGGTTGCCTTCATGAAGCTTGCTGGACGCATGTCCTCGCGTCCCACGATCCTTCCTGGAAGACATGTTATCAACTCTGGACTTATGGCTAGTAACATTGCTACCATGGGATACTTTGTCAGCATGGCGCCTGGCAGCCCACTCATCGCCGCCGGCGCCCTAGCGGCCAACACTGCCTTCAGCTTCATCCAGGGCTACACGACTACTGCAGCTATTGGAGGTGCCGATATGCGTAAGTACACAGTGGTCCAACCCTTGAATAAGAGACTAATGGTGCACAGCGGTCGTGATCACGGTTCTCAACGCCTACAGCGGATTTGCCCTCGTCGCCGAAGGCTTCATGCTGGATAACCCGTTATTGACAAGCGTGGGCGCTCTGATCGGTGTATCTGGTTCGATCCTGTCTTACATCATGTGTGTTGCCATGAACAGATCATTGACAAACGTCCTCTTCGGTGGCTTATCTACACCAACGGCCATTCAAGAGTACAAGCCACAAGGTGAAGTCACGCAAGCTTCTGTGGACGACTTGGCCGATTCACTGCTGAATGCGGAATCCGTCATTATCATCGTTGGTTACGGCATGGCTGTGGCCAAAGCTCAGTATGCTCTGTCCAGCATCGTGCAGTTGCTTCGATCCAAGGGCATCCAAGTTCGCTTTGCTATCCACCCTGTCGCTGGACGTATGCCTGGTCAGTGCAACGTTCTCCTCGCTGAGGCCAGTGTCCCGTACGACATTGTCCTTGAGATGGACGAGATCAATGATGACTTTCCCGACACGGATCTCGCCGTTGTCATTGGCGCCAACGACACCGTCAACCCCATTGCAATGGAGAAGGGTAGCGCCATTGAGGGCATGCCTGTCCTGCACGCGTGGAAGGCTAAGCAAGTTATCATCATGAAGCGAAGCTTAGGCAGTGGTTATGGTAAGTCTTCCGTGAAAAGTCTGATGAGAGCAGCACTGACCAGTCGCAGCCGATGTGCCTAACCCCATGTTCTACATGCCAAATGCCAAGATGCTCTTTGGAGATGCTAGGGTTACATGTGAAGGTAAGATCTCACACTACTAACAACACGCTAATTGAGCTGCTCGCTAATAATCGCATAGCTGTCAAGACAGCTGTAGAGGGCAAGTTGTAGAGAATGCTGTGATTGCCAGAAGTGCATCTGAGGTCGTATATAGTCGTGGTTGGGTGGTGAATTCCCGCATTTGAAGCCTAGACTTTGAATAAGAGCGAATTGCGTTATCCGAGCCTAGAGTCCAAGCATTAGGTTAAACATCGCAAATAGGTTTTGAGAGTGACGAGCCGTGAACCAAAATGTTAGACGAAGGAAAGGTGTGATTGTAGATGGTGTCCTCGCATTCTCTAGTTCTTCAGTACAGTATATACAGTTCCTGATTCATGCATTCCCTACGACCTCAACGCAGCAACCGGCTCCCAGGCCGCAATCTTCGGTTTGGTACTATGACCCCAATCGTCAGTCACTCTTGCGCAGCCATCTTCCTCGGAGATTGACTCACGTGCTGTAGGTCTTGAAAGCGCCCAAGGTCGCCGTCTTGTTCGGGTAGGGAACCTTGGGCTCAAATGCTCTCGTTCCGGTCTGGATCAGCGGGTCGTGCGGAGGTGCCTTGTCGACGGCATAGCTGATCCACGCGTGCCAGCCGGGCTCGATCTGTGCGGCGTCGTAGTCGTGCTTGGCGTACTCGACCCAGCGGGTGCGAAGAGGCAGCTCCTCCATGTTCTCGTAGAACTTGTTGCCAGCGCGATCGGTGCCGACGAGAGTACCGACCTTGGTATCACCTTGTGTATCGTTAGCGACGCGGCATTTTGGCGCTGGGAAGCTTGATTATACGTACCGATGTACTATCAAGTGGGCGGTAGGCGTCAGTGTAGCTGTTCATCGTGTAGTCGCTTCGGTAAAACCAGTACTCACCAACATCTGCCTGAAGTAATCCTGCATAATCTGTCAGTCGAAAGAACTCGCGGATGTGAGATATTCCAATCATACCTTGATACCGATCTTGCGGATGCCCCGCAGCGTACGAGGAATGGTCGACATGACGGCGGTTCTGTCAATTGGCGACCAAATGATGATTGTCTTGGGTGGGTTGGCGATGCTAAGGAAGTCGGAGCGTTGGTGATGGGGGCATCCTCGGCAGATCCTCGGCATGACCAATTTGGACAGCTCCTTCAACACTACCAAATGGTTCCTTGGGTAGCTTCATAAGGTTCACGACCTAGCAGTTTTGACGCCTCGCTGTCAGTTCCCTGTGTATTCCGATACAGAAATTCCAGAATACTATCGGATGTTTGCGCGCAGCTGCACGCGCTGTGCGGCGCGAGCTCGACCTGCCTGGCCACGACCAACCAGTCGCCCAAACCAAGTCCAGAACAGACGATACTGTGCCTCTGCTGGGACGGCAGCAGCTTCACCAACAGGCTCCAGCACTGTCATAGGTCCCTTGGCTCCCATAGTCAGTGAACTAGATCGTCTCGCTCCGAGCTTCGACATCAATGGCGACCGGATCCATGTCATCCGCACTCCAACAGATTTCTACGAGACGCTGAAGGTGGGAGACTTTTGGGGAAGGGGAAGATGATTGTGTTATGCGCCCGAGCTTACCTCTTCTAGGATCGCATACGAAAAGCAAAGAAGCGGATATTTCTCTCGACTCTATACATTGGCCGATCTGAGCAAGAGCTCATTCAGACGTCACAAGAAGCCCTGAGACACAACCCGGACCTGAAGCTCAGCATCTTGACCGACGCCCTCCGTGGCACTCGTGAAGCGCCAAACCCATCGTGTGCCTCCCTCCTGGCACCCTTGGTCAGCGAGTTTGGCCCAGAACGAGTCGAGATCCGGATGTACCACACGCCTAATTTGACGGGCATGCGCAAGAAATATATTCCACGACGAATCAATGAAGGCTGGGGTTTGCAACATATGAAGCTCTACGGCATCGACGATGAGATTATCATGTCAGGGTAGGCATACCGCTAAGAGGCTGAGACTTGGATATCTCGGGCCGGATATCTGCGAATCTAGGCTGACTACCGTGCTGCAGCGCAAACCTCTCATCCGACTACTTCTCCAATCGTCAAGATAGATACCACCTCTTCGCTTCTCCCGAGGTAACCAATTACTTCTGGAACGTTCATCATGGCGCAGCTTCATTCAGTTTCCTCGTCGAGCCCTCTCAGAGCGAATCTTCAGGCTTTAAGCTTGTTTGGCCAGAATCCAACACCGCCCCGTCCCCTCTCGAGGATCCTTCCGCCTTTATCAAGAGCACCACAAGGACAGTCCAGCGCCTTCTGCAAGGCGGCGATAGGAACACTACCGGGGAATTCAAGGACACAAGGGTCTACATGTTAGGCCAGATGTCGCAAATCATGAGGCCCGATCATTCGACCGAGCTCCCTGTCCTCACGCATATCCTCAAAACACTTGCCAGCCCTGGATATCGAGATGCTTCGTGGACTTTCACTGCAGGCTACTTCAACCCGGCCCCCTCTCTCACCAAGCTGCTTCTTAACACTGCCTGTTCGAAGAACAACACTGTCATCACCGCATCGCCCGAGGCCAACGGCTTCTACGGCTCCAAGGGTGTCTCTGGCATGCTTCCCCCGGCCTACACCCTCCTCGCCCGCCAATTTCTCAAGACTGTTCACCGCAAAGGTCGCCAGGACGAAATCACCCTCAAGGAATGGCGCTTCGGTACGGTGGGCGAACCCGGAGCCTGGACGTACCACGCCAAGGGTCTCTGGGTGACGATGCCAGGTGACGAGAACCCCTCGGTCAGCATCATTGGCAGTTCGAACTACACTAAGCGCAGTTATTCCCTCGACTTGGAGGTAGGAGCACTCATCGTCACCAAGAACGAGAAACTGAAGGAGTCGTTGGGCAACGAGCAAAAGTGGCTCCAGGAACATGCCAAGACCATGACGCTGGACGACTTTGCCAAAAACGATAGAAGAGTTGGGCTCAAGGTCCGAATCGCGATGTGGATCGTACAGCTGGTTGGAGGTGCTCTGTGATCTTACACCTCCTGTCAGCTGGTTAACAAGGCCGTATGGTCATGTATTATATCTGTATTATATTCTCCAACTCCAACATACAGAGATACCCCCATATAGACACACCAAGGCTACTGTCTAAAGAGGCAGACAGGGGCATTCCATGGTCTCATAGATTAGGCGTGTCATCATCCTCTCGAAAGGTAGACGTCTCATTCAGCTGGTATTTCAGTTCACATATTTTTATACAAATCTAATGTACATCGCCCACATCCTACAGACCTAGGACCTTCTGGCCCGTGGCAGGGCCGGTTGCTGGCGCGCCATTGACGAAGACCTTGGCAATCAGGTCACTCTGGTGCTGCTCAATCATCTCCTTGAGCACACTCCTCTCCATGACGACCCTGCCAGTCTCCAACAGGTCTTTGACATCGACATCTTCCAGGTCGAGGGCCCTGCCATGGTTGGGCACTTGCTCCATCGCCTTGAACAACACCTCCCGCTTGTCGCCAGTGATGAAGAGCGTCCTTCCAAACTTCTTGCTAAGGCCCAAGTTCTTCAAGACGCCAGTCATGTATTTCTCAAGGTACGCCTCCTCGAGGCCGTTCTTGAGATACTTGGCCGGCGCCAGGAGTAGGTCTTCCGGCAGAGGCAACTCCATCCCATCTTCGCAGACGATCAGCTCGCCCCTCCTGTAGCGATAGCTCAATGCCGTCCTCCACGCCTTGTCGTACACCTTCCTGTTCAATTTGGTCCCAAAGTCCCGAGGGTGGGGGCCAAAAGACTTGCCACCACCACGCAGGAGAGGAGACTGCCTCGTTCCGAGACGGGCCCTGCCAGTACCCTTTTGCGGCCTCATCTTGCGGTGCGAACCGTGTACTTCCCAGCGGTTCTTGGTGGAAGCTGTGCCTTGTCGGGTGTTGTCGCCTTCGTAGACGACCGCGAGGTGAAGAAGATCGCGACGAAGGGGGAGGTAGAGATGTTGGGTCGACCATTGCTCGAGGGAGGCGGGTTCCATGGAGGGAAAGCTGTGAATTGTGAGAGGAACGGTTGAAACTAGCTCCGTGTCAGTTTGATGAATCGGTGTCATGGGGTCATCTTGCACAGGAAGCATACTGGGTTTCCAAGATGTGACGAGTCTCTGTGCGCTTGAGGCTTCGGTCGCCAAGGATCGAGTGAAGGTTCGGGTGAGGCTCAAAGACTAGAATGGCGTTAGTGGGCTTGAAGAAAAGGCTATAGATCTGCCGGCATATTGCAATAGTACCTTTGCTCCGATCTTCAATGAAGCCATGGCCTCAGTCAGGCCGGCAGCGCCCCGAGCTGCCATCTCCAAGACGGTTTCCACCGCTTAGTCCCTCGATCAGCGCCTTGCTGGCTCAGGCTCTCCTCAGCAGGATTCGAATTAGCGGCTTCGACTGGTTCCAGCCAAATAGTGTCGATGCCAAATTGTCGGCCGCCGTTATTCGTCGTCGTCGTTGTCGCAGTCAGTGATCGTGGATCAATTGACTGCTGGTGTCAAAAAAAAGCGATACCTCGTCCTACGAGCGAGCTGCACTGAATCTAATTCGGCCCCCGGCGAATCTCGCTTGCCGTTGGTTCAGCCAGTGAGTTTAAGTGGGGCTCACTCGTCGCGTGCCTCCCGACTGCCTCAGGGACATTTTTTCGAATGGAGATGCCTTCGCCAGCATTGTCAATTTCTCTTCCAAGTGCCAATCACCCGCCAACCCTCCTCTCGTCGCACCGTCGGTCTCATAATGTCGCGGTGCCAGGCCGTCGCCCGGCCTTTCGCCAGGCAATTGTGTCCCCAGATCCTCGCACGGCCTTTCACCACGGCGACGAGCCTCCGAGCCGATGTCCAGGAAACATCACCGGCAGCTTCACAGTCAGCAGCTGAGCCAGCTCCGTCCCCTCGAGACCTCGATCCAAACACCGTCCTCCCTCAGTTTGAGACTGCTCTTCTGAAAACTGGGCTCCAACCCATCGGTTCCCGCCGTCGCCGTCTCGCAATTCGCACCACGGGAGACATCCCCTTCGAGCACCTCCCATACCAAGCCTTCCAGGAGGCGCGCAAGATCCTCGCAGCCGACCGTGAGCAGAAGATCGCAAAGATCAAGGCTGAATCTGAGAAACTTGCCAAGATTCGGGCTACAGACGCGAGTGAGGTGGGAGGACAGCAGATCAAAGATGCGAAGATCCTGAGCTTGACGAGATCGGTTGAGAGACTGAAGATTCTCGCCGACATCAACGATCCTGTCGTCAAGAAGCGCTTCGAGGATGGACTGGGTCAGTACTCAGCCTGTTCACAATCTGCAACCGCTTAGAATACTAACACCTTGAACAGGCGACATGACCAAGCCCATTTACCGTCACTACGCCGAAAAGAAATGGCGTTCCTACGATCATCGGCTCATCACCCAACGTATCTCCCAATTCTCCATCGTCCCTGATGTCCTCCCCAAGCTCGAGCCCACTGCCGACGTCCAACTTCACTTCCGCCGCCAGAAAATCTCCCCCGGCGCCATCGTCGATTCCTCCGTCAGCGAGGTGCCTCCTCGACTCAAGGTTCAGCGCTTCGACTCTGGCTCGAAGCTCATGTCCATCGTGGTCCTCGACGCCGACGTGCCGAACCCCGAGGAAGACAATTTCTACAAGCGCTGTCACTTCATGGCTGCCAATATTCCTATCGATGCCACAGTTACCTCATTCCCTCTCAGCAAGATCACATCTTCCGACCAACTCGCCGTGCCGTGGCTTCCCCCCTTCTCGCAAAAGGGCGCTCCCTACCACCGTCTCTCCATCTTCCTACTTGAACAAGCTCCCGGCGAGACCATTGACGTCTCTAAGCTGAAGGAACTCTACCTGCGTCAAGACGAGACCAAGTTCACGCAACCATTCTCCCTCAAATCGTTTCGCGACAAATTCAAACTCGAGCCTTTCGGCTTCAACATGTTCCGCACCGTCTGGGACGAGTCCACTGCCGACCTCATGGCCCGCCACAACATGCCCGGTGCCGAGACCGAGTTCCGCCCCGCAAGAGTCTACAGCCTCAAGCCCCCAGTCAAGCCTCGTGGTTGGGAAGCCAAGCGCCAGGGCCCCAAGTACCGCCAGCTCTGGAAGTACACGAAGCGCATCAGGGGAGTGTCCAATGGCAGGGGTTGGACAAAGAGGAGGTAAACAGGACCAGCTTATTGGGGCAAGCTGGTTGAAAAGGTGTATAATTGGATTACACGCACGTGTATGTGTATATGTACAAAAGGAAATGTCAAGGACGGTCGGTCATTGCCCATTGGCTGACGCCCTGTATGAATAAGGGTAGACCTGGCTTAGAGGAAAAAATCAACCAACCATCTTATCACTTTTGATGCCTTTCCTGTCATTCAATTGTTCTACGTGCTTCTTTACTTTCCGCATTCACTCCCCAAGTGTGGGCGGTGAAGGCAGTCGGTTCAGTTTTCATCGTCAGAGACTGGCGTCATAGACAGTGCCAGATCGACTTGTAATCTACCTTCTCTCTCATTGTTGCGTCCCTCAACATCAAAAACCATATTGTCTTACTACCTTGCCATGGCAAACCTAAAGCACAGCAATAGATGAAGAAAAGCAGAAAAACAAAAAGAAATCACCAAGGCGAGGGGGGAGGATGAATTCCAATAGCTCTCCTCACATCTTAAGAAAAGGTCTTGCCTCCCTCCGCTGTGTGTAGTCAAGGCCGTCGAATTTTCTAGCATCGTCAAACCTCACGAAACCAAGGGGCTACTATGTCATCATTACCAGTGTAGGTAGCATAGTAGTGGCCAGAAGGGGAGGGGAGGGAGGCGGGGAGCCAGGTATAGAGGCTATTGCGTGGGGCAGCACCGATGATGTATTGTTTAAGGATCACCACGCCCATTACCTCATGCAATGAATCTTCTTCCCACTCCCACTCTTTTCCTCATCAGCTAGCTAGCTGTCTTTACTCGCGTTTCTATTGAGCTTATTCCTCTTTTTTCTTTTTCACATTGCGTCTAACGGGTGGCTACAGATGTCGGTGACCCTGATGTTCATCTCACTCGCTAGATGAAGCCATATCGGCTGGATCATGGGAAAAGTGTGGACCACCGGCGCGCCTCCTTGAAAACAAAACGACACCTCATGGGATCAGCAGGTTTGACAAACATTACATATCTCATGTTGTCTCCTCAAGGTTCAGTAACGATACAAAAGACTTCGCTTGCGTCCTGGCATGGAAGATGCCCTCAAGAATAAGCAACAACGCCGCCATGTCCGATACTCGCCCATGTTCAGGCTATGTGGTTTTTTACCTGGCCCATTGCCCGATTGTGCCCCTTTTCCGTTTTGCGCCTCTCACGTATACACAAGACTCCGGCGTGTAGCCGACACTCTGCCTGGCCTCGAACACCACCGCCGCTCGTCTCTCCGAACAATCTCTTACACCTTATCATCCACGAACATGTTGTCGGGCATGTAATCATAACTGAAAGTTTCCTCTTTCACCTGTGGTGATGGCATCGTAGGAGGTGCGATCGATGACGTGGGCGAAAATCCCACCACAGAACCTGCGAGCAAACACACATCAGTCCAAAGCTCAAGTGAGCATTCTTCGGAGAGGATGTTACGTACTGCGGCCGCTATGCTGCGTCACTCCTGAGTCGCTTGATGACGCTGGTCCCGCGGCTTCATCTTCTCTTGTCTTGCTCTCGACAAATTTCCGTGCCTCGGCTGCAAACCACTGATCGATGTTTGGATCACCACATTGAGCATGCATCATCAAGTGTTCCTTCATGACGCTGAGCTCAGCAACCAAACCGTTCATGGTTTCCAGCAATGAAGCGTGTGTCCTCTCGAGTTCATTCTTCCTCTCTTCCAAGTCGTGCATCCACTCTTTCTTTTTCTGTCGACACTTGGATGCTGCTACGCGATTCCTTTCCAGGAACTTGTTACGACGAACACTCTCCTCGCCCACCGGTTGATCCCCTGACGGTGCGGTCGCCTCGGTCTGCTCCGTGTTGTCTTCATGATCTTCCTCTCTGGGAGCGTGCTTGTCCTTGGCCTGTCCCTTCGCACGCTTCGCGGTTCTTTTCGAGGTCGTCCGAGGCTTCTTTACCTTGGATGATTCGGTACTCGGTCCTGTCCCGAGCCTATCTTGGCGCAGGGAGCTGCGTGTTGCTTGTGACCCACTAGATGTTGCCCGGGTCAAGCGACGGGTAACTTGTGGAATTGAAGCTGGAGCCGGAGATTCCTCTTTCATCTTGATGGGTTCAACAACAACTTCCGGAACTTGATTCGGAGCCTGCTCACGAGTCTGTTCTGGAGCGGCAGCAGGCTCTAGCGGTGGTAGTTGGTCCACAGATGTCTCCGGGTCTTCAGGGAAATCTGCGAAAATATCCATGGCTGAATCATCGAAAGCAGGTCGGTCCCAAAGCGACGAGGGCGTCAGAAGGAATTGCGAAGGTGTTCCAGGTGATGGCTTGCCAAGAAGTGTTTGGTCGAATGCTGGATGTGGTCGTGGGTCGATGAGGCCAGCTTGGGTGGTGAAGTCGGAGAAAGCGGCATCCATGTGAAGATCCATGGACGAGCCCAGGAAAGAAACATCAGTTTCCATTGCCATGGCGGACGATCTGGGTGCTGATACACCAAGACAACTGATCAAGTGTGAAGTAGTTGGTTGGGCGCTGAAAGTAGCAGCGTCCTGACGAAGGCGAGTGCTCGGCTCACAGGGCTGAAGGTAAAATGTGCGTTAGTGCAGGGAAGCTGGAGAGAGCTTTTTTAAGGTCGGAAGAGCTGCTGGTGTTATCCCTGGTTTATGAGAAGGGCGGGTGACAGGGATCGTTGTCGGCAGTTTGTGGATGTCGACAGAGGAGAGAATCATCCACAGGTCAGAACCAAGTGCTTTTGTTTGTTGTGCAATGGTCAAGTTGGAATCATGCGGTTCGACGTGAGCTGGATCAGGAGGAGGAAGAGGGGCACAGGGCAGGTCCAGGCCAAGGATGGCTAGAGGAACCTGTCCAAGGTTCAGGATGGTTGCACCAGAAGCTCTGGTGGGAGGCTGCTGGCGGCCGAAATTGCACGGTCACAGGCCTGCACCTGGTGAGGTGCCAGATAACAAGGTACCGACGCGGGCAGTGAGGGAAAGCTTCAAGCTCGGTGTGTCTAAGTATCGAGCACAGCAAACAAAACAAGGTGGATCGCGGGAGTGGCGGGGTGGGTGAAGAGACGCCGGTGTGTGCGATCGCGATTCGACGGCTGGATCAGGGAAAAGCGAAATCAGGATGGGGATTGGTCTCTGATTGTTGGCAATAACTGAACTGGCTAGTTGGGAAGCTAGCAGCTACCTTTGGTATGGTAGCTAGGTAGCGAGCTAGCTGTAAGATGGGATGATATGGCAAAACCAAAGGGAAGGCAAGGTTGACCGGTGAGGTGAGCTCAGCTCTAAGTGGTAGAGCTGTCGCG
This sequence comes from Sarocladium brachiariae, assembly GCA_008271525.1. NCBI lineage: Eukaryota > Fungi > Ascomycota > Sordariomycetes > Hypocreales > Sarocladiaceae > Sarocladium > Sarocladium brachiariae. The sequence continues at coordinate 103,614 of RQPE01000012.1, read as the reverse complement.
AAGCTACGGGTGGTGAGACTGGTTGTGGCTTGCGTGATGGTAGTGTTCCCTCGATGGCTAATGGCGGCAGTAGTGGTGGGTGGTGCTGGCGGTCTTGGACTCTTGGAAATGCGCGCGGGGTAGGCGGGAGCTTGCGCGACAGAAGCAAATGCAGCAGACGATGGCACTCTGCGTATTTAGCTTGGGCGACAACTCCCAAATTGAAGAGGCCTTAATAGTGGGCAGCCGAGCTGAAGATGAGCTAATACGGCCCCGAAGATAAGGTCTAGACGAAAACCGGCCGAGAAGAGAGAAAGTTGGCAGCTGGAAAGAGGAGCTAGGAGCTACCTTAGGAAGAGGGCGTTGGGTGGAATGAAGATGGTATGTTTTGTTTGAGGTTGGGGCAGGTGTGGCTGATGTTGCTGAAGGAAGAAGCAAGAGGATGATGAAGGATGATAAGAGGGCGCTCGCTCGCTCGCTTGCTTGTTAGCTGACTGGCAATGATGGCTCCTCTTTAAAAGGCAAATTGATGGATTATTCTCCGGTACCAAAGCAAAGGGAATCAAGGAAGAGAAACTTGGTGAGAGAGGGAGAGAGACGGCACGTGGAAGCGAAGCAGACTTGAAGGAGAAAGATGATGGAGATGTACATATGTAGTATCAATTAGTATGGATGGCCTGCACAGTACTGTGGAAGACCAGAGAAGTCTCCAAGGCAGTGAGAGCCCTGGTCAGGGAAAGGATGCATTCACCACGCCTTAGTCAATGCCAATGGCTTTCGCATCACACTGTCGTCGGAGTATGTGACTGGCAAATGGCCGAACAACCATTGCTTTGTTGTTCTGTTTGATCACTTCACGCCTCATGCTCGTTGTTCATTTGATTTCACTGTTCATTGCCGTATCATTTTTCATTCATTCTACCTGCAGCATTGGGGGAAAATTCTTCCTTCGCCAGGCTTCCAGCGGCTTCACAAGCTTTTGCTACAACATGAGCCAAGGGGATGCAAATGGAAATGGGTCCGGAACAAAGACGACGCGAGGGCCCCAGCTGTCATCGAGATCGCATTCATAGCCCGAAGCACAAGCTCCGAGCACCTTCGTTTTAGTGCCTGGGGTCACCTAAGAGGAACGGGTCCAGTGTTGGTTGACAACCCTTCGTCGTGCACTTGTCCGGAGGGCCTTATTGGTCCCAGGCATTCTCGCGGCGATAAAGAAAACAGGTACTGTTCTGAATAGGCTGCCCATTTTTGGTGGCACATACGTTCAACATCTGCCGCGATGCATAAGGGTAGCGAATGGTGCACTCTGTGAGCTGTTGATGGTGCCACCAGCGAACACCAGAGACCTACGAGGGGGAGGGATGTTAGTCTGGTCTGGTAACAGCTGAGGCACCTACCTACAGTGGTTTACTTTACAATGAGGTCACTGCTAAGGAAGGTACTACCTAGTAGGTACATATCTTGGTACCTTAGGTATTAGACACCAGGTATGATTGTGCTGGAGCCCGGTGCAAATGCTCCGGAGTTGGCTAGCATCGCTGGAGTCACAGCTGCAAACAACCACCAGGTACATCTTGGCTACCTGTCACAGCGGCCACTAAATCAAGCTGGAGAAGAGTCCGAGAGAGCTTCTCAACGTGACGCTGAGTTTGACTGGAGCACAGTGCTTTCATAAGGAGGATGCTCCGGGAAGGAACATTCCATAGCCATTGGAGACGGAACAGAGAACATCCAAAGAAAAGAAACATGGAGAGATTCCGAGAGGCGAACGTGGAGGCACTTCACGTACATACAGGTACATGCCTACATACGACTCCATGGAGGTTTCACTCTTCTTTGACAACAATTTTGCAGACCCACCCACTCCTTCATCGCCGATTCCAATCACCTCCGATTCCGCCTCCTTCTCCGGCCTCTTTGTACATAGATGGAAAAGAGCGTATCAACCGGCCTGGATAACCAGGTCAAACCCGTGGCCAAACGAAAAACGAAAGAGCCTGCGCGGGGAACTTGCCATTCGCCTGTCACCCTACCCATGATCGCCGCTTTCCGCCTGCCAGCGTCCCTTATTGGACCAAATCCGCCGAAGTCCGGTGGTTGACGAAAACGCCAATTCCCGATGGCAAGGTTCGGAGATTCTGCAGGAGACTCATTCTGCCGAATCGAAGCGTCAAAGGCAAACTACTACTCCGATCCCGCCTCGATCTTGACCGCAGGGAGGCTTGCCCAGATCATCATGGAATATCATGATACTGTTGTTATTAGGTATTCATAGGTGTTTTGGCAGCCCGCCGAGGCACACTACCCTACACCAGAAACCTCTCCCGCTCCATCACTTCGACTTCGTGATTGGCTTCACATGGGCCATGCCCAATCCATTTCTCCTGGGCATGTTGTCCAACATGTAAGGTGCCGAATCTAGAAAAGCCTTGGTCGCCCTGTTCTCCATGTGTGCCTCGACGCTCGTCCATCCCAGCAACAACAGCATCGCCTGTCCCTCCCCAGTGCCGCCGCCCAGGATAGGCACATCCTTCTCAACGCTCCAACCTCCGCAAACACCGCCCCTGAGAGACGGCGCAGTCTCAAGGCCCTTGACCTGGAATTCCTTCCAGAGACGATCAGATTCGGCTTTTTCCTCGTCAGTGTAGTCGGCGGGGAAGTGCACGGAAAGCACTTCAATGGCGCCAAGGCCGTCAGCTGCGAAGAAGGCTCCGACAGAATTCAGAGCCTCAGAGGGTGTGAAGTGCTTGGACAGGATCTTTGAAGCGTCAACGTGGTCAAAGAGACCTTTGCTAACAGATTGGAATCCCCTGCGGACATCATGAGCATCTGACTCTCAACTGAAGGATGCAAAGCATGAGATATAAACGCAGCGTACTCACTCGCTCTGCACGTAACCCAGTCTGTCCTGCACGGAATCCCACTCTGCAAAAACCCAGTAGTTGGCAGGATCCTCCACCTCCCTTCCATAATGAACACGCTGGCAAGCCTTTTGCGCCAAGGCATCGTCAATGGTGGCGATGAAAGCCTTGCCAGCGACAGAACCCTCGTCCAGCAGATTAGCTGAGGGATCTTTGGCGGTAATACGAGTGAACGTGGTGATTGGCATGTTGGCAACGTGGGCAGCAATGGGTATACTTCTACAAGTCGTGGTGAGTATGTATGAGATGATAATGCAAAATTAAGTAAGTATAAGGATATGGAAGAGAGATCGAGCAGGCAGAATGGAGCACTTTGATGAACCTGTATTTGCTCCGTCCCGTCCCGTCCATGGCGGCACCGGCCCCCGCAACTTGATTGATAATTACTCCCTTACCCTTCCTTTATCGCAAGAAGACCAAAGCTTGATCTATCAACCTTGTATGACAATACCAGTGCATAAAAGTCCCATAGGACCTATTGGTTACATTGCTCTCTTCTAAATTTCTCGACAGATTATTCATATCAGTAGCCCATTGAGAATGACCATCATGGGCTGCTTGGTCCCTCATCTTCTTCCCAAAACGCCCGCCTCTCACCGGCAACTGCACTCTCTCAACCACTGCCGCTTGTCGGCGGGGCAGCGTCCAGGCAGTAGTGGTCACATGACAGCGCGTCTCCCCTCATGCACGCGGTACGCGTGTTCAGTGCACCTCTTGGTGTGGTACCTGGTCACCTCATTCGCGCGCACAGATTCCTTCGTATTGGGAATCGTTTAATCAAATCATCTCGCATTACAGGACAGTCTTCACGCTGGCTATCTTGCGCCCCTACTATTTGTACCTGGCTTTCTTTGTCCCTACTTGATTTTACCTGGCTAAAACACACGACTCTACCTATCTCACCAACTGTGAGGGAGGCATTCCCGCTTCCAAGTACTATACCTACAATGGCTGAACAGCTTGCAACCCCCCGCATATCCGCCCGCTACCTCGATAGCTTCCCGAACAAGCTCGTTATGATCTGGGGAAAGGTCACGCAACTGCTCGGCGACCAAGCAACCATAGATTCCGAGGGCTTGGTCACTGTCCTGCTCAACCGGGTATGTTGATTCCCTTTGACCAGCACATTTCACTTGCTTTTATTTTATTTCTTTACTTTTCCATAAACCACGCGTAGCTCGTAGCGTAGAGCCCTCGACATTCACTTCTGCAATCCCTCATCATGCGCTGTATACCCATCTGGTGTCGGGTCTTTTATATCTTCTACTGTGACTAATTGACTGACTCTTGCTCCTCAAGGAATCTCATCTGACCAACGGTCACCACGTCCAAATAATCGGCAAAGTCAACCCGGATCTTACGGTCAAGGTTCTCAGTTCAAGAGACTTAGGCCCAGACGTCGGTATGTCTGCCATGCCAACCTCATTTCTTCGACATCTTCCCTCCTCCCCCGGACTCAGGAGCGGATTTACCATGAAGCTAACCTATACCTCTTCGCGCAACTACAGACATGAACCTCTACCATCAGGTCGTCACTTTGACCCACAAGCATACCTCAGTATTCGGCTCCAGTAACTAATGCCTGTCCCCGGCGTCATTCATTGGTTCCTCTGGCGCAAACAAAGTTGTGATGAGGAACTACCTACCTTTCACTGACCAGGCTTAAGGTTTCTGCTTAGTGGGATCCCAAGGATGTTTTGATAGCGTAGCGCCTGTGTAAATAGAAAAGCTACAACATAAATGATTCTGTTCCGTAGCAGGTCATTCTTCTATCTTAGCCCTAGATCTCTTTCCTTTCTTTGTTTATTCGTGAATATACCCTTAGAATGCTGGCGAGTTAACTCGAGGAAGGGTGCCTCCCTGGAAACGCATCCCATCCCACCAAGGTTGGCTGCTTGGGCCTAAAGAGAGCCCCTTTCGACTTAGTCCAACTTGCCAAAAAGGGTAGTCCATGAGATACACGGCTGCAAGTGCCGCGAACCACACCAGAACATCCTTGGCTGACCGATACACTCACTTCGTCTGAGAAAACTTCGTCTGAGAAAAAGCTTCGCCAAATTTCGCATTTACACGCAGGGTCAAGTCTCAGCTTAGCTGAGGGCAAGTCGTTTCATGATACAGACGATATGAACTTGCTCAGTAATCGTGCCTTGGAACGTATGATTCTATTCTGTGTGCATGTTTCCAGCTCTCTCTAACATTGACGCTGATGCAAAACGTGGAGTGCCCTTCTCCTATAACTGGCTAGGCTATGCCGCCCATGCGGCTGACTGATCTGGGTTGTCTCCCATCGAACATAACATAGTAAACCCCGTTAACGCCTTGCGCGATGCGATGCAGGCCAAAGCTCGTGGAGGATGCAGATGGACGCATGCTTTGCGCCGCCTCCAGCCCGAGCGAAGACAAAACAATTAATATGAGCAGGGCTTGCCGAGCCCTCCGATGCCGACAAATGGCAGCTGTACGCTGCCTGATAAATACTCGAGGGCAGTTGATACTGGATGATGTGATAGTTGGTATGCCGGTCTAACGCGTCCATGCAAACGTCCGAGACATTTAGGTGACCCTTTAGGTGGCAAAGGGCTACCTATTGTCACCCCAAATGGGAGCCCCAAGTGGCTTGCTCACACCGAATCCGACACCCACGGCGATACCAATGATGAAAAGGACGATGGCGATTTTGGCAATGATGCGGTTGCGGCGGCTGAGGCCACCAAGACAGTTGCACCTCTGGCGCGCCCTGGCAGCTTTGGACTCCCTCGCCTTCTGCTTCCAGTCTGCGGTGCAGGGCCAGACCTGACTGTCACTCTTTTGTGTGATTTCGCGGCGGACGCCTGGTGGCGATGACTGAGTAGGCATCATAGCCTCCAGGTCCGTGTCGAATGGGTTCTCCGTCACATCGGTGCGAGGGGTAAAGTCGGCGCTTGAGCGAGCCGATTTGTTCTTGACTGGCGTCGAGCTGGTGGAGATGGGTGCCAGTGCAGCCTTCTCCGGTACTGCGAGGGTCGCGACGGGGTCTGCGGTGACAAGAGGCTTTTCGTCCATGGCCGACATGGTCAACAGAGGTGGTGCGACGGCGGTGGTGTTGTTGGAAGGGGCAGCGTTGCAAAGAGCGAGCTGTCAAGCAATTGAGGGGCCCAAGGAGAAGAGCAACCAGAGAAGATAAGGGGTCTGCAAGCAAACAATGGTCAGCTGCACTGAAATGAAGTAATTGGAATGCTGGCCGGGCGCAGCCAGGGAGTGCACTGCCGCCGTAGGATGATCCCGCTGTCAGTGATAACGTACGTTGAGGAATCCGACTGTCGCAGACAGAGATGTGAGATCCGTACGCAGAGAAGGGCGAAAACGGTGGAGAGAAGCTCGGCAATAATGATGAACGAGACTGTCCAAGACTTGTGCTGCAAACGTGACGAAGCTGCTGAGAGGGACAACACAAGGCGAAGACGAGGGGGGTGTCTATTCCTCAACAAACCGAGTGCAGCGACAATGCAAATGCAAAGAGAGCCGGAAAAGCGGCCTCGTTTGATTCAAAGGCCAAGATGCATGACCCGGGGCGACGAGACAGTGGACGGCACGATCTAAGAGAAAGGAAAGAAGAGATCCAAACCGAGAACGACGAGAGGAAGGTGAGTCGAGGGGGGAGAGGGAGGAGGTAGAGGAGATGAGATATTGCAGGTGCTAATATCTGGGATTGGGGGCAGGCTGCCGAAAGCAGTTTAAGGGCCAGCCACTGAAGCAAGTCTGTTGCACTGGGCTCCAGTTCCCTAATACAACATGTACTACGAGGAGCAGGTCCTAGCTGATAGATCCTAGTCGACGGGGCCGCTGGTATTAGAGGGGAGGGATTCAGGGAGAGAGTGTGTGAAAGAGAGAGAGAGAGCGCACGCAATGAAATGCCTATTATTACCTACCACCTGCCTCGAGGTACCTACAACAAACTACTATTCGTACTATCCCTACCATTTACAAGTAGCATCGACGGTACCTGATGCATGAAAGGGATGCTGCCATCAGTGCTCCATACAGTGTATTGGATAAATGGCGCGCCAAAGTGAAATACAACAAAACCTATCGCGACGCTGCTAGGGTCTGAAAGCGCGCAACAGCCAACACTTAGTTGTAGGTAGTCTTACCTGTTGAATGCGCTTTGGCACAGGAACCGTTAGCTAGACGTAGGCATTTCAGATCAACTAGTCCTCATGTCAATTGACTGCAGCTACGGAGTAGTCGTACAAGTATGATGCAACGGGTAGTCAGAGGGAGTAGAGTCAGAGCGCACGAGTCGTTGTCCCAGCAAGATGGCGAAGTCTCTGGGAACAAGAAACCAAGAACAGAAGCAGGGCCAGGCTAGAACCCCAGCAAAATGATCCAAGATCCAGGAGGGTCCAGCTTGACTTTTACCAGCTTCAAGCTCTTGTGCGGGCCAGCGCCTAGACGCTTTGGAATAAATGGGGCCGTATTCGATAGACAGGGGCGGGCAGGGGAGCAGAACATGGCACTAGAGGCCGGAGATGGCGACAGCAGATTTGCACGCTAAGCCACCTTCGTCGTAGATGGGCAGAGGACAGTGGAGGGTGATGAGCACCTGGTGGGAGAAAGATGCACACTGTCCAGGTGTCTGGGCACCACTCACACGCCAAGTTGAGGACCCACTTGTGCCACTGGCGGGTTCCGTTCTAGAGCCGCCGACACCATATGCAGAAGCGGTGCAATGGCGCCAAAGCTAAAGCCAAAGCCAAAGCCCGCTGGCCGTAGCGTGTATTTATTATTATACACGCAGCACAACTGTTTGTACATATGCACATAGTTACTCCGTACATACTTGTAGAACGAGCACCCCGTAGTGGCTCAAGTGTTGTTCGATGGTTGGTCCCCGTTGTTCTTGGTGGGTGGGTGTGCATGTGTAGTCTGGTCCCTGGCATGAGACCATGGCGGGCTTTGCATTGGGATTTGCATCATTCCCCATCGACTGATTCAGTTCCATCCATGATTCCATGACATGTTCCTCATCTTCTGGCTTTCTACTAAACTGATTAGTATGAACTATGAATGCCGTTCGTCCAAGCCGATCACCCCCCAATGTACGGAGTACTGTACAGAGTACTCGTACAGTTACTAGGGTATTCGATCCTTTTGTAGTTGGATGACACGACACGACCGCTTTTTGATTCTCCATGTCGACCTCATGCAACCGCGTGGTTCGCTTAGGGATAACCGACAGCCAGCCTGTCTCTCCCCCTTCCTCTTTCCTTCGCTTCTCGTGATTATGGCGCCGCAAATGCCCCCAAATCTAACATCGATTTTGCCAGCAATTGGGCCCTATCTGTCACAATGGCTCGAAGGAATCCTAATCCGACAATACATTGCCAAGGCCCAGGCCTCCCCTTCGCCCGCTTTGTCGAGACCCCTGTTATCGTGGCAGACGCCCCAGGCCAGATCCAAACCGGGCAAGCCTGTTAGTGATTTGATGGGTGAAGACGGTGGTATGCGTGTGCGTCTTTTGCCATTTGCCCAACTCACCTCCATCAGTGTGACATCAACCCGAATCCACTTCACTGGTCGATACCTCCCAAGAAGGTCAGGATCCTTTGCTGGCAGTACCCTGTACAAAATGAGCGATAATGATGCTCGTGCGTGTCAAGCAGTTCTTTGTCGCCAATTTATTCCTCACTTCTTACCCCTCCTCATATCGTCTGTTTCAACCTGTTGAGTCAAACAACAGAAAGGCGGTTGCTTCTCTCGGGTGCCCAAACTGGCACAAGAATACGCGGAAATGTACTCAAGGACGCGTCGTCGTCGTCGTACGTCTCCTCTTTCATTTTAACTTTCCACAACTTGCATAATTTCTCCGTCACCAACGTACGTCCAAGCCTCTCCATTTCAGGATCCCTCCCTATGCCACGTTGAGCTCAGTACTCTAGAGGCTACGAGCTCTCCGGCAGGGTGCTGTTATATCTGGTGTGGGAGGATGCAGTTCCGCCAGAAGCATACATAGATAAGGCGAGAGACACCCGTGTGTATACAATATGTAGCATGCCTCGGTCCCAATGTGGTGGTCCTGTTGAGCATTTACCCTGTTCACGGGAAGCACTATCTGACGTGTGGTTGCATTTCTGAGGGTTGCATTGCATTGCATGGGAAGATGCGCACAATCGATCCAGTAGTTCTGGGTGTTTGCCTGGTGCAAGCTACCTAGCCAGCCAGGAGCATGGCAGCGCAGATTGGAGGCCCTAGGTAGTGAGTGATGTAGGTAGGTATTCCGGCTCTTACTTTGAATTGTGGTTTATTGGCCTTAGGAGGGTTTGTCTCCAGCTTTATAAGTTCAAGTCAAGGATACTAAAAATCATGCGTGTTCCTGGCTGTAACCATGACCGCATCCGCCGAGATGATCCGCCCGCAATTGCTTTCCCACGGAATCCCTACCCTGTATGCTTCATCCTTCCGCCAGACCTAAGCTTCGAATACCCTTGATACTTGAGCTGTGGTTTTAACGTAGGCAAATGCCTCAAGCAACATAAGTCGAAATGATTTCGTCCTGTTCAACGCAACTACTGGCAAGAGCGTTGGCCAGGGAGGTGTGCCTACTTGTCAATACATTGTTGTTAGCACCTCCTTCAACGACCCAACCACCCCGCCACTTTCATGCCACTCTGCCTCAGCCTTCGCTCGCGACGGCATGAGCTCTTGACTGTCATGGGAAAGACGATCGAGGGCACGAGTTCCTTAGAGGGAAGCGCGAACGTCCCTGGAGAAGCTACGGTATCGACTCTGCTTCTCGAGACGCTGTCCAGCGCTACCCATCCTTCACGTTCAGAAACGCATAGTATCAGCATCAGGTCGGTTCTCAGCGGCGTGCGAACGTGAGATCCTTGCCGATGATCATTGTGTGAGCGGTGACTTTTCCTCAAGACCTTCCTAACTTGTTCCACTCCAGTCTATGACATATATTATCCTTTCAAACGCAGCCCCAGGGTCGTGGCAAACAAGCAAGTCAACATTATATCCTTTACTTGGACCAGCATCGCTCACTTGTCGAGTATGGCTCGAGAAACAAGCCGCACATTAGCGTCTAGCTTTACTCAGGACCTTCGGACGTCGCCGAAGTGGTATCAAAGGCGGACAACACCTTTCTACGTCTCGCGTCCCTCGGCAAGAATGGAGAAGCAGCTCGCAGACATTGCGGAGCGTCAATGGCTGGGCCAGATCTCGGAACCACGATTGCAGAAGCAATGTATAAAAGGACATTTCATGCCATGGGCTTCATATGCTCGCTCCTCTGCTCGCTTGAAGCTCGCACTGAAAGGTCACGATGCTGTGAACCTGCCTAACAATGGCATGTGTAATTCAGACTGTGCCACATTCATGTGCTGCTTTCCATGTAAGCCTCTTTCGTAATGGCTTCGGTGACTATAGCAAGTAACTGATGATGATACAAGTCTACGGCGTCTTGATCGCCCAGCTGCAAAGTACCGTTCGAGCATTCTACGACATCGACGGCTCAGAGGCCCAGGATCACATGGATGGTTGCTGTTGTCCATGTTTCGCCCTTGTCCGCACAGAGAACGAGATCATCTTCCGCGAGGCCAGAAATGCCCAGGCCAAGAACATCAGCGAGCTCAAACTACCTGAGAAATCTGGATCTTACACAGCCGAGGCCCCTATGGAAGTACTTACATCGATGATATTGCAGCCAAATGGGCCACCTCGAGCCCGGTCATCTAGCGCATCATCATCGAAAGGTAAAGACATCGAGAGGACCTCACAGTCGCTCTCCACCATTCCTGAGGTCAGCCGCGAAGTCTCAGGAGCATGTGAAACCGATGTAGATGGCCGCAACCAGCAGGTCTCGGCAAGAAAGGTTGCGAAGCCACACGAACTGAAGAGTGACTCGACAGTGATGTTACCAGCACTGAATAGCACGTTTCCAATTTTGAACTACCTAGACAAGCAGTGGTTTTTGGTTCCAGCTGGCAATCTCAAGGAAAATGCAAAGCCCGAAGAAGGCTTGACAGAGATACTTGACGAATTGCCCGGCGGGACTCAACAACCAGACCGGGGTATGTGGAACTTCTTCCGACGCAGAAAGGTCCTCCAAGCTGCGGACCCTACAATACCTCATGTTCTTGCCGACGACACAGCGTCAGCTCGGATGCCAACCAGGATTCTGAAGCATAAGCTTGCTGAAGATGAGCTAGTTCACAAGAGTCAGAAAAGCCGGTTTGCAGAACACCTTATTGAGCAGGACAATCTCTCGCCATCTATGGTACCAACCATCAACGTCTCTCACGAGGTTGCTAACGACCCCGTCTTCCCACTGCCTGCTAACCCCATGGCCGGGAGGCATGCCCTGCCGGAGCACCAGCCAACCTTGGTAAAGAGGGCGGAGGCTATTTCGAGACATTCTCTCGAGGGTGATGAGGCAATGGACAAGGCGTCAGATCCGCAAGCAAGCTCACAAGACGACGCGGAGGCGATGGGACAAGACAAAGGGTTTGTGGCGACTTTTCTGAAAGGGTTTGCTCAGCCGTTGCGCAGTGCTCCAACTTCGCCAGCACCGGCCGAGACATCGAACTCAGAGGAAACACCACAGACCGGAGAGGAGGCAAATGGAGACAAAGCCGTGGGCGGAGTCATTGGGCCTGAGTTGGGTGACAATCAAGCGTCCACTCGCTGATAACCCACTGGAATGCCCGGATGCATGGATTTGGATGAGCTTCGCTCCTAATAGACCTTAACAACCAGTAGTGTATAATCATCATGTCTTTCATGAAACTCATGCCGTCAAACTCATCCGTGCGTAGCCCGGTGGCGACTGATGTATTGTTACTGATGCGCTGTGTCAAGCTACGATGAGTTCGTCATTGGGCAATTCATCTTGTGAGACACGGAAAGGAACCATGCGGCCTTGAAGGAAGCCGTTCCATATGTCGCTTGTACCACGATGGGTCATGACAATACTTGATCTTTCTCATGGCCGATTGGTAGAATTAACTTTCGAGGCTGAAGGAAGGTCTTGGTTGGGACACAGGTGCCTAAGTACCTATGAGCTAACAGGTCGAGACCTTCCGGCATCGATACGTGCTGGAGTGAGCAAACTCAGCTTGGGCGGCAATGGCAAAGCAAACTTATGCAGGGTGCTGCATCTACTGCGAGGTCCGAGTCGAGAGGGACGCGAGAGCGTCGCGGACGCGGAAAGGGGGCCGTGTCGGGGTATTAATACAGCCGGGCTATGTCATAGCCTACTCTGCCTCGACCTCCAAGGGGTAGGCAGGGATTATGGATGAAGGTCGTTGATGGCAAGGCCAAGCCAGCTCACAAGGGGCCTGATCACAGGGCGACAGGCCGGCCGCCTCACCGACCCATGATGCCACAATCAATGCATCATCGAAACGCTCACTTGGATGATCGAGTGTTCTTGCCGCTCTGGATGGTCGATGTGACGAGTGTGACCGTAGGCTATGAGGGAGGGTGGTCGCTTGATGGGTCTGATGGCGAGGCCGTTTTGGAGGCCACCCGCGATGGAGATGAGGATGTGTGTGTGTGTGTGTGTGTGTGTGTGGGGTGATCTGTGTGATCCATCCATGCACCGGGCTTGACATTTGACTATTTCATGAAGAGGCCGAGGCCGAAGGGGAGCGATGGCAAGAAAGAATTGACCCATCAAAACGTTGTCTATGAAGCAATTCGGGCCCCTTGGAGACAAGAGTCTCGATAGTCAGCGGAGAAGCTAGAATCGTGTAGGGAATGGGATGGACTGTTCGATGACTTTTGACATGCAAATAAATTCCAACGAAGCTATCGACGATTCAAAGTGGCCAGGTACGGAGACGTAGCGGTCGGAACATTGGCGAATAAGCCATAGTGGTCATGCCCCTAATACCACCATGCTCAACTCGGAGCGCTCCAGATACAGAGGTACCTAGTCATGGTATCTGCTATGCAGCCAATCTCCCTCTGGCCTTGTTGACTCTTCGAGCAATGGGTCAAACATACCCAACCCTTCCACTACCAATCAGTCAATCATCCTCTGCCTTCGTCTCGCCCGGCACAATCCTGATATGACGCTCGTAGTATTGCAACATCTGCTCGACGTTAGTCCCATCTCACCGCATGCCACCGGGAAACCAGAGATTTTCCCCAAGTCTTCTTGGACGTACCTTCTGCGGCAACTTCTTGTGGACTATATGTGTCTCATGCTTCGTCTTCTGCCCAGTCTTCCACGTCAGGAAGACCATCAGCTTCCCCGTCTGCTCGTCTTGTGACGCTTCGATATTGTCCACCAGATCTTCCCACGATCCGGCTGGTGGCGCCCACTTCTTCGCTGTTGCCGGGGCTGGCGAGTCTGCTGGGTGCACGCCGTTCTTCCGCGGTTTCTTGGGCGGTGCGCCTGAGGCACTGGAGGGTTGACGGCCGCGCTTCTTGCTTTTGGTAGCTTTCTCTGTTTGCTCGAAAATGGCCTCACGGCCACCGACGCTTTTGAGGTACTGCTCGAGGACTTCTTCTGCGTCTTCTCGTCTGTTTGCAGAAAAAAAGGTGTTAGTGCGTTTCCACGAGTGCGGAAGGACACATTTGGGACGTACAATGTATCTTCGGGCTCCCATGTGAGATCTGACTTCTTGTCATAGCCCTCCCATTTCACCTGGAACTTCAGGGTGCTCTGACCATCGTGTTAGCTTTTTGTTGTCTTCTTTGGGATTCTACTTCATCTTACATCTTCATCCACCATGTGCTTCCGAATAGCTTCTATGACGTAGCTATTACCAGTCATTAGCAGGGCTGCCTGCATCTTGCATGATGCCGCGGAACCTACACTTCCTCATCACCTTCCTCATCGTCATCTTCATCCTCCTCCTCCTCCTGCTCCTCCTCATCTACGTCGGATGCGCCAGGTAGATCCTTGACGCCGACGGGGCCTTTCCGCTGGGGTTTCACATCTTCCCTGTCATCGTGCGTCGTGGATCGTTTGCGCACGGGGATCTCGTAGTCGTCGACATCGGACTCGTCTTCTGGAAGTGCTGAAGGAGGATTAGCCTTCTTCTCCTCCCGTTCTCGCGACATCCCAGATGTTTGTTGGAGAATACGCAGCTGGGTTTGAGGGGGAGGCAGATGAGGGAGAGGCTGATGCACGCTGTGAAGGCAGCGCATCCGAAGTTGACGTGCCGGGCGGCTGGTCAACAGCTGCCGGAGCCCGCCGAAACAGGCCAATGCCCGGATCGAATGATGCACTTACGCGGAGGCATGATGGGTCTTGTCAAATTCGCAAGATGACGAGGCTGAGGGGATCGTAGGCGACAGCCTCTAAGGCGCTGACTGCTGATTGCTCATTCAGGCGCGCGTGCAAGGCTGGATTGCGACGCGATGGAGAGGAAATATTGGGGCCACGGGCTACGGCACCAAGTTCTACTCGTGGACGTGGCAGTGTGGCTTCATCGCTTATAGCGAATCATGGGATAGGAGGCACGGAATTGGCAAAGCACTGGCGGGCAGATACCAGCATTGTTCTGACTGAACTTCAGCAGGAAAAAAAAAGATGCTGTTACAGCAATGTATCAATTCCGTCAATTGCAATAGATATGTACATATATTTTGGATGCAGAATGGGGTTGATCAAATTGATGTTCAAAGGGACTCCCTCTACGGCAGGGTGTGTGGATGCATTGGCCGACCACTATCGACGCCTGACAAACTTGCTAGTTGCAAAACTACGACTAATTAGCGACTTGGCTTGAGATGAGCATGAAGGAAGACGCGAGCTCCACAGGCGTTAGCTCAGCTTCCTTGAAGACAAGCTGCTGGCGAATAATGTGTGGATATTGTGAACATTGTGAAGCGGGTGTTGTAGTTGTATGTAACTTCAGTTCGGCCATCTGCTGCAAGACATGGTGCACCGAGGTTACAAGCAGATAAGTACGTACCTGCGTAGTACTACTTAATACCTACGGCAATCAAGGTAGCGAAAGTACCAAGCCAGGTGTGCATCTGGGTACCTTAGCTTGCACAATTGCGACTATATGCACCTCGAATTTATTCATCGCACACGAACTAAAGAAGAAAAGGAAGATACCGGCCCCTCAGATGGCGACCAGCTTCAATCCTGCAAGACCAACAAACTCTAGGATCCCTGTGGTGATGAACGTACTCAGCGCAGCGTGCAGATACTACTACGGTACGGAGAACGCGAGGAGCAATGATGCGCTTTAAGTACTTGCACCTGTAGTTTATGCTTGTATGACTATCAATCAATCAATCAATCAATCAATCCATCCATCCATCCACACCAGGCCATGTCATACACGTCCCTTTCTCCCTCAGATGGCCCCAACTACGAGTGATCAACGCGTCGATTGGCCACGGTTCTCTCCACTACGTGTCTCTGCATGTGCCCCACTCACGGCGTCTCCCTCGCGCCAGCAGCGGCTTGTGACTGGCGGCAACGGCCCTTGCATCGGCCCTCCAGGCACCCTCCAGGTACCTAAAGTGGTGAAGTGGGGGGCTACTAGTACTTCCTTATAGTACTGTCGCCTTTCGACGCGTCCTGGAGACTTGCATTTCGCATCTCGCTGCATGAAGGCGTCCTGCCGTGCTGATTGGCTGTAGAGCCTTCACTTCTCCTCCTTGTCTCACCTACTGCACTGCAAAGATGAACCAAGGTATCCCATCCCATCCCAACAACTGCTTGCTCGTTTAGTAATTCCCACTGTAGTATCCCTCCGTGCCACTCTCTCTCCTCTACCTCTACCTCTCCCTCTCCTCCAATCTCTCCTCAAGCCTCGACAACTCATCCTGCTTCACCGCGTCCTCTCCTTCTGACCACTCTCGACCTGCATTGGTTCTGCGACCACCTGTCCGCCTCTGCACCCGTGGGAACCTGGCGTCTCTCCAAACCGCCGTCCATTTCAAGTCTCTACTCCTGCAGCCGTCCCTGTGCCACCTCCTGCTCACTTCCATTTGATCTCTTGGTTGAAATTGATCCTCGCGTTGGCCACCCTCGTCTACTCTCCATACTGCCGCTGAGTCCTGCATCCAGTGCCGTTGCTGCCTGCCTGTGACAAGCTGCTCCAATTCTGTCTTTATACCTTTGGCTCTTCCCTCCTTCGTCAACCCCGGGGCCTGGCCACCTTTTCTGCTCTACATACAAGTACCACCCTTTCCCAGCAGATTAATCAACAACGCGAATTGCAACATCAACATACCTGGAAAAAAGAGCAAAACAAACAAGCACTCCTCTCTCTCCCTTGTTGCTCGGAACGACTCTTGCTCAAATTACCTCCTACGCATCCTCAAGGTCTCTCAGTTAGGACACAGTCAGGCACCAAGAACTCATCCACTCACCCACACATACAGTCCCATACCACATCATCTTTGAACCACATCGTAGGATTGCCTCGCTGGATCCTCGGACTACCGCTTAGTTCACTGAGAACAGACATCTTACTCATTTTACAATGGCATCCGTCACCCGTCAACCGTTTGCTCCTCTCAATGAAGCCCGCCTTCAGACTCTGACAAGTCTCAAGAATAGACAGAATGGTATGTTGATGACTTGTCCAGGCTCCAAGGAGGGACTGGATACAGCTGCTTGTCATGGATTATAACTGACCGTAATTGATTAGCTGCCTCTGCCTCCAATACCCCCATCGGCAAGAGGAAAGCCGAGTCATTCGAGATCGACAACTCTGAGAATGTTGACCCCATCATCTTCTCCAAGCGCTCCAAGGCTTCGCCTGGTGCCAACTTGACCAAAGACTTCATCAAGCCTGCCAACTTCATCCTCACAGATGCTGCTACCCCTGCACCAGTCGTGAGGACCTTGGCGAGCCCAGTCAAGCCGTCTTCCACGCCGCGCCGCACCATCCAGCCCAAGTCTCCCGCTGCAAAGCTCAACACCAGCAGCGTTACCAAGTCTTCTCCCTATTCTGTCCCTGCTGGTCGTTCCCCCACCCGTGGCAAGCGTGCGGGCCTTCTCTCCAACCGTCGTCGCACAGCTGGGTCGTTCACTCGTGTCGACCCTCCGTCTTTCCACCTCGATGCCTCGGCCCCTTTCTCACTCGATGCTGCCTTGAAAGGCACCATCTCCGGGTTTGAGTCCAAGCCCAAGCCTGCGAAAACCGCTGCCTCAGCCCTTTTCGAGTCCTCGGATATGAAGGCCAGCTGGTTCTTCGACATTCACGAAGACACCCCGGAGCAGGAAATGACCAATCTTCTACAACACAGTACCTGTGTGCTCGACATTTCTTCAGATGAGGAGAGCGAGAGAAAGGCCAAGCAGGAGCGTGCCGAGGGACGTGACAAGGAGAACGTTCCTCCAGCAGACGACGTGTCCCAGACATCGGCTCGTCACGCACCTCGTCTCAGCACCGAAGCTATGGTCGTGGAGAAGGAGCGAATTGCCCTGGGTGAAATGAACACGGCAGATTTCTACGCAGATGGCTGCGATGAGTCTTCCGTCATTCTTGTTCCCGCTGATGAGGAAGAGTCACTTGAAGCTGAGGCATCGGGGGCGAAGACAGAAACGACCAAATTCGCTTTCGCACCTGAGATCAGCAAGCCCTCTGAAATTTCAGCCAGCATCGATGCTCTCATGTCAAAGGAATCTGAAGAGTCCAGCAAGGCTGCCGTTCTCCAACCCATGGAGGGCACAGGTGAGAGCTTCGACCTTTGGGAGAGCGGAAGCAACAGGGATGAGAACGAGGCTGCCAACGCGGCCGACTCGGCTGTATCTTCTGTCGCATCGTCATGATGATTGTGGGTTATTTGATAATGGTTGATGATTGCCTTTGCATTTGTTTGTTGCTCAGTTGGTGTTCAAGAGTTCTGGCTTAGTGGGTTTGGAATACCATGTCTTGTTTCCGTGGAGTCGGGATTACTTGGGAATGGGCGGATGCTTTCGATTTGGAGTCATGCAGCCTTAATAATTGCTTATTCTGTCTGTTCAGAACTGATTAAAGGAATTGAAGATGGAATTGGCCCTAAACTTGCACTCTCAGAAACTTTCTGCGAAGACGCCTGAATCGTAACGGTTTGACGTGACGGATGTGATCCCTCTTCAACGCCGCCCCGCGTGAGCCAGTTGCTTTGAGAGGCTGCCCTCCCTCACTGAAGCTGTTGGCGTCTGAAAAAGTGGTTTTTGGAACTCAGTTCGGTTGGGCGATGTCTCGAGCAGAACTGCATAGTCGTACATGGTCCGCTCGATGATCTCGGTTGGGCGTGGTTAGAGGGGCAGGTGTCAGTCAAACCCCACCACGCCACCACATCGTCTCGGAAACATGTCACAACCACCTTTCGAAGCAGAACACTGCACCCAAACCTATCTCATATCGACTGGCCACCAAAAACCCATCCATTCCAGACAAGATCCTCACGTACGACGCGATCATGAGCTCCACCACATCGGAAAGCATAAGCAGAGGGGCCTTCATTGTGCTGGAGGGACTAGACCGAAGCGGGAAGACCACACAGGTGAAGCTTCTCGAGGAGCGTCTCAGCAGAGCCGGCAGGTCTGTCAAAGTGATGAGGTTTCCAGGTAGGCTCTGTTTTGATAGCTTCATGCCTCGGGAGAGATGAGATCACCGCTGACCTCTTCACGGACCGCACAACGCCCATTGGCAAGATGATTGACGGCTACCTGAAGAGTGACACTGAGATGGACGATCATGTCATCCACCTCCTCTTCAGTGCCAACCGCTGGGAAGCAGCGTACGTTTTTTTCTTTCAAGAAGAAAACACCTATGCTATGATTTCAGTTGCAGATTTAAGCTAACCCGGCCTCTCAGGAAATCCATAGAGGAGAGCTTGGCCGCTGGCACTACAATTATCGCAGATCGCTACTACCACTCGGGCATCATCTACTCAACTGCCAAACAGAACCCAACGCTCCCGCTTTCCTGGGCCCGCTCGCCGGAACACAACCTTCCGCGCCCAGATCTTGTACTGTTCCTCGACCTCACCACGGAGCAGGCGCGCGCTCGCGGCGGCTTCGGCGAGGAGGTGTACGAGCGGGAAGCCATGCAGAAGCGCGTGCGTGAGCTGTTCTGGGCTCTGAGCATGGGTGGCAAGGATAGGCACGCAGCGGAGATCTTGGGAGATGCCGAGGCGAGGAAACTTGCGGAGGGAGGGGTCTGGAAACAGGAAGAGGAGGATTTGGTGGTGGTTGATGCCGGTGGGAGTGTGGATGAGGTCCAGGCCGAGATTTGGAAGAAGGTCGAGGAGAGGATCGAATTGGTCGCAAAGGGTGAATTGGGGACCTCAGTGAGGAGGATTCAGTAAGCAATTCTTATGTCAAAGATGACATGGGAATTCAAGAAACAAGGGATAAAAGAAAGAAATTTATAATGCTCTGCCTATTCGCCCCAAGTACAGAGTTCCAGTCATCCATCGCCCTAGAAAATCCTACCCTTCGTCCAAACCCACCACAAGATACCCACAATACCGATACCGTATCCGAAAATGTACATGAGCCAAGTCGTCGTAGCCATGGCGAAAATGTTCTGAATCGCGGCGTCAACAGCTTCCTCATCATCGTTCTCACGAGGAAACGGTTGTGTAGGGATGGGCTTTTTGAGAAAGTTGCAGAGGGGGCCCCATCCATCGGTGATCTGCATCTCGAGGAGGTTCTTCTTCGGAACAGCGGCACGAACCAGAGCGTTATGCTTGTCTTTCAGTTCTGTCAAGGCATGAGTATGTATGTAGCTAAGGAAGAGGGCCAGAGAGAGAGAGAGAGGAGGCTGAGAAACGTCCAGATGGCTTACGTTTACCGGCATCTTCGCCATGAGTTTCCTGCATGCTACCGTCATGGTAAGCAAGATGATCCCAGTCTAAGATATATAACTGTTCAGTCCGATTCCAAAACTCACAATTTGGCCATCTCCTGTGTCCAGTAGGGAATCCACCTCCACGTGAAGCAAGGCCACAGCAAAATCCTCAGGGCCCAAGCCGGGTACCTCTGCGCACTGTTAAGGACGGATCGGTGATTGGACCACCACTTCTCGGTATTTCGATCCACGAGGACGACCTTTGCGTCCGGGTAAAGCTCGAGCAGCTCAGGTATAAACAGAGCGGGAGGGGTGTCTGTGATTGCGACGTAGCCAGTCGTAGCCTCGCGAAGAAGCTTGAGGAGCTGAGGCTTGTCTTTGCGATACTTCAGCACTCGGTACCATTGCTTTGCGTAGTCTTGGGGATTGGGGTCAGCCTTGAACGTTTTTTTTTTAACAAATTTCAATGAGCAGGGATGATTTGCATGGAAACCCGTTGTGAGGGTGATAAGATGTTGTTCCCTTGCTTACCATCCTCACGGCCGTAGAGCGCATTACCAGCGTGAAGCACTGGTCCGTCGTACAGAATCTCAAGAGCCCTCGCCATTGAACCGGTCCCAGTTTCAGAGAAACCCGCGGCGATGACCTTGGGCGTCACGGTTGCGTCCGTGGGTTTGGAGGGGACACCACCCATGTTGACGAACGTGGATGATCCTTAATTGCCACTTGGCCGTTTTGCGACTTTAGAGTGAGGAGAAAAGAGAAGATATTCGGCTCGTGATGAAGAGAGAGCGCGGTAGTAAGGAGAGAGACGAGGACAGCATCAGTCGAGGGCGCATGTACGTTGTCAGCAATCAATCAGTGGTGGTGGTCCCCTACTGACTGACTGACCCTGCATGCCTCCAGCGCCAAGCGATACCAACAAGGTGAAGGAGGCTAGCGATGGCGTCGCAGGGGGGGTCAGTCTCACTCTCATGGATTAGGAAGGTGTTTGTTGCGTCAACAGGATGCTAGAAAACCGATCTACTCTTAGAATTCCGTTCGCTCTGAATCTTGATCTCGTAACATCTCCACAGTCCGAGATCGTGCAGCAACGTGGTCTAACTCTGATCGACATGTCAGATTCAGGGCTGAGGTCAGGTAACATGAGTACCCTTGGGAGGTTGACTGACTCAAGACATGACTGTGATCTCGCACGCTCATTCAAGTTGACGACACACTGTTCTTTGCGTTGTCTGTCAGCAAAAGGGGGAGAGGGAGTGATTGGTCTATGCTCTTAATCATGAACTTGCATCATTGAAAGTATATTGCACTTTTGGTAAGTATCCAATATTCCCGATACCTGAAAAAAAAGAAAGAAAAAAGAAAAAACTCCATGCTCCCGAGTTGTTTCCCTCTACTACGCACTGGCCTCGACGCCTTAGTTCCCTAGTGGAAGACAACAGTCTTGACGCCGTTGAGGAAGACTTTCTTCTCGGCATACATCTTGACGGCCTGGGCCAGCACCTGGCACTCGACATTTGAACCAGCCTGGGTCAGATCCTTGGGCTCAACGGCGTGATCGACCCTCGCGACACCCTGCTCGATGATGGGCCCCTCGTCCAGGTCGGCAGTGACGAAATGAGCCGTGGCGCCGATGATCTTGACGCCCCTGTCGTAAGCCTGGTGATAGGGCTTGGCACCCTTGAAGGAGGGCAGGAAACTGTGGTGGATGTTGATGATCCTGCCGGACATGGCAGAGCAGAGCTTGGGGGACAGAACCTGCATGTACCGAGCGAGGACGACGAGCTCGATGTTGCGCTCGGCAATGAGGTCGAGAATCTGGGTCTCCTGCTGCTCCTTGGTGTCCTTGGTGACGGGGAGATGCTTGAACTCGATGCCGTAGCTGGCAGCCAGAGCGGCATACTCGGGGTGGTTCGACACGATCAGCGGCACCTCGATCCTCAACTGGCCAGTCTTCATCCGGAAGAGGAGGTCGTTCAGGCAGTGGCCGATCTTGGAGACCATGATCAGGACCCTCGTCTTCTGGGCAACCGGCCTGATGTCGTACTCCATGTCGTACTTCTGGGCGAGGTCCTGGAACGGCTCGGTCAGGTGCGAGGTGTCCTTCTCCTCGATGGGGCCAAAGTGCACGCGCATGAAGAAGCGCTTGGACGTGGGGTCGGAGAACTGCTGGAGGTCGAGGACGTTGTGCTGCCGTTGGGCGAAGACGCTCGTGACGGCGTGGACGATGCCAGGCTTGTCCGGGCAGGACAGGGTGAGAATGTGGTCGCTGCTGGCCATGATGTGAAGCAGTCAAAAGGGCCGGGGGGTGCGAAGGTAAGATGGAGATGCACGGGGTCGTGTCCAATTGTTCCAGAGCGAGTGAAATGGGATGAGCCCAGGTGAAGACGCAAATTCTTAGTTGAGACTTTTCACAAGGGTTGACCAAGGTACAAGGAGAGGTAGACTGAGTGTATGTGTGTGTTGTGTGTGTGTTTGTGAGTGAGTGAATTTTGCATTGCCCACACCCACCCCCTGTCTGCTGTGCTCTGCTCTGCTCTGCCTATTGTTTGTTTTGGCTGGGCGCACCTGGGAGTATCTCGGGATGTTAGCACGGAAGCATCCAATTTTTTTTTCTTTTCCATTTCTTCCTGGGTTTAGACCCGAAATCTGAAATGCTCTGCTCTTGTCTAGAACAAGGCTCCACGGACCCCGTAAGAGGTTATAGGCCAATGTCAACGTCAATGTGGGTGAATGTGTGTAGGTGGGTGGGTGTGTGTACCTGAACTACCTTATTTCGGTGGTTCGGTTGTCTGCATCGGCTCCAGCTTGGTAAAGTTGTGTCCAGCCTGAAGGACCTAAGGTAGTACTAAGTTTCGTTGTTAGCTGCGTGTTGGTAAAGAGCATCTCGGTTGCATAATTATGATTATAATCATAATCATAATCATTCATGATAATTGCACATGTAAAACTGCCCGTGTACCTAGAGTTTGACTCTCTCGCAAACATGCAGCGCCACGATACATCATAGGGTTAGGGGCTTCCGTTTCCGATGGGGAAATTGAGCACGTTCAGACGCTGCGACTGATCCCGCTTGGTTTGGAATGCTTTGCATGCGAAGGGTCAGAAGCGCCATGTTTTTTGTTATTTGTTCAGTGATGTGTTTCGAGCCAATTCTTTCACTTGGTCTAAGATATCACAGCACATCCTTTCGCAGCAAGAGTTGAGACGAACAAATAACAAATACATCCCTTACGCCCAACAAGTTCAGTAACTCATTCCATGGAGAAAAGACGTGTGTTGATTATGCTTTATCATCATTATTTTTCCTGATCCGATTCCCCCAGTCCTTCTCTCTCGTTTTATCGGTAAACCACAACCTCTCGCCAGGGTTGTCGCCCGTGGTATCACAATTTCAGGCCGTTAAAAAAAAAAAAAGGAAATCGTTAGCGGGGTTCAGGATACGCCATTAGTTGTTGCAGGTGGTTTTGTGTCGCGGAGTATCGGGCACGGGTGTGTCTTCTCAGACGATGTTGTCGCCCTCGGTGTGAGCTCCCACGGGGCGACGAGGGATGCTGCTGTCGTTGTAGTGCCCGTGAGCGTGTCCAGTCATGCCATTGTGGTGAACCCCATCGCCATGATGGGCGTTGGAAGCAACGTCATGGTGATGATGACCACCCTGCAGACCCTTCCCGCCGAGGTGTCCAGCCGCAGCAGAAGCAGCCCTTCCACCCCAACCGACCTTCCTTGTGAAAACGGCATGCTCAAGCTCGGCACCCTCACCAGCTCCATGACCATAATGCACGAAGGGGGCCCCGCGGTTCAGGGGGATGTGGTTGTAGCGCCAGTCCCAGATGGCAGCGTACACCATGCGGTAGCTCGAGAAGGCAAAGACGGTACCAATGGCCGCGCCGGCAAAGATGTCGTACCAGTTGTGGTACTCGTCGATGGTGAGAGCGCCACCGATGAGGACAGCCCCGAGAATGGGAGCATAGATGGCGATGAGCTTCCAGAAGGCCGGGTGGTAGTTGGAGAAGACCTTGAGCTTGGCGTTGAGGTACAGATAGAGGAAAACGAAGCCGGCAAAGGCAGCCGTCGTGTGACCGCTCGGGAACGACTCGAGAGCATCGTTGATCTCCGCCTTGTCTCCCGTGCAGATGTCCGGTTGGAAGTAAATCTCCTTGAAGCCGTCTCCACGCCCCTGTGCGGCTCGCACCAGCCGCACATCGGGCTTGCACACGTCCAAGAAGTGAGGTCGAAGCCCACCGATGAGCCACTTGACAAACACCTGGAAGACAGCGGCGCCGATGAGAGAGTACAGAAGACCGATGGTCGCGTTGTTGACGTCCCAGAAGGACCGCACGCGGATCTGCACGACCAGGAAGATGACGATGGGGACGAAAACAGCGAGCATCGCGGCAGCCCAGATGGGAATGATCTCTTTGCGAAGAGGGTAGGCGAAGTTGGGATAAACAATCTCACCGTCGGAAAAGGTGATGGCGAACGAGCGAGACGGTGCTGGGTCCGCAAAGTACACCTGATGTGCTCGTGGTCAGTTCCATCATGACGAAGCATCGGATTCTAAGTTTTCTTTCTCTCTTTTTTTTTTGGGCAAGACGCTGACTTACACCAAGACCAATGGCACCAAGGATCAACATCGTCACAAGATCCAGCGCAGTGTGCTTCAGCCACTGTCCAAAGGTCGGCCTGGTTGACATGGTATAAGGAGCCGCTGCCTCTCGCTTACTAGCAAAGGGGCCTCTTCTTCCACCACCAACACCACCACGACGCCATCCACCAAAGCCACGTTTCTCAGTCGTGGCAGCATGCGTATGAGCCGGCGATGCCGTCGTCGGTGAGTGATGATGATGATGCCCCGCTCTGGGCTGGCGGTTGAAGAAGCCCATTTTGAGAGTTCAAGTTGTTTTGTCAGGATGGATGGGTCAGTCGAGATAGGGACAGAACAGATAGATTCGAGGATGGGGAGAATGTTTGAAGGCGCACAACTTGCCAGCTCAAGTCCGCAAATGTTGATCGGTTGAGAGGAAGGGAAGAAAGAAAGGGAACCAGCGTATTTCCAGAACGCATATTTGCATTCACCTATATAGCAATATAGCAAAGGACCTGAGGATGACGAGATGGAGCACTACTTCACTCACTCCATGTGCGAGCTGACATTACGTAGCCACCTTAGCAAGCTACCTGCACCTACCTGCACTGTACCATGGCCCAAGCCGCTGACCAGCTCATTCAATATGATGTGCGGTGCGATGCATGCGCCTACGTGAAACACGACAAATTTGGTTTGAGCAACCCGTCGACAACCTTGCACCAAACATAAGGTATGTACTTTGACCACTTAATACTAGGCAGGCCATCCACACGCACCAACCTGCTGAGCCGCGATCGAGATGTCAAATCGTCGTGGGTCTTTGTCCCTACGGAGTGGCTGCTCATTTGATCGACATTGGTGCCGCCCATCCAGCAAGTCCCGTCACGGTTTGACGTCACAGCCCCAGTAAGGAAAAGCAAGGAGGCCAGCCATGGGCCGCCTCTGTCAACTTCACTGTGATTTACTAGTACGATTCGAATATTATCATGGTACTTGAGAAGGGAAAGAGGAAGAAATAAAAAAAAAAGAAAGAAAAAACAGCGAGCCCACGCAAAGACTGCCACCAAAGTACAGGGCCGTAGAAATAGGACATCGCGCTTCTCCCAATGACAGACAACTTGACGATTTAGATTTGTGTTAGACTTAAAGACTCCAAACAAGCACAAAGAAATGCTTAGCTTCCAGAAAGAACGTCATGGCCCTCGCGACAAAACCTTGGCCCAAGAACACACACTCACACTCTTCTGTGCTTCGAATCTGAGCCTAAAAGGCCCCCCCCTAACGTTAACGTCCTTGGGGCACGGCATCACGGTGCCGACTTGGCGAATCGCGAGCTCTGCCGAACGCCAGACCTGACAAGATCCTTGTCACTCCGGGTGCCGTATTCCGCCCTCTTGATTGATTTGGTCGTGACAATGTTTGACTCAATCCCAGTTCTTAGGCCCTGCGTTTGACTGACTGGCTGTTCCCTTTCCCATCTACAATCCATCACGTCATTTTCAACGGCACAGGTGCATGCAAAGCAAGTTGTTGTGTCTGGCTTTTCACTGCGCCAGGGTGCGGTCATGACTTGTAGAGAATAGACAAGTACGCATGTCCGGAGCAAGACCAGCGGAGGATCAGCAGTGCCCACAGATTGTTCCCTGTTTGACGCAGCTCGGCATGTACGACAAAGGAACAGCCAGTCTCGCGTAACGGAACAAGTTGATGTTTTCTTTTTCAGTTCTAATGCTAATGGACACTTGTCACCAAGCGCAGTCCTGTGAGAATTCATCTTGTATAACAAGGGACACCGAGGATCCCAAGTGCTTCTGCCTGTTAATACTAGAAATATTTGGCGTGGTGCTGGGGTTCCATTTCTACCACTTGATGAAATGACACTCTCGGTCATTCTGGTTTCGTGCACTTGCATGTGCTCCTGTGTTGTGGCCATTGCGGATTTGGCATGCTTTTATGTCTTTGTACTGATCATGGCCAAAACCGTAGATGAAGATGCAAGGTTTCCTTTGCGAGGTACATTGATTGACAAGACAGGATGGATGCTTCTCGGTTCGTACATATAGCAACCAATACCGTCAGCGGACCAGACAGCGGATCAGATGGAGTTCACTGGCGTACATGATGATGATTTTAACTGAGCTGGACTCCCCAACGCCAATCATGCGACCCTTACTCTCCTGGCACTAGGTAGGGTAAAGCAAGGGGTTCGTGCTCTCAGAAAATGTATACAAATCGCCCTTCCATATCATCATCTCCTACCACGTCCACCTCCCGCGCCGGGCATTCCGCCGCCCATGCCCATCTGCTTCATCATCGCCTGCATGTCCATGCCTCCAGGCATACCAGGCATGCCACCGCCTCCTCCTCCGAGCATCTTCATCAGCGAACCCATATCTGGCATGCCGCCGCCTCCTGCACCCCCCATACTTTGCAGCCTCTTCTGCATAGCCGCCATCTGTTGCGCCTTGTTGCCGCCTCCCATGGCCTGCTGAGCTTTCTGCATGTTCTTCATGTTTCCTCCCATGCGCTTCGCCATGCCCGCCATCATGCGCTGCTGTGTAAGGAGGTCCTCCACTTCTCGGACCGATGTCCCTGAACCGCGCGCGATGCGTGTCATTCGGCTCGGCTGGTCGATGAGGATTTTGCCATCTGAATCGAGCTCCTTCTCCGTCATCGAGTCACAGATGTAGATCATCCGCTTGAGCTTGGCGCCGCCCTCCTCGTCATCCATTCCCTGCATCATGTTGCTCATGCCTGGAATCATGCCCGCCATTTTTGAAAGCGGTCCCATCTTCATGATATTGGAGAGCTGGTCTCTCAAGTCCCTGACTGTGAATATACCTTCTTGAATGTGCTTGATCGTGTCCTTTTGGTTCAAGTTCAGGCTCTGCACGTGCTCCACAAGGCCAGCCATGTCCCCCATGCCCAGGAGCTTCTGTACAAACTGCTGCGGTGCGAACTTTTCCAGGTCGAGCATGTGCTCACCCGTGCCAATGAAGACAATCGGGGTGTGGGTTGCCGCGACGGCTGAGATGGCACCACCACCATGTGCATGACCATCTGTCTTGGTGATGATGATGGCTCCGAAGTCGGCTGCCTCCTTGAAGGCCTTGGCTTGTGATTCTGCTTGCTGACCGATGGAGGCGTCAAGAACCATGATCGTCTCATCTGGGCGAATGGCATTCTGGATGTCGACCATCTCCTGAAACAATGCGGATTCCTGCCTGTGACGACCTGATGTATCAACAATGATGACATCGAACTTCTCCTTCTTGAATTGCTCAACACCAGCTCTGGCAACTGCCGCGGGGTCAGTCTCCGTCAGAGAACCGTAGTATGGAATCTTCGCCTTGGTCGCATTCTGCTTCAATTGATCAAAAGCACCAGCACGGAAAGTATCTGCGCAGACTAGACAGGCCTTCAGTCCCCTTGTCTGATAATGCCTGGCTAGCTTTGTGCAGGTTGTTGTCTTTCCAGCACCTTGCAGACCAACAAACATGATGACGTTGGATCTGCCCTTCTTGGGTTTGAAAGGCTCGGCATGGGGATCGACAAGCTTGACAAGTTCATCGAATACAGCTTTCTGAATCAGCCGCTTTTTGTTGACGGCCGGTGGGATCTCTTTAAAGTTGACAGTACTCTTGATCGACTTTCGAAGCTGGCCGACCAGTCGCACGTTGACATCGGCTTCAAGGAGCGCGGCGCAGATTTCTTTCAGCATAGAATCGAAAGCCTAGAAAGACAATGTATTAGGATCCAGAACGTCTGATGCCTACCGGCATGTGCGCCTCTTCGCGACTCACCTTCTCGTCCAGGTTCTGCTCCCTGGTTAGGTTTGTGACCGCCGTATTGATACGGCGGCCAAGATCCTGAAGCACCATGGCTGCTGCCGCTCGCCTCCGTGGGCGTTTGGAGGCGGTTGAGGTAGTTCGGCAGCGCTATAGCGCGTCCTTCGATGTCGGTATCGAGCGGCGACAGTCGGCACGATTCCGAGAAGCAGGTGAAGAGGTCCTCGTGATGCTTTATCGTCCTTCCGAGCGTGGTCGTTCATGCATTGGCGCTGGTACCAGGTGGTGGCTACTTTCGATGGTGGGGGTGGGGTTCCAATGGAGCGAACTGGCGCGATATCATTAATCCGTCGTGCAGTGTATAAGAGTGTGCCTAAGCTCAAGTGACCAAGGAACCTACTTAGCCAGCACTGCTCAGGTTGACCCATGAATTAAGATGTACCTCAGATGTCTCTGACACAAGACAGATTAAGCGCGTGCGACTGTTGGTGGTCATCTTGCGTAAACGGATCCACGACAGAATGCACGATATCTCAAGGCCTTCCCTCGCTTGCGCATTGCAGCCCAAGTAATGGTGTTCAAACACTCCCATTCATCGTTGCACGCCAAAGGTCTTTTTTCCCAAGCATCTTCGATTCTGATCACTTGGACATCCTGCCTTAAGAGCCCGAGAAACGCTTGTCCACTTCAAAAGGATGCCGCCCAGTCATTACCACACAATTGCGGGGCTGGGTGAGGGCCATCGACAAACCATTGTTCGAGCTATCAACAATGTCCTTGCAACAGATCTTGCCCTCTGGACATACGCGCAGATCATCGACGGCCTACCGTTGAGCAAGGTAGCTTGGGACACCCGAGGGTCCAGACTCGTACCATGGCACCCCATCAACTCCCACGAGACGCTTTGTCCTAGGGCTCTAGAGAAAGCCAAGTCTTTCCGAGACGCATTTGATCCGAATTTACTCACTTTCAAGCCCGATGTAAGTAAAAAAAAGGCAATTTGACTACGCACTAGACCATCATTACTGAACACACACAGGTCCTTCATGCGTTTGGCTCGTCAGAGCGCTCGAGTCGAACATTCAGCCTAAGGCTCCTCGAATTGACGGCTTCAGCTCTACATTACATTGCTGTTCGTCTATGTCAAATTGAAATTAAGCTTCACGATCCTAGTACCACTGACGGCCTTGGACCGGAGGCTGTCACATCATGGGAGCGCGAACCGGACGAGTGGGCTCGTCTAGAACCTCACGCAACTTTATTTGTCCAGACGCATTTCCTTGCTCACGAAAAGTATCCTGATGGCATAGCGGATATGGTGGGGTATTGGGCCGAGGATCGCATCATTGGCGGCGTTCTCCTCTTCGACCATTCTCAGGCGTGGAGCGATGACAAGAACCCAGAGCCAAACGCTTACACCCATCCCAACAGAGACAAGGTGACCTATCGTATATGCCAGCTACTGGACGATCAGCAGAGCCAACTCCTGGACTTCCTTACGTCAAAGGATGGACCCGCAACAACCGAGACCCAAGATGGGCCCCTCCCAATGCTTCCAAATTTGACTAACAGAGTCCGCGTCGATCAAATGGATGCCATTCCCGTTCATCAGATTTATCGAGATCTCTGGGAAAGGGTAGACCCGCCTGAGCAGACATCAGTCTTGCGATCAATTAGAAGGTGCGATCGCAGAATCGAGCTGGACTATCCCGAGATGGGAAGCTATGAAGAGCTGCAGCAGCGGATAGAGGAGGCTTCGAGGCGCAGCCCGCTGCCATATTAGGGGCCAAGAACTACTGGAAGTTTCTGTTGAGCGAGCAAGCGTGCCATAGGAGTCCGAAGTTGAAAGTCATCTATCAATTTAAGGTTCTGAAACAAGAGAAAATCTGCCTCTCGACAAGTGCAGGTCATCACAGGATCCTCTACCCACGCTGTAAGCCAATTTTACAACTGAACCAGTTTCATTAGTACTTTCTATGTAGCCTCTTAATGCGGATCAAGTCCTGAAGCCTGGTCAAGTTTGATCTCTTCAGCGTTGTCAGGCAGAAAGTTCCTCTAGCAAGTCCTGTACCAGCTTGCTCAACGGCATTACCTGTTCACGAAGAGGATTTGCAGTGCAATGCCAGCCCCCCCAAAAAATAAGAATCTCATTCATACAACCAGTCCCAGGGTATAGAGAGCCCTGTGTGTACTTATGACATCTAGAATATCGCCCAGCAGGTGCGTAGAAGCGCAGCAAGAGTAAAGCCTCCACGGCTCTGGAAAATCTCTAGCTGCAGGGTAGGTAAATTTGGGAACCCAAGTCGGCATCGGCTACATCGGCTTTCATTCCCGAATCCTCGGCTTTGGTATTTACTAACGGCTTCATACCTCAGACCCGCCTCATACTTTTGATTCAGAGAAACATCAATCATGCGCTCCAGCATCTCCTGTGAGGCCTGCCGGTACGTGTTTCATTAGCTCCATTTGTACAGTGCCGATGGCCCTGGCTGATCCATACTTGTCTCATAGGAGGTCCAAGGTCAAGTGCATCCACTCTGGCACTGCTCCGTGTAGACGCTGTCTAAAATCCGGCTTCGAGGGCTGTTTGCTCACACGGCCCAAGGCTGCAACAGCAAGAGCCAGAGACACAGCAAGAAGAAGTACGGGTGCCTATAGCACTGCAACAGACCACAGTACATCCCTCTCGCAATCCCCAGCTCGCCATGCTCGACCAGCCGTTCAGGGAGAGGGCAACCCAGGACAATATAATAGCCTTGCCACGGAACAGCATCTCAGTTCGCTCACAAACGGGACCATACTGAAATCTCTAAATGTTTTCAACAACAAGTTTCCAGAGCTAGCGATCTTACACATTCCCACGCTTATGTCGGCATGGCAAAGCCCGAGCGGTCCATCTATCGAAACCAAAGTCCTAGTTGCTGCTGTTTTGGCAGTGACTAAAGCTCAATTATGTGCTCTTAATCTCTTCTGGGCTAATGATTTGCTCCCCAAAGAAGCATATGCGGCCTTCGCGAGATCCGCCTTATCGACGTTGGTCCTAGAGGCTCCTAACATTCAAGTGGCTCAGTCATTACTCATTTTTACATTGTATGAATGGGGCACTCGAGAATTCCACAGAGCATGGATTTACTGCGGTTGGTTAAACCTGTGACTCGTGTTGTTTTGACTCACTCCGGCTTACTTCGCACAGGGATTGCTGTGCGTACCGTCCAAGCCTTACACAGTATGCGTGTCGCTCCATGCGCGCCAGAGAAGTCATGGAAGGCAGACAACAACCCTTTAGCCGCTGCTGTTGAAACCAGGACCTACTGGGCTTGCTCAATCATGGACAACATGATCCACTCGGGCACATACAACCCGCCCATGTTGCCTCTGAGCGAGATGGAGAGGCTCAACATATCCCGACCCGTTAGTGCCGTCGAGTTCGCCTTTGGGAGCGACGGGTCAGTCCCCTCTGCCCTCTACGACAGTCGGGAACTTCGAAATCCTGATGCCCCTCATGACGTTACTCAGAGCTTTGAGACCTTAGTGCACGGATTCGATATCTGGAGACAAGTAACGACGTTCATGTTTAACGACGGCCGACGAGCCCCAGGAATGTGCGCTCCGGAGAACTGCCCTTGGGCACCCACTTCCCCCTGGCATGCATGTAGAAACCGACTTGAGACGTGGCGACGGAAGCAACATCGGAACATGCATTACCCAGCTACATCGGTAGCGGTGCACATGACGCTGTGCTATGGAGAGACGTTTACTTGTCTGAACTTGCTATATTATTTATGGTATTTTGCCGTCATTCAACTTATGCCGGAAGGATTTGCTAATAAGTATCTAGTACCATCATGCTTCATCGAGAATACTTCCCCTGGCTCCCAAATAATGACTCCGTGCCACGTGCACCAGTCGATCCGCCCCTACTTGAAGCCGAGGCGCCGCCAAACTGGTGGGAGGACAGCGCTCGTGAGTTATTCGGTGCAGCAGAAAACATCAGTCTCCTACTCAACGAGGCGTCAGAATGTGGTGTGCATTTGATGACGCCTTTCGCTGGATTCTGTGCGTTCTCGGCAGGATTTTGCAACATTTATGTATCACGGTTCCCAAAGATGAATCTCGGAAGGAGTCGTAGGTCAAAAGAGCTTGCAGACTTCTGCACGGGCTACCTGCAGGACTTCCGGCAAGTCTGGAGCATTGGAGATAGCTGGGTAAGTTTGCCACTTGAAATGTTTAATCTCCTCAATGCTAACGCTGTGTGTAGATGAAAACGCTCAAGTACACCAACCTCTTGTATGAGCGCCTCGCAGCCAATGAAAGCCGTTACCGTGGACGTACACGTTACGACTACGATATCCTGCACCACTCGGTGCATGAATTTCGAGGCGTGGATAGATCCGATCAACAAGATCGGGAGATCAATGAGGTTGAGGCTTCAATCGATCTTCTGCCTTCGATGGGATCATCTAATGAAGACGCGCCGAGCACAGACATGCTACTCAGCCAGCTCATGACCGAAATCAGTGGAAATCTTGATGAACAGGGGGTCTGGTCCAATTGGTGGCCGCCCATGGGCGAAATGAATGTGACGCCAAACACTGAAATGTCTATGAGTGTTGGGACGGTAGATGGAACTGGTGATCGGTAGTTGTAAAGCGCAAAATTTTAAATCTCAACTTCTGGCCGACGACTGAACGTCATTTGCAGTCTGCAAACTTCAAGAGACATAATCATCTGGCTAAGTGTTAGTGTTTCTATCAATGACTCTGAAATCACCGTGAGGCCATGTCCGTTATCGGGCCTGGCTCCATGATCGGATCTCGGCTTTCAGCGGAGCTGGGTTCAGCAGACACCTACACTTATCATAACCTCGCTTCGCAAGCATAAAGCGCCCATCAAAGCTCTGGTTCCTTTCAGCGACATAGTAATTAGAAGCTCAAATATCTGGGAGAGGGCGCTCAAGATGGGCGACAGTTCCTCAGCGTCGCGTAAGACGCATCTCATGCATCGCTCGCTCATCTACCAACCCCACCAAGTCATTGACGCAGCAGGCCTGGAACTCACTCTCGACAATGGAAAGAAAATCATAGATGCTTGCGGAGGAGCAGCGGTTTCATGCTTGGGTCACGGCAACACCGAAGTGGCTTCCGCAATCTACAATCAAATTACCAAGGTTGGCTACGTGCACACCATGGCATACAGC
This sequence comes from Sarocladium brachiariae, assembly GCA_008271525.1. Taxonomy (NCBI): domain Eukaryota; kingdom Fungi; phylum Ascomycota; class Sordariomycetes; order Hypocreales; family Sarocladiaceae; genus Sarocladium; species Sarocladium brachiariae. The sequence continues at coordinate 70,384 of RQPE01000012.1, read as the reverse complement.
ACTCGTGTTGCCGAGGAGCTGGCTGACTTCATCCTCGAAGGTTCACCGTTTGGCCTGGAGAAGGCCTTCTTCGTCGGGAGCGGCAGTGAGGCTGTTGAGACAGCTTTGAAGCTGGCAAGGCAGTATTTCTACGAGAAGGGGGAGCCTCAACGCCTACATGTTGTAGCAAGACAACAGGCCTATCACGGCAACACGATGGCATCCATGTCTGTATCCTCCAATCTATCGCGAAAGAAGCCATACCAGGGCTTTTGTTACCCCCATACCTCAGCAGTGTCACCAGCGTTTCCTTACCGTTACCAACGCCTTGAGGAAACCGAAGAGGAGTTCACGCGGCGGTTGATTGCTGAGCTCGATGCCGAGTTCCTTCGCATCGGACCCGACAAAGTCATCGCTTTCATAGCTGAACCGGTTGTTGGGGCAACAGCAGGGTGTGTAGCCCCTCCAGCAGGATATCTCCGTGGTGTCAAGGCGCTATGTGAGAAGTATGGCATTCTCCTGATCCTCGACGAGGTTATGTGCGGAAGCGGCCGTTGCGGCACCTTCTTCGCCTTTGAACCCGAAAACGTCGAGCCAGACATTGTCACCATCGCCAAGGGTCTCGGCGGTGGCTTTGCCCCTATCGCCGGCGTCCTGATGCACCGCAAGGTAGTTGATGCGCTCCGGCAAGGCTCCCAAGCCTTTGTCCACGGCCATACCTTCCAAGCCCATCCGATATCCTGCGCTGCTGCGCTGTCGGTCCAGAGGATTATTCGACGAGACCGCCTAGTGGAGCGCAGCGCAAAGATGGGCAAAATTCTGGAGAGGTTGCTACGACTTGAGCTCTCAAGTTGCAAATCTGTCGGCGATATCCGAGGTCGTGGTCTGTTCTGGGCAGTGGAATTCGTGAAAGACACGACCACAAAGGAACCATTTGATCCCTCGATTCAGTACGGCCCAAAGGTCCAAGAAGCAGCGTTCGAAAGAGGCGTTGCCGTGTATCCTGGGCATGGCACCATTGACGGAGCGACTGGTGATCACATCCTACTTGCCCCTCCCTATACAGTTGACGAGGGAACACTCCGAGTAGTGTGTAGGGCTTTGAGAGAAGCCATCAGCGCCCAGGAAGCCATTTTCATAGCATGGTTGTAACGCTTGGCGAGGGGACTCAATAACGCCTTGTTGGCAAGAAGGAGACAAGGGTGTAGCTTTTGTGGAAGAGATACTGTCTCGTACCTCATGATTGCCTACCTATGCGACGTGAAGCAAACGGAGCATTTGAAACGCTCAACAGATAGCATCGCATGGAAGTCATGCCTACTGGTACATGCTCTTATCAAGTCCGACATTGAGTCGTAACAACCAAAGATGCGACTTTTTTTTTATAACCAAGCCCTTTCACACCCTCCTCGAGCCTCGCTCAAGTCCCATTTGACTACCATTCTGCCCAGCACCCCGAAATACGAGCCAGAATGAACCCCTCTCACGCGTCACTGGCGCATGGCAACTCTAATATGAAGGGTATGGTTGCAAAGGGTAGTAGTAACAACGTCATGTGAAGAGTGACGCCGCAGTCCAAGCGTCCCAAGACTCTCCCTTCAACTTGGCAACGCCCCAAAATGCGGTGCAGTGCTCTTGAACGCGAGTAAGCATCTGGAGTCGAGATTGGAGTCTTGGCAGCTGTGGGGATGCCCACCATGTGATGTGAACCGGCCAAGGAGAGGCTTGGTACGAAGGTATCATGAGGCGAATCTTGGGTGCGAGAGTCATGCACGCCATGAATGGGGTAGACATTTCCCTCGGCTACCCTTCGAGTCCTCAGTACCCAAGACCACTGAGCCAAGATGAATGGCGGAGAAGGGCGTTGGTGAGCAGCCGCCATGATGAATCGGCAGCAATCCCACACGACGGTTCGAGGAATTGGCATTTGCACCGCTACGAGCGGCCAACTGAAGGGAAAAACTGGGCAGCGGGTCAGACGTGGCATTATGTATGTATGGAGCACACATGTCGATAACTGCACTCAGACAGCACTCCCGGGCCTCCATCACCTCTGGTTCGACATGCTGATCCACATCAGGACCGTCTAGAGGCAGAGCCAAGGCTGTAAGAACAACGAAAGAAGCATCGTCAAGCTGGAAGACAAATAAGGGACCTTTCTGGAATGCTGTGGAGAACACCAATTGTCTTGACTCTGGGCAATGTCTTGGCTGACTGGGATCAACACCTTTTATCACTTGACGTAGCTGCCTTGGACCCTGGCCATCCATCCACAGTCTTGAACAAACCAAGGATATGGATCCAAGGACACACTCTCATCGCATTCCCTCTACGGGGCTCGGCCTGCAAGTCTCTCACTCTTATAAGGACGCGAGCGCACCCTCCGAAAGGCTGGATTCGTGGCGCAGAAAACGTCATTTCGTTCGAATAGACTGAATTGATAGTCCAGTGTGACCAGGACTGCACATTTCTCTTCCCCCTTGCTTTTTTGCACAAGAAGTCGGGTCGCCAGGATGGATCGCGTCAAGAAAATATATCTCTGGCTTGCACCAGATGCCGAGAAAGAAGCCGATGGCAGAGACACATGGCCTTCCCGGACTGCGTAGGTACCCATCACAGAGCTTGATCACGTAGCGCACCACTCACTATTGATAGCTTCATACTCGCAGCCATGGGAGGAGCCATTGGCTTGGGCAACTTGCTCCGTTACCCTGCCGTCGTGTATGCCAACAACGGCTTACAGTGGTTCATCCCGTACGCCGTAACTCGTGTCGCATCTTCCGATGAAGAAACTCACCAAACATAGGTATCTGATTGCCCTCTTCTGCCTTGGAATTCCGGTCCTCATTCTCGAAATCTCACTCGGTCAAGCTTATCGCGGAGGTGTCATGATCGCCTTTGGCAACATGAACCACAGGACCAAGGGTGTAGGACTGGGAGTCATTATGACTGGATTCGTCGTCGCCACCTATTACGTCCCTATCCTTGCCTACGTCATGCAATACTTCCGCCATTCCTTCCAGAGCCCCGTTCCTTGGACTGGACGTGGCGAGGATTTCTATATGAATGATATTGTTCAGAACGGCGACCGGATCACCGGATCTGTCAGCGGCGGGACGGTCACTTCGTGGACTGTTCACCCAGAAACCGGAATCAATGCTGAGACGGTAGGCTGGAACCTATTCATGTGGTTCTTTGTCTGGCTGTGCATGTTCAAAGGTGTCAGCGTCACTGGCCGCGCGGTGTACTTCACCATGGGTCTTCCCATTGTGATGCTGATCATCCTCATGGGGCGCTCTCTGTCTCTGGAGAATGCTGGCCAGGGGGTCAAGTATTACTTTGCGGAGTGGCACGGTGATAAGCTTGCTGGTGGTCAGATCTGGCAAGGCGCATGTGGTCAAGTGTTCTTCTCGATTGGCGTTGGTTTTGGCTACTTCACGACCTACGCATCCTACAACAGCCGTTTCGCGAATGCTGTACAGGATTCTCTCATAATCGCATTCAGCAACTCCCTCTACGAAGTCCTTGCCGGCTTTGTTGTCTTCGGCATCATCGGTTTCCTCGAGATGGTCCCGGGAGATCAGAGTCTCAGCACCTTCACCGTCGGCTTTCTTACGTACCCTCTTGCTCTTGCAGAGATGCCCGCCTCTCAGTTCTGGTCCGTCATCTTCTTCATTACACTTGCGGTTCTCGGTTTAGGATCCGCGTTCGCCCTCATGGAGTCTCTCGTGACCATGGTCTGTGACACAGACTGGGGAAAGAAGATACCTCGCACCGCTGTCTCCAGCATTATCCTTTCAGGTGCATTCCTCATATCCATCATCTACTGTACCAAGTTCGGCTTCTACCTCTTGGACGCGGTTGACAAGTGGACCAATGACCTTTCCCTCCTGTTTGTGGTCTTCTGCGAATGCGTAGCTGTCACTTGCATCTATCGTTGGAAAGATGTTGTCTCACAGGTTGGTCTGATCTCTTATGGCATATTCAACTTCGGTTACATCGGTGGCATGGTTCTTGGGGCTGCGATTGGCCATGCAGTCAGCCCCGAGGCTGGTGCTGGCGTTGGCTTTGGACTCTTTCTGGCCGGTGTCGTGTCATCTGTCCTCCTGGCTAAGACTCCCGAATCTGTGCCGCCGCCACCTTTTGCCAGGAATGGTATTCTGAACAAACTCTGGTGGTTGGCATTCTACGCGGTACGTACCTTACATGTGCGAATCAGCCACCGAGAAGATGAAGTGCTGTGCTTACCTTACTTTGTAGCCCAATCAACTTCGCCGTGATCTCAACAGCACTGTCGCCAACGGCAACAACTGGGAGATACCCATGATCTGGGGCCCTATCCTCCGTTACATCTCGGCTCCTATTCTCTGCATTGTCACCTCTTTCTCTTACCCTGCGTTCTACAAGGAATACCGTATGGATCCTTTGCATGTGTTTGGCTTTGCCGTTGCGCACGTTTGCATGCTCTTTGTGGTGGCTGGCTTCATTGTACCACGTGCCTTTGATGTATTCATTCCTGCGTCCAGACGTCCTGCGAAGAACTCCTATATTGGACCACAACAGACCGTTATGACAAACGGCCTGGTTCAGGAGTCAGCCACTGAAGAGGGTGTGATGCATCGCACAACAACAGAGAACGGTAGCGACAGAGCTGAACGTGATGCGATGTATGGATCGGAGAAGGACGCAAAGATTTCTCAGTGAGCTGTCAGAGGATTGATGAAGGACTGAGACTTCTTGTCTTTGCTCAGAGCCGCTCTTTCGACAGTCGGAAACTTCAAAAACGAGTTAGTAGAGCCCTAGCGTTCATGGCCAACGTAGCAGCAGTCAGCTTGTACCGATGAATATTGGCTTAGACGAACGAATCATTGTCCAATTTGGCAGTTCGCTCTTCACTGACACAAACATACGTTGTATCACTTGACTAACCCTTTCCCCTCGTACGTAATCCTGGGGCACGTACGTCGACCTATGCTTTGACTGGAAACAAGTGGATTAAAGTGTAACACTGAGATGTGCCATGGCTTCCAGAAGCTCAATGAGTATCTACTCCTACATGGTCGGGGTCGAGCTTCAAGGTGTTGATCCAAGTTGCCATTCCTGCTCGAATGCTACCAAATCAGAACTGAAACAAAACCTTGGACCATACGACAGCCTAGTTTTCACTCGTCAGGTTTGATCGGGTATATCTACAGAAATGGTGCGTCGGTGAATGGCGACGTAACAGTATCTCTACAAGCAGTTGTTTCAGGTGCGCCCACACATAGGCTCAAAGTGATTTATTTGGTGTATCTTGATCTCTGGAAGCCCTATGTGAAGACCGCTCCGAGGAAAGATAGCCTGCTTTGTATTATTTACTGAAGAAATCGTCAAAGTTAACGCTTCACCTTTTCGGCAATACGTAAAAGATCAGCCTTGGAGCTTCGCAACATGTGCTGCAGCCAGGTAGGCCAGCCGCGAATGCCCGAGACCAAGGAAAAGGTGCTGGGAAGAATGACCTGCCCACTTTGTCCTTTGAGCACCTGAGAAACAATGGCGTCGGCGACGTCGTCTGGCTCCATGACAGCATCGGTGAATTCGCCAGTCTGTAGTAAGGGCTCAATCAACGGGGTCCGAACCCATGAGGGGTGAATGATGCTGAAAGGGTCGAAAAGTTAGCAGCGTGTTCTATAGTGGACAGGCAAGTTCGGTCCAGCGGGAGGCTAGAAGAACATAATGTATCTCACCTCGTTCGAACGTTTGGCGCATTGTATCGATACTTCAACTCCTGGGTAAGGCCTTCGTGAAACGCCAGCGCAGCAGCCTTGGTGCAGCTGTAGTCCGTGTTGCTCGCGATTGTAACGAAGGAAGCCATACTCGCTATAGTAACGACATGTCCGTGGTTCTTCTGGATCATGGATGGCAGGAACTCTTTGATGAGGAAGAAGTGAGCGACAATATTGACATCAAAAGTCCGGCGGATCTCATCGTCACTGCTCTCCAGGATCGGCTTGGCATAACCGATGCCGGCGTTGTTGACGAGGACGGTAGGGTCTCCAACTTTCTCGCGAATCTTCTTAGCCACGTTCCGGATGTCCTCGGGCGACGTCACGTCTAGTTTGAAGAACCAGACATTCGAAGGCAACGGCGTCTGGGGAGGCTGCAGATCAACGATGACGACTTTGATGTTCCGCTTCGCCAGCTTGCGCGTCACAAGGTCTCCCAGGCCACTGCTGCCTCCTGTAACGAGAACGATTTCGTTTCGCCAGTCCCACCGAATGCTTGATGAATTACCCAAGAGCCGGTGGTTGAGGAAGTTGTTGGAAAGGCGAAGCAGGCCGAGGGCTACCAGAACACTAGCCGCTGTTTTCGCCTGGGGAGGTAGTGATGCGATAAGAGGTAGGAGATCATTCTGCACAGCGTCCGGCAGGAAGGTGCTCAGCTTCTGGAGGTGGTCCATTGCTTTCTTGAGGTGTGCGAATTGTTCACGAAATAGAGTAGAGCAGACAATCTTGTCACAATAATGCTACACTGATGTGGGCGAAACCAACAACTAAAACAACAACAGCGTAGAGAATCGATGAAGAGTGACTGCCACTGTTTGCCTACCCCAGTTTCTGAGGTGGATGAATATAAATATATGTAAATTGTTCCCAGGAGAAAGAGCAGAGCAACGGTTGAAGCAATGACGATCATGTCTAGGGATAGATGATGCCGAGGCACGCGCTATTTTAGCTTCGGCGAGGACATCTCTTAGTTCCCCAAGCGAACCACATTTTGCCCAGAGTGCCGAGGCCGCATTTGGTGGACGCGTCAACTCGTGGATGGGATGGGATGGGACGGGATGAGATCCCCAACCGAGCGACTCTCTTCAGCTATGGCATGGAAACCAATATGGTGGACGCTTGATCTGATCGCTGTGGCGATCAAGGCTCAAAGGACAGTTTGCGTAAAGATACCTTCCTACTTACCAAGCACGTATATGGGCGTGGCGCCATGAGGTCCACTCGGAGTCAGGCAAGGCGATGATACTGAGGAACTTCAAGTTAGATTGTCCACGTGCTGGACGTCACACATGAGCTCCTGAGCTTCAAAAACATCATCAACCGACTGAGCGCTGTCACAAGCAGAGAAACCTTGATGATAATCCCGTTCGTAGTATGCCAATGGCCGTCAGCGGCATGCCCTTCGACGCGCTACTGGCCAAGCGTCATTTTCAGGCCGTCGCTGCAAACTATATGTATCCGTACAGTAGTTGCGCAACACTCATTGCAAAGAAATGAAGAACCGCAGCCAGAGGTGCCGACGATGGACTTCCGACGATGCACTTCGAGAAGTACAGGTTCGCTTAGGGAGTTGAAGGCATTCAATGACTGTAGAGGGCGATTCCCCCTTCCTCCGCACGCGGGGCAACGGGCTAGACTACTCGGATTTCACTATGAGCTTACCCCTCGTCGGTCGGGTGAAGCGTGTAGTCTCTTACGTGGGTGCCCAACTTGGCCTTCATCGACCTGGCCTGACTACTATCTTTTCGGCATCGTGAGGTTCCCAGTTAAAATACCGGGCGACAGGTATTTTGTACTCCGCTATACTTCGAGGAGAGGAACTGAATGTTCGAACGCTTATCTGCAACAGTTGATCAGGATGATAGTGCGGCACTGAACATCCTTGAGCTTAGTGACCAGAGGACGTATCGCAATGGCTTCAGCACTACGAGATCAGTGCGATGAGGTGGTTCATCCCTGGAGACCCCTATTTTCGACTCGCCATGTGATTGTAGATCTGATTCAGCCAGTCGACGAATCTAACAGTGTCAACGCATTTTCATTCTTAGAGCCCACACACGAAAAACGTGTCAGTCCCAGCTACGGCCTGAGATTGTTGAAATGGATGGATTCAACCGACCGCTGGGCTGCGGTAGAAAACAAAAATTATCACTTGAGTCATATGAGCACCGGAACCGTCGCTCCAATATATATCTCCAAGAAAGCAATGACACTCCAGGGAGTAAGGGCTAATATGTAACACAAAGTTGCTGCTGGAGTCGCCGTGCACGCCGTGCACAGCTCTACCTCCAAGGGCATATAGAAGTAAAGACATTGTAGTGTATCGTGGGCATGAATGCCCCGAAGACCACACAAGACTGATCGAGCCAGAGTAACGGGCCAAATTAGGCGTAGTTCTCAGAAGCCTTGGTAATGACACCCGAGGCCAGCTTGACATCCTTCACCACGACCTTGGATCCCGTAGTGCTCGTCACGCGAACCCAGGCGTTGTCGTCCGGGAGCACGCTACCCAGCGTCCACATATTGTAGTTATCCAGGACGGTGGTCTTCCACGTGGAACCTTGATCGCTGCTGACTTCAAGCATGGCGGTACGCTCACGGGCGTTTTCGACGGTGGTCGCGAACCAGTACTTGGAGGCACCACCGTGCATCTTGATCCACAGAGGTGTGGTCTGCGCGATGGGACAGGTGATCCATTCCCATTCAATGCCATCCACGCCACCGCCAGAGTAGCCGTTGGTGAGCTTTGCCCAGGTGGAGGGCGTCATGTCAAGGTGAGTCGCGTTGCCGCCTGTCTCGTTCGTCACCTGTCGTCTGTCAGTCTTGGCTCAACTCACGACCGTGGTCCCAGGACTCACCATGACTGTGATGGTCTTGCCCTTGTAGGTGACCGAGATGCAACCTCCACAATTGGCGCCATTGTTCCAGATATCCTGCGATACACATGTAGAACCGTCGATGCCGTCTGGAAGGTCATAGCCGACGAAGCTACACGCACCGTTCTGCCAGCAGTCCTCTTCCGTACAGGTTCCTCCGTATCGAGTACCCAGACCAATGAACCTTTCTGGTGAAGCAGAACCTGTGCTCACTGAGCTTGCAGTAGTGCTCGTGGCAGATTTCGAGGTCTCGGTTGCAATATGGGCAGAAGTTGGCTCCAGGCTATTGCTCGCAGTCTTAGATCCGTAAGACTGGACAGTAGCGGATCCTTGCTGGTGGGAGAGAACAGACCCAGAGCTCACAATTGGCCTGCCCTTGTGAAGATGGTGCTTGTCGGTACAAGATCGCCCCTTGACGGATCGACCAGCGACGAGGCTCGATGATAGAGCCAAGAAGGCGAAAACGAACAGGTTGTAGAAGAGCATAATGAAGGAATGAACTGTAGTAAGTGTATATAAGAGAAAGGAATGTCAAGGGCAAGGAGATCCCGGGACCTCGATAACAGGACTGAAGGGAATGTAATCGGGCAGAGCCTTGGAGCTAGAGGGAAGCATCACAACGAAGGCTTTCGAGCGACAATTCATATATAAAGTCACATTCACAAGGTTTGTGTTTCGTTTCAAAGAGAGTACCGCCCTGGTGAACTATGTGGGTTCGGCACTTGCAGCCAATTTGGGCGGTTTCACCTTAAGACGCTGACAACGTGGCTCTGATCCAAAGGAGCAGGGAATGAGGCTGATATTCGCACTGCACCCTGCCTATCCGTATGGCGATTCATGTTAGTTAAAACTTGGTACCTAGTAGGCTAGGTAATCCTGCCACGCATGATATATACCTGAAGGCAAATGATGGTTTGTTTGGGATCGTAACTATCACAACCTTCTTGGATGGAGTCTTTCGCACTAGAAGTGGATGCCGTATGGCCCTTGTATTTGCCCACTTACACATACGTACGTGGGTGTCCCGATGACGTGGGTAACATGAAACGAGATCTTAGTCTGGCATCAATCCGCGAAATCATGCGAGCCGGGAAGCCGATCGCCAAGAAACATGACAGCGGCCAGTGTGCGCTCGCTTATGGCGCCAATCTATCCCGACTGCAGCCGATAGCCATTGATGGACATGAACAAGCTGAGTCGTCCCATGTCAAGGCGTTGCGCACCAGTGATGACTTTTCTCTCCATGTGAGCTGTCATACAGCACGGAAAAGCCAACAGAGAAATTCCGCCCGGTCTATCCGGTGGTTGATTGCTGATGATGCTAGGGACTCCGTCGAGCCTCAGGATCATGTCAACACTACTAGATCCTGAACAATGGTGTCGGCCACGACTATTAGCATGCATAGGCCAGCGCTCCATGGCTTCATGGCACCACGCCACTGCAATGTAACTCTATCACGGCTTCTACATGCATATAATGTACAAACAACGCAGGAAACGGCGCGGGGGAATCTCTAGTGGAGACAAACCCCTGAGAGTGTTTCTTGCCGAGTTCCGGTTAGCCTCGAGTCTCGACAACGGCCCCGGCCTGGTGAGAAGAAACAACTATGCACAAACTTTTGGATAGATGAAGGAGGGAGGGGGGTAAAACATCCACAAATGAGAGGACTGGAGGTTGGAGTCTAGATGATCCAACCCTGCACTGCGTCCGCTTATGGGGTAGTTACATGAGAGGGTGAGCTCTAAGCCGTTATCACTCCTTGCAAACGATACAGAAATGCCAACAAGTTGTAGTTCATAACTGTGAGTATACCATTCAATGAAGTTGAGCCTCACGACAACGATTTGAGAGGAATTGAACACTACAAATTGTAGATAGCGTAGACACATGCTCTTCGAACGGAGCAGCAGTATCAACGTCCAGCCGGCCAATTACCCTAGGTTCTGGACTGCATCTGCGTAACTGGATTAGGCAGTGTCTATGCCTACTGGAGTATAATCGTTCCAAATCCGTTTGTTTGCTGGTCTCTGCATTTGTGCCAAAGATATGTATACATGGCCACTTAGCGTGCAACTACTGTTCTATTCGAAACGGAGGCAAGGCATCCGCTCCGGCACCCGGCACGAAGTAGTCCTCCATGCCTATCCCATTCCATGATGTGCTATGGCCATAGGGGCGGCATTGTTCAGGATCACGGCAACACGTTGCCGTGAGGTCGTGAGTTGCTCCCTCAGCTTTTTGTACATGAACTGACTTATACAAAGCTCGCCCAAAAGAATATTCAAAGAGACGGGACCCAACGCGATAAAGGAGAAGTTTGGGGACTGGATTTCAACCCAAAAGGACTTACCACGACTTGATCTTTCCTTTACTTGCCTATCAAAATGTACTCCAAGCTGCTCGCCGCTATAGGTGCTACGTGGCTTGCAGGTAGCGCAAATGCCCAGACCAAGGTCACTGTCAATACAGACACTCATTACCAGGTCATTGATGGCTTTGGGTTCTCCGAGGCCTTTGGCTTTGGAGGCGGTGTCGCTAATGCGCCAACCGCCCAGCAGAACCAGGCGCTCAACTACATGTTCAGCACCACCGAGGGTGCGGGAATGACAATCTTGCGCAACCGCATTGGCGCGGACCCGGGGAGTACAATCGAGCCAAACAGCCCTGGGTCTCCGAGCAACACCCCGACGTACCGGGGCCTTAATGGAGACTCCAGCCAGGTGAGCTTCATCAAGCCCGTGCAGGGCATTTGGCTAACATGCCGTCACAGGTGTTTTGGTCGCAAAAGGCGCGGGCCATGGGCGTGAAGTACATTTATGCCGACGCATGGAGTGCACCTGGGTTCATGAAGACGACCGGCAGTTATGTCAGTACCATCCCTGACTGCTTTCGATAACAAACACATGGCGCTGACCTGGCCAGGAAAACGGCGGCTACTTGTGCGGAGAGCCCGGGGAAACCTGCTCATCCGGTGACTGGCGCCAAGCGTACGCCAACTACCTTGTCCAATACTTGAAGGACTACGCGGCCTTGGGAATCACCGTCGACTTTGTGGGTTTCCTCAACGAGCCCGAATATGCGTAGGTCTTCTCCCGTTCCGCTCCAGTTGTTCTGTGACTAACAACTCCTCCCGCACAGGGCTTCTTATGATGCCATGCTGTCTGATGGCACCAAGGCAGCCTCTTTCATCCCTATCCTGTACAATACGATCAAGGCTGCTGGACTCTCCACTGGTGTGACCTGCTGCGACGCTGAGGGTTGGAGCGACCAGGTGAAGTACACTCAGCAGCTTATTGCCGCCGGAGCGGATAAGTATCTTGCACGCATCACCTCCCACTGGTATGTCGACAAGGCCACATCGCCCATGAACACCAATCTCCGTGTGTGGGAGACCGAATACGCCGATCTCGACGATGCCTTCTCGACAACATGGCACGCCAGCGGTGCCATGAACGAGGGGTTTACCTGGGCTAAGCTGATCTACCAGGGAATCGTCCAAGCCAATCTCTCCGCGTTTCTGCACTGGGTTGGTAAGTCGCGGTGATCTCATCCACGCAGTCTGAAATAGGCACTAATCAGTTCACAGGTGCCCAGGCCAACTCCAACGCCGCCGGGCTGGTTACTCTCACCGGATCAGGTTCTTCTACCCAGGTGAAAGCCTCTGCCTCCCTATGGGCCTTTGCTCTCTGGTCTCGCTACATTCGCCCTGATGCCGTCCGTATTGGTACAAGCGGAGCTCCCTCAAACACACAAGTCGGCGCTTTCAAGAACACTGACGGGTCCATTGCCGTGGTTTTGATCAACTCGGGCAGTGGCTCCGAGTCTGTTTCTGTTGGTGGCGTCTCAGCGTCATCTGCTAAAGCCTACTTCATGGACAACACGGTCTCATCACCAGCGACCATTGCAGTTACGCTCAGCGGTGGCAACGCCGCTCTGACGCTCCCTGGCTACTCCATGGTCACACTTGTTCTTTCAGGTTCAGATGGCAGCACCAGCAAGCCCTCTTCCAGTGGCTTCAGCACAGTTGTTAGTAGCAAAACGACTTCGGCTTCCAGTGGCAGCCCCACGAACGGGAACGGAGGAGGATCTGCTGCGCAGCACTACGGACAATGCGGCGGTCAGGGTTGGACTGGGCCGACGACATGTGTGAGCCCGTACACTTGCAAGGAGATGAACCAGTGGTACTCTCAGTGTCTGTAAGCAAGCAAGCAAGCAAGCAAGCAAGCAAGCAAGCAAGCGAAAAGAAAAAGTCACCAAGGCTAGGTGTGCTTCCAATCATCTGTCCATACTGTATTCAGGCCTAAGGTATCTCCTCCTTTCCTTAAACTCGTTTTAGTGCCGTATGTGACAGAACAATCTGCTGGTCTACAGTCGCAAGGCGAGCTATACCAGGGCGCTGTCCAAGTTTCGCGTGTTTCTGTCGAAAGAAGCGATCCTACTACCTTTGTCGGAAAGCAATGCTGGAGAGTTGGATTTCCGCATTGCTGTCTTGACGGAGATCGTAACTGCTCACCATGAACATCACGCAGGTGACCTGATGTTCCCTCAGTCGCGTTTTCGTGGGCCAAACCGGGAACGCTCTTTCGTTCATCAATGTGCATCGATTGTCTTATATTCTGTAGATGATTTATAAGCTTTACATTTGTGCCCCGGTGAATGCTAAAATTTTGCAGACGGCCCTATGACCTCAAAAGTTCAAACCTGTTATAGGCGTGACATCTCCCAACTCATAGGGTCCATTCTTCCCGTTTTTGTATCTGTCGATGATGAAGTTTGCTGCTTGTTGTGCCCGTTGGTGCACTCCAGTATTATGTTGATCCCACCGATCACCACTATCGCAAAAGGGGTCTCCCGACTCGCAAAAGTCTCGGATCCACGGTGTCCCCTGTTTATATAGTTGGCGAACCAAGCTCTCGTAGCGTGGGATGACCTATTGCAGTTTATATGACTGTTTAGCCTTGCTCATGGTTCCATTCTCCTTACTATAGGAGGAGTACTCACCCCGCTTCCTGTCGCAGATCCCTCGTTGAAGGGCATCCCCTGAAGATGAGTTGGGTCGCCAAAGGTAGCCATAGCAATGACTAGGGTTCGCCTGTTAGTTCTGTATACTGGCCATTACACTGCAGACCGATCGATTTGAAAGCGGATTTGATGAATTAACTTACCTCCATGCTTCTCTGGCCACCAGTCACCACTCCAGGTTTGAACCACACCTGTCATAACACTTGCTCCAGAGCCAGATCCTAGCAAAATAATCTTGCCCACAACTGCACCGCGCCGCATACAGTCTTCATAGTAATAGTGGAGAAGTTTGTTGGTGTTTGCTTCACCCTTATTCCGGGAAGTCCGCCAAGCGCCTTGACTGAAGAACCCATCGAAAAATCCCCGCTTGTACTCAGCCGCTGGGTATTCAACAGGAACTGCGACAGAGTCAGGGATAGCATCAGAAATCAGCTTGACCACCTCCAGGAGTGCGGTATTGTCATTGGTCTCAAAGAAGTCGCGGGCGTAGATAATATAGGCCCCCCCTGCAGTGCAAGTGGCTTTGTTCTTGATAGCCTCTGAGACTGGCTCAGGTAGAGCAGTGGGAGCAGCGTGAATAGATCCTGCAAAGAGAGGCAGGAGATAGAGAAGAGAAGCCAGGGGGAACATAATGACCGCGATAGTAGATAGCTAATGATAGCTCGTGGACAAGTGGCTGTTTAGATCTTAATCTTGTTCTCGAATGGAAATAACACACATAAAGGCTTCTACCTGATACTTATGTACTTTTATTTACACAATGCATCATGGAGTATGCACTTCGACCTTTGGTAGGCAGACTTGATTGTTTGATCATTCGAGAAATAAGCGTAGTCAGCGACTCCGCATAAGGATTAGTCAAATGGTCTAATGAAGAGCTAGTGATGTTTAGCAAGACTTTTATACTAGCGTAGTATGTAGCGAAGTCATAAATCGATTAAACATTCCTTTAAGAAGAGCACTAGCCAGGACCATTTGTAGCAATTCACAGGGTCAGGTGACGAAATTTAACGAGGCCTTGTAGAGTCATGCTACTCTCGGGTTTTGTTTTCAGAGTCTGGGCTCAAGGCGCCAAGCAATACTGATACGAAAAAGGAGCGGCACAATGTTCATTAACAGCCTTATAAGGATGAGGGAAGAAATCGCTATCTCGAACTTTTCTACATGCCTCTGCTATTCAAGTATCCTTAGTAACAGGTCTTGCACTCTTCCATTCTCGTTAACTTCAAAGAAGTAATTTAATGCCTTTGGTTATTCTATATAATTATTTTGATGTAAGAAGTCTCCTATCCGTGGCATACAATCATGGTGTACCTCACCTTATCCATAGTTTTTTATATTTACGATGTTGTCCTGAATGTCCACTTTATACAGATAGCCGGAGCTACCGAAGCCCCTCCTCTTGTAGCAGTTACTAAGCTACAATTGCAAGGATGACTGACCAATGGCACATTAGGCTGGAGTTTCAGAGCCAGGATCTTCTAGGTACGCAAAGCGGAGGAGCGTTGTCGCCAGATGATCAGTACTCGCTGCTAAACGAGATGACAGCTTCGGCTTGCCCGTGTTGACTAGTAGGCATTAGAGGGGTTGCTCCTTAGACCGAGATATTAGCCGGTTACTACCGCTGTCAGTCTAACTAGCCCCGAAATCGAGTGAGACTAAATTGCAGCCTTACCATATGTAACACGTGAAACTGCGGCCTCTCCGAAACGACGCCCATCATCGACATCCTCATTCGCTAACTGTACTCGGATTAAATCCATTTGCTGTTCTGCTTCAATAAAGTGCCAAGAATATTCATTTCAAATTATCTTGGAGCAAAATGTCAGAATCAGACTCCGAAATAAGAAAGACTAAGAAGTATGCTTACACCAAGAGCATAGACTCTTGGCTTAGACTTCTACATCCCTAGATGATCAAAAGCAAAAATTCTTCATAAGACGCCATGTTATGCAAGTTTTTAGTCCTGAGATTTTAAATACAGATATGATTAGTTGTTCTAGAGGAAAACTCTGACTGACCCTCTCGCTGGCCATGACTTTCACCAATGCTTATGCAGAAACTTCTTAGTTACAGTTCATTAGTCAGGGCAGATATATGTTCAGCACCTTTTTGCCGGGTTAAAACGATATTCAGTTTTATTAACTACAGACCCCTGAATGGCAGACTCTCTCTCTAGTAGCTTTTCTCTGGAGCGTGGAATGTAGTAGTCGTTATGAAGTTCACGAGAGGGTGCGTGCATGGACCAGACGAATGATATTATAAGCTGATGGACTAGAATACAGATTCAAGGCTACTTTGAGCTGTACATAGAGCCTCCTACGTAAGCATTTAATCTAACAGATGCAGAAGATAATGTATAGTAATAGTAAGGCATATAGCTCTTGAGGCAGACGGTCTCACAGAGGCTCAAAGCGAAGATCGCACTTCACCCTTACCCTCTTTGGAAGGATCTATATAATTGACACTAATACGGAGAAAGAGATGTGCTTAAATGGCATATCTTAGCCTTTAAGGTACAGGGTTTAGAAACGATAAAAATGGAAAACACTATTAGAGGAGCTTCTCATGAATGCTAGTGCCATTGCCATCATTGTTGAGGAGGCCCTAGTCCCTAGTATTATTTGTTCGAGTAGCTTAGGCGGCTGTATCTCCATGAGTCGCACTCAGAGAGTCACTATGACGGTCTAATCCTTTGTTAATGGTGTTGTTACTATTGTACCCTTCCTTACAAGTAGGCTATCCGGACGAGCTCACTGTTATACAAACAAGGCAATAATTCACTATCCGACACATCATGAATATATAGAGAGGAGGCAACACAGGCTTTTCGAGTAGTGTCATACATCATACATCATAAATACGTCCCGTTTGGCAATTCTTTTGCAAATACATGACTCGTCGTAGGATGAGTGAATATATCATAGAAGATCAAGGTATGATGGGCACGCCATTACACTTCGATGGCGAGTAAGAATGACTGGGTTAGTCAGGACGCATGCGGTATTAAGTTAACGCGTTTGGAACCATATGAGGAAGGTAGGTGGTCGTCGGTCGGTTCACGCTATGTCTCGATAGGTTCGAATTAATGTCACTGATGAATTACGAGTACTGCATCCAGGTTGACGTGATTCGACTTGGATGCATACGGAAGGTCTTCAAATGTGATAAGAATGCCGAGTCCCGAGTGTTTACAGATTTAAAAGTGGGTACAATGCCGGCCATCCGATGCAATAGCTATATTTGGGAAGAGTATGGAGTATAAGCGACTATGAGCTTTCTCTAATTGCGATACGAGGCACTTTCGCATGGAATGTCACGGCATTTCCGGGGGAGGTGTGGGGTGACAGCCACCGCTAGAGTTCAGTCCCATTGTTGCCTGTCAGGGATACTTGGTCAAACCCTTCAATCAGTCAAAATGCCATATTGATCTGGCCGTGAGAAATAACACAGCAAGCGAATTGAACACGCCATTTGCTTTGATGCTCTTTCGAGTATGATGCACAGGTGTTCTAGGCACCTACTAATGGTAATCCATTGGCTGTTCAGGATAGAGCAGTGGTCTTGTAAAGGTAGTCACGACTTCAAACTTTACGCTGAAGCAAAAAGAACTCCTCATCAAGTGACGGGCCAATCACTATCCAAAGTCTAAGGAAGGAAAGCCGCGAGTTTCTGAAAGGTCACCTCTAAAGTATGCCACCTGACTAGCATATGGCATCAACGTCAAGTAGCCTTACAACAAGCATATGCAATTCAAAAGTTCCAAAGATCCAAGGGCTTATTGAACTGGCTCATCCCTTATACGTTCTATTTGTTGATTGAGTGTTTTCATGTCTTCAGCGTTAAGAAGATGCTCTGGCAAAAACCCTCAAAACCACAAAGCCCTATATGACATCGAAGTCCTCATGAACTGGAGGATAAAAGGTTGTGATTGCTGGACGTGACATGGGGCAAGGTGATCGGCAGGTCTAAATCCGAGGGTGTACAAGCTGCAGGAGTTTTGCAGATAGCCTAAGTCTTGATTCGGAATGTAGCAGTGATAATGATGAAACCGTTAAAACTTTCGCACCATAGTTCCTCTGATAAGACTTCTACATCAGGCAACTCGCTATAGCAAACGGTGATATCAAGAAGTGCAGCCGAATACAGCCCTTGAGGATGAGAATGAAGTGAACATTATGAAGTATAAGAAGAGGGGTTTCGCCTTGCTGATGTATTATGTTTGATCATCAACACTCGAAAAACAGTTTCAATCATACATTGGTCAGCACAGCGGCTTTGTCCGAGTATAAACGAACCGTCTTATAAAGGTATATGTCTCAATCCTGATCCTCCCGCCTTTCAGCTTGTACAGAACTCTAGTTCTAAGTCTCCTGAGAGAACAGAAACTTCCATCACTTCGCAATGTCTGTGGCTCCTCCTTCGCAAGGCCTAGGCAGCAATTTCAACTACTTCTTCGCGGCTGGAGGTCAAGCGATCACTGGCCTCAATGTTGAGATAACATTTGCAGAGCCGCTGATATCTACCTCTAATGGATTTGGCATTCAGCTGAACGCCTATGCCCGTAAGTGACTTAGTTCTGTTACTTTCCCAACGCCCCATATCACTTCATTTCTCTCTAAGCTTCTCTGCCTTCTTTACTGAACTCACTAACTGTTTGGTCCGAAAGAGGAGCTTGAAAATGCTCCAAGTACCACTCCCAACTGGCAGCAGTATGTTGTCTTTGCACAACCTGGAGACACGACTCTTTATGGCGACATCGATAATTGGGAGGGAAACGTCCCTGACGGCACCGATGCCCAGATAATCAACCATGAGCTGACAATGACTACTCTGAAGACTGCTAATGAGATACCCGCTGGCGCCACTATCAACATTGTTCCTGTCTTTGATTCGAAGAGTGCCATCACTGGTATTACGTTCATCTATACCCCTCCCCATGGCCAAGCTGTTTCTAAATCTGTCACCCTTACCGACCTCGATGTTTACGACACTAATAGTCGGATAAATTCCAACTATGAATCACCGATTTCCGCATTCACTCTTAATATCGTGGGCGACTACAACGGAAACGACGGCGTCTTTACTTCAGGATCAGGCACCATTGTGTACACTGCCAATCAACCTCTGACCGTTTTGTCCACAGAGCCAAGCTACACCGCTTTTCAAGATGGCACTGGTGAAACGGCTAACACGGTATATGGCGAGCTACCGGAGTCAAACAGTTCCTCAATCACACAGACCTGGGCCATTTCAACTCAGGGATCGCCAAAGGATGGCCCAAGCGTTGGCCATAAGCTGCCGATTCCACCTAGTGCTAGGGAGAAGTGATATGTTATTCATGGCTTGGCGTGGTATGGAGGGCAGAGTTGAGGGAGAAGTGATATGCTATTTATGGCTTGGCGTGGTATGGAGGACAGAGGTGAGAGGTCAAGGTGCTTGGGCAGCAGTATCAAGAATCAATCGGTAGCCACAGTAGATACTGGATGTCTCTTTCTCATCGACTGTGCATTTCAGCTGATAGTCTTCAGCGTCACCCAATGCCCACTCGAACATCCTTGTAATTCACCGCAGAACCCTGAGATATAAAACTGCTGTCTTTACTAGGGGATTCAATGGCAGTGGCTTTAGATTCCTTGTTGGAATTCTTAACATCACAACCACCGACTATAGTGACGAGTAGCCTAGTCTTTTGAGGCTCATTCATTTTGAGCATGGCTGTTGGGAGCAGGGGTCATGACAGCATTAGCTAAAAACCCGAAAGACTGACTCTGGTAATGAGAGAGGAGATGCAGAGACAGATCACCTTCAGAACCCTACCAAACCAATGACGTTCTTCCTCAGTTTCAGGAGTTTATTTTCTTGTTCTCTTGTCCAAGCACTCTGCTTTATTGTCAACTGAATAATAGCCACCAATCGAGAAACTTCAAGCATACCGGAAACATTTATAGAGATAATTATTAATCTACTTGTGTAATGAGAAAGGAATAGCTTCATGTTAGCCTCTTTATCTTCCTCTCCTATTTGAATCAACCCTTGTAGCGCCAGATCATCTAGATAAGACCTTCATCAACACGATGGGAAGTCTTGAGCTTTGTAGCTATATTATGCGTGTCTAGCCTCGACGGCGTGAATTGCAACCGATCATCTCGTTATTGAGTTTCTTAGCTTCGGCCAGCAACGGGATTCCAAGGACCAAGCTTCAGCGCAAGCTTAGGAACGACCCTTCCTACCACCCTTGCTAGGGCGACTAGGAGTACGGGCTGAGCCACGGGTGGGTTGACGACTGGAAGACTGAGCAGAAGGGCGCTTGGGAGATGTGACGATGTTGATGGTAATTGGACGATTAGGAGCGGTGTTTGGCCGGTTGGCGGAAGGTTTTGATTGCCTGTCAGCGCTGCCAGTAGTAGACTTCTTCGGCCTGGGAGCAGTGGGCTTCTTAGGACTGGGACCAGAAGATTTCTTCGGCCTGGGAGCAGAAGACTTCTTCGGCCTGGGAGCAGAAGACTTCTTCGGCCTGGGAACAGAAGACTTCTTTGGCCTGGGGCCAGAAGACTTGGTACTAGTGGGCTTGGTCTTGGATTTACCAGACTTGCCACCGGCGTTCGAGGAATTGCCCAAGTTGGCATTGCCATCTTGGTCGTTGCTGTCCTGGTCGCTGCCGTCATCGCCGTTGTCGCCATCATTGTTGTCGTCATCAGTGTTATCGTCATCAGTGTTATCATCAACAATTGTGGTGGTAGCAGGAGCGTTTTCAACAGTCGTGCTCTGAGCAGCGGTGCTTTCAGGGATAGTGGTAGTCATAGCAGGATTGTTAACAGTAGTAGTGCCTTCAGCAACAGTGGTTTCTAGAGCGGTAGTTTCAGCCGTGGTGCTTTCAGCCGTGGTGCTTTCAGCCATGGTGCTTTCAGTCGCGGTGCTTGCAGGAACCGCAGTAGTCTCGGTGGTGGCCTCCGGAGTAGCGGCTTGAGGAGCGGCATTGTTCTGAGGTGTGCGGCGCCGAAGCGCGCTGTCCTCGGTGGTTCGCCTGGCAGCTCCTGAGTTGATGATGTTAACAATATCTTGGGAGCCGCAGCCGAGCCAAGACTTGCACGTGCTGGCATCTTGCTCGACAGCCGGTTTGTCCTGAATTTCCACCTCAACCGCATGTTTGTCGTGGATCGGGATCGGAGGCCAAGGCCCCGGGCCTGGCCAGACGCCAGGAGCGCTGACGGTGTCCGTAGACTCCGTACTTGTGAGGGGCATCGGAGCCGCTAGGGCGCCAGCAACGGCAATGATGGCTACATTAAGAGACTTCATGATGCGCGAAACTTGGAGGGGGACGCGCGTGGACTATCTGAAGTTGATGGTAAGGCTTCAAAAAGAGCGGGAAGTTATCCTTGTCATGAAAATGACTGCAACTACAAGACCGCAGCATATATGGGTGTTGAGTTCTTACGGTTCTTACGGTTCTCACTGAACGCGTCGAATAACACTCAGTCTCCCGTCCCTTCTGTCCCTCGATTGATTGAAACTTAATTGGCATCAAAATCCTGACGGAAGGGGATGGGGCTGTAAAATTTCAGGAGGTCTTGTGACGCCAATGTAGAATTACCTGTTCCCTGTGGACTTGCTGCCGTGTCCTATGCTCTTCACAACTCTACAAGACTTCGTGAACACCGATTTTAGGCTTCATTAGTAGCTTTCTCGCAATGTCAAAGTTTGGCAGCATCTGAAAGTGGTATCATAGCCCAGAGGAAAACGGGTTGCTGGGCGGGGGCATGTGTTGTAGGTTTGCCGCATCTACTTATCTACCGGGCACCCCGTCAGCATAGGCCGCATGGGTTTAGTAAGGCTGGATGCGCTGGTCGTCTTTGACGCTTCAGGCTGCCATTTCACATACTCACACACTATTTACCGAGGGAGGGTCCTGCTCTGCTAACTGAACCATATGAACAATAGTGTTGTCGGGTAACATGTATACATTCCAGCCACAATGCTTACCTAAAGTGGATACGGTAAGGTCTCCTTAACCACCGTTTTCAGCATGCGAGCAGGCCTGTGTATTGGGAAAGATGATAGGCGGAAGCTTATTGAGTTAAGGTTGTCTCGAAGAAAGGCTCCCTCCTGTGATCGAAGCGGGCAAACCACACTCCCACTTCATTTGACTTGCACTCGATGGGAGTCTTACATGGTCGTCACGGTCGGTATGACCAAGCAGCAGATCATTCGCTGCCTTTCCAGGACGGCGGCTTCTTGCTTTTCGGTACTGGTTTCATCTCTTCACCCCTCGACGCTTTTTATCAGGCGTACTCATTCATTCGAGACTTCAGTGTAGAAAAGGCCCAGGTTGTATTTATCTCTTCCATATCCGTTTTCTGCTATCTCTTTACTACTGCGTCATAAACGCAGTGTCTATATCACATACGCCTAGATAACATGACCCTCATCAGGAGGATACGATCTAGGTTGGCCATATCTCCAATTACCACAATGTTGATTAATACCTCCCCCGCCCAAGACACATGGAGACTTGTTACAATCTTGCTAGGACGCTGTCGAAGTTCGCGCTAATAGTAAAGACCCGTTCCTTTCCCATCGTCGCCCCAGATATTGAGGAAGTCTTGGAAAGAAAAGTTCTCGTCGTCCGCGCTGTCCGTAAGGCTCCAGGTTTGACCGTCGGCATTGTCCGTCACGGTGTAGATTCCATCCTTGTCCTTATCATCAACAGTATAGCTTTCCTTGCCGTTGTTATCCTCAACGGTCCAGGTTCCATCGTTCGTGTTTTCCTTGATAAGCCAGCTTTCACCGCTGTTATCCTTGACGGTCCAGCTCCCATCAGTCGTTTCGTTCTTAGCAGGGGGACCTTCGACGTTCCATTTTCCATTCTCTCGGTCATCAACAGTCCAGCTTTGATCGCTGTTGTTGTCCTCAACAGTCCAGGTTTCGTTATCAGCGTTATCTTCAACGTCCCATTTTTCACCGTTTGTGTTGTTTTCGACAGTCCAGGTCCCATCATTATCGCTGTCATCAATAGTCCAGCTTTTATCACTGTTATTGTCCTCGAGAGTCCAGCTATCGTTCCCGTTGTCCTCGATAGTCCAGCTCCCATCGTTGCCGGAGTCTGAAGTGAGGACCAGGTCTCCACTATTGTCCTCAGAGACATCCCAGCCTCCCATCTTGTCGTCTCTTTTAGTAGGAGCTGCGATAATGCCGGTGGCAAAGATAGCGACAAGAAGCTTCATGGTGATGATTGTTTTTCTTTTTCTTTTTAAAAGAGAAAGGAAATAAACAAGGTAGCTTTAAAGATGCAGAAGGTCCGAGTGGAATGAATGCGATCGACGCTCTCCAACTGATGAACACAGCGGGGTTCGTCCTCCCTTTAATAGTCGAAACACCCAGGACACAAAGATACGGGGCAATGTGAAATTCTAAAGCGCGTGATGCTGCTGTAACGAGGATGATTATAGATGCCTGTTGGATACGCAATAGTATTAGCCTCTCAAGTTAAAAAGTGGTTCACCGTTTTTTTAAACTCTATACGGAGTAGCCGGTTGTCACGAGGAGCAGCTTTGAGGCTGTTTTCAGATAGCGTTTGAACTATAGCCTGTGGCGGGGCCGAACTCGACTGGGTCATTTTTGCAGAAGAAATCTTCTAGAAAGGTTAATAGTATACTATTGGAAAATACTCATAAAAGTCGTCTTGGCATCCTAATGCGGACAATACTAGGTATAAGCAAGGAATAATGTGCCGCTCTTAGCAGAGAAGCAAGCCGTGTTCCTTTGTGAAGGCTTTCGAGCTGGACAAGCAGAAAACCGAGTCAAGTAATACTCGCATTGCCTGTTTCAAGGATATGAAGTACAGTACATGATCAGCCCACGCTCACGCAAACATAGTATCCCGCCCAAAGCGAAGCGCAAGTGCTTCCTACCGCGGGATTCCATGAATAGAAGTTCGCCAGTGTGATATTCTCTGCAGACACAATCGCGGAGCAGGTGTCTCCACTCTTCACCAGGCAGCACTTATCGCAAGACTTTGTAATTCCTGTCCCCGTGGGACTGGGTGCAGCAGGATGGGTTGTAGTGGTAGAAGTGGTGGCGGTTGCGGTAGCCTTTGTCGTTGTCGTCGGCGTAACTCCAATACAGAGGTAGTAGCCGGTAGAGCAATTCGAGCCGACGGCTGGGTTCCAAGCGTAGAAGTTGGTAAGAGAAATGGCTTCCTTGGTGGCTATGGCAGGCATGTGTCGCCACTAGCCACAAGATAGAACTTACTACAGTTGCTAGTGATACCGGTCTGCAGAGTGGAAGTGGAGGTTGGCAAAGATGCTTGAGAGCTCAAGTTCACGAAGTTGACTTGGACGCAGTAGTATAGCCCTTCCGTACAGCTATGCACCAATATTACGTCCCGTTATGCCCTCGGGGTCGTTGTGCGCACTCGCAGAGATCTCCCAGGCGTCCAATTGGTTCTTCAGTCCTAGCGGAACAGCAGTTGTGTGGTGACAGACCTGACTGTTACAGGTTGGCAAGACATCACGTACCTGGTCCCTTCAGAGCTCCATGGGAACTCTTCTTCGTCCAAATCAGAGTATCTATCCAATATCCTGAGCAACCGGACATCGGACTGTTCTACTGTTCATGTCGTCCCAGGCGACTAGTGCACGTCACTGGCCGCGGAATGTGGCATCACCCCAGCACAATTCACGCAGTTCAACCCTGGTTCTACCTTGTGTAGCAGTCTCGCCGTCGGCCAACACGTCTGCTGCAGTGCCGGCACGCTGCCCGACGTCACGCCAAAGCCGGATGCCGATGTTTACTGCGCCTCGTACCTGGTTAAGTCAGGTGACTCGTGTTCATCCACGGCCAACAACATCAACAATGACGAGATTGCCTCGTATAACACCAACACCTGGGGCTGGAACGGATGCAGTACTCTGTTCGCCGGCTACTACATCTGCCTCAGCTCCGGCTACCCGCCTATGCCGGCCACCGTACCTAACGACGTATGCGGGCCACAGGTCTACAATACGGCCAAAGCGCCGCCTGGCACGGGTCTGAGCAGGCTTAACAAGTGCCCTCTGAATGCCTGCTGTAACATCTGGGGCCAATGCGGCACGACTGTGGACTTCTGTACGCCCTCCAAGTCGGCGATGGGGGCTCCTGGAACGGCGGCACCAGGGACCAACGGCTGCATCTCGAGTTGCGGCGATAGCATCATCGCTAGCGTAGCGCCCGCAGAGACGTTTAAGGTTGCATATTTCGAAGGCTTCGACCGGCAGCGGCCGTGCCTACACATGTCGACCGCGGACATCGACCCTTCCTACACATACGTATACTTCTCCTTTATTACCTTTGATAGCGACTACTCGATTAGCATAAACAGCGTAGCTAGTTCACCCTCTTCACTGCTTTGAGCGGTCCCAATAAGATAGTAACGCTCGGTGGCTGGAGCTTCTCGGCTGATCCCAGCTCCTATAATATAATGCGAACCCTCGTCGCCTCCGAGAGCAACCGCCAGACAGCCATCACCAACATTGTTGACTTTTTGAACGACAATAACCTGGATGGTATAGACTTCGACTGGGAGTATCCCGATGAGCCGGATATCCCCGGAATCCCTGCAGGCTCGCAAGCCGACTCCACCACCTGGGGTACTTTCTGCTGCTCGATGAGCTCAAGCAGAAGTTGCCCGCTGGAAAGACCGTCTCCATCACGGCACCGGCCTCCTTCTGGTACCTGCAGTACTTCCCTATCCAAGCACTGAGCCTTGAGCAGTGCCTCTTCACAGGACCCAGCTCCGGGGCCTGGCCAGGACCGTGCACCAAAACTGCCGGTTACATTGCTGACTACGAGATTCAGCATGTTGTCAAGGAGAACCCGTCGGCACAGGTGCTCTGGGATGCTAGCTCCAACTCTCATATCGTGGTGTTCAACGGCACGCAGTGGGTTGCCTATATGAATGACTCGAATAAAGCGACCCGTTCAGCTCTGTAACCAGGTCTCGCTTATTTGGCCACCGAAGCCTCTTGGCAGCACAACAGTCATCAATTTTGACCCATGGACCTCCACTGTCTCGTATTCGAGTCTCACGACAATGACAAGCACCCTCACGGATGGTTCCACGTCGACTTATCCATATTACGTCTGGGTATCGTGGCTGACCGTTCTCACTATTCCTGCTGGCATGTGCTCCCATACGTGTGTTTTTGTTTCCTCCGTTGCCTCCACTGACGATAGTTCTGTAGTGAATAAAACGGCTATACCGGGGTGTAAGCCTCAGCGACAACTCTTCGGGAGGGCCTATTACCTTGACAAGCTCGGTGCAGCCATCGCCGTTCAACATCACAGTCATCCCGTAAGTCTTGGCCGTCGAAGGAGGCGAAGCAAGCTAACCAGGCGGCAGAGTCTTCGGTGGAACGACCAGCATAGTTGGAGCTACTCAGACCAGGGCGATCTCAGGGGGACCACCTATCATCTGGGCTTCAGAGACGTACAGTCCGCCGGCACAAACCATCACGGTAGGGGGATCGACGACCATCATTGGGGGAACCACGAAACTACCAGGCGTCATTGTCGTCACACCAAACTCCCATCCGACCACGACACCGGATCCCGGGACCACTGATCCAATTCTCAATTCCAGGAAGCCGACATGGACCTCGGCCAGTTTACCCTCGCCGACCGCTACAGCCGGTTGCCCAGGCTGCGGCGAATCATGTGCGTGCTTGCCAGCCAGCTTGACTACCCGAAATGTGCAAAGATTTATGTTCAATTGATCAGGTTTGCTCTTTTGTGATCCCGACTGTCCAGTTTATCCTCCCGGGGCCATTGGGCCAGGTGGCGGCGGCGGCAGTGGCGAGGATGGCGACGACGGAGATGATGACAATGAGCCCACCGAGTACCAGGCTGTCTGGGCGAGTCTCATGGATGATTTCATGCCTACCGCTCTCGTGGATGCTGCCGTGCTGACGTTGCTCGATTCGATGGAGTTTTCTCTTCTTTCAAGCGCCTTCGGGCTCGACCCTCCACCAATACCTCAAGCACGTCAATGTCTACTTCCAGCACCGCATCATCCTCGAGCCCCACGCCACATGCCGACTGTGAATTCTGGGACTCGGTCTTCTACTACGCGTTTGAGATCTACAATATCGAGAGCTGGGTCTCGGATGGTGGCAAGTCGCTGCACACTCAGGAAGATGGCTGTGGCACGCTCACCGGCTGGCATTGGCACGATGCGACCTCAAGCGATGCCGCGTACGTGTACTTCAACCTGCCGTTCTTCATCAAGGCTGGATGCGTCGGGCGAGCCATTGTGCCTGCCGGGGGGCCGAAGAGTTCCTGCAAGGGCGGCGGAGATGCAGTGGTCAATGACAAGCGTGGAGAGGAAGACTTGGGCTCGGAGAGTCAAAGTCATGTGGAGGCTGAGGTATCCCAAACCGAACCTGTCCCTAGGATGCTGCCGACGCCGCCGCCATACTCGCCCCAACAGAGGCAGGAGTTTGAGAGCTTTCACCGTTCTCTGGGTGGTGCAGCAGCAACGGCTACTTCATATAGCTATACCCCGATGCATTGGACGACTGCCGGAACATCGGTGGCGACGGCGTCCAACACTGCCCGAGCATGCTGGCTTAGAGGCATGTTTATTCGACTGCCGACGACGTCTCTTGCGCGCTTTAACCCACGAAGTTTCAATCTTTTGTAAAACAGCCAAGACTTCAATGCGTATTTCCTTGATAACTAAGTAGTACAAGATACTACAAGTTTGGTTGGAAGTAGCTAAAGATAAGCTACAGGGAGCCCTGACTTATTCAAGCTTGATCTGAGACTATAGGGTCGTTGCTTTTTGCTAAATCTTTGATTTCCTACGCTCCTCTTTTGTTGGAGAATGAAGAACGTGATAGCTTTGCAGGGGACTAAAGTCACTTCCGAACCGAGTGCTCGTCTCGCTTCCTACACGCATCTATTAATCTGTGTCCTGATTTCCTCTTGTCATGTCCTCCCTCCACTTATTCCAGATTGTAGCAAGCTTCACTGCAGCCTGTGCCGTCTTCCGACTGAGCGAATGAGCGTCAAGCGGACCCCTCGGAACGTGGTGCCGCAACATCCCTTTGTCGAAGCCCAGCCAACAATCTCAGCAGGTGATTATCAGGTCTACAAACAAATAACTTACACAGAACTGGCATCTGAAGCTGGACTAGAGAGACTTGGAGGATGACATGCGTATGTGGAGCCGAGCATCCGCGCCCATACAGGCTACTGGACCTGGGTATAACAGCGTCGATGCTTTGACAACAAGTTGCCTTGGGAAAAGGTGATGACCCTGCCCTAGGGTTCTATTCAGTACATGGCCTGAGCCGGAATCTACAGGTCAACAACTCGCCTACACAAACAGGTGACTCTCGAGCAAGTCAGTCCTGCTCGAAGAAGCAAAAGCAACAAGGTTACTGATTGCCTTTTCCAGAGACGCTGGTATCTGCCTCGATCCTTTTTGCAGTCTTGGGCTACAGTGCACGTTCTTTTTGTGCGAGATTGGTTCCCGGGAGTCAGTTGACATGACAACTTCGCGTGCGTTGCCGACGCTTTCTTGCTTGCCGCCTGTGTGGCAATGCTAACGGTGCCGAACTTTGCAGCTAGCGAAAGTGCTGCTACGCAGGCTCGATCTTTTGGAGTTTTGAGCGTCACCCTTCAAAGAGCACAGAGGCTTCGTATTCCTCCGTCTCATTGTCAGAGAGAAGACAACCGTGCGGGCGGTGAAGAGAGTTCTGAGTATCTGCCATACGCCGTTCTGGATTTCGACAGATCCCAAGCTGTCGTGAACTCTACAGGAGGGACACTTGAGAACCCCCAATGGAAAGGAGGGAGAATATCTCAGCAATTCGACGTTTCACGACATGCCGACCTCGAGATATACGTTTACAGCCGCCACTCTGGCAGGCAACATGTGAACAATCGGAGCGAAGACGTAATAATTGGTCATGTGCGAATTGGTATCTAGTTTGAAAGTGCGCACGAGGAAAATTGCTGCGTTGACTTGCAGCCGGGGATTGGCAAACTTCTTCTAACCCTCAAGTGTACCGGAGTTTTGGATACTAGTCTCGAATTAACCAGCTTTGTATTACTGCAAGTTCCACCTTTTAGCAAAGCTATACAAGTAAGACACCATGCGACTTTATGCCATGAAGACCATCCGAAAGATGTCCGCTTCATCTGACAGCCCGTGTATACTTTCAATGGCTCGAAGTTCGACACTTGGACAGGCTCGCAGCTCCTTTATCTCCTCTCTACAACTACTTTTCGAGTCTCATGTGAAGCTTATCTTCTTGCTCCATATGCGCTTGGTGGTGAACTGTCTAGCTACCTTCAAGGCGCTCTTCACATAGATCGCGCTCGCCTTTACACAGCAGAGTTACTCTGTGCATTCGAGTATCTTCATGGACTTGGCTTCATTTATGGAACCTTTCATCCGCACAATGCTCGCTTGTACTACCAAGGCCATATTGTCATTTGTGATTTTAAGCTCTTCAGGCTGGAGGCCGGAGATAAAGACCAGGCTGTCACCTTGGACGGCAATCTTGAGTTCGCCGCGCCGGAGGTACGTACTTCCAGAGGGGATAACGAGACTTCAGACTGGTGGACCCTCGGCGCCCTGCTATATAAGATGCTCACTGCGAGCCGTCCGTATAGTGATGTGGAGAATGCAACGGGATAACAGAAGATCAAGGATAGTCCTCCGGCTTTCTTATCGCGGGATTTGGTTCAATGGCCGGCGGAAAGCCTACTCAGAGGACTTTTAGAGCCTAGTTCGGGAAGGCGTCTCGGTGTCCACGGGTCTGTCGAGATCAAGTCCCATGAATTCTTCAACACGCTGGACTGGGATCGAGTTGTGCAAGGGAAGTCAGAGCCGGTTTTCAGACCTGAGCTAGTATGTTTTCTCCCCAGCGCACCAGAAATCGCAGAAGGCTAACACATACACTTTCTCTTTCGTACAGGCAATAAAATCTTCCTTCTCAGTAGGGACAACGGATGGCTGCTATTTCCCTACGGCGCCAACTTCGAATTATATCGAAGTCCAGTCTTATCTCTGAGTACGTCGCTAGCTCTTGAAAGAATACGAGTGTAAATCACTACCGGATAATCTGTTTAGCAGCGTTTTGAAAGGCTTCTCTCTTATGACATACCGTTTGAAGAAGCTATATCGAACGGCTCACTTAGGTAGTTTAACTCCTCTAGTCTAGGTACCAAGGTTAATTGAAGTTATAAACTAGGTAGGGTAAGCTAGGTAACTCCTACCAATAATCTCTATTTACGAATAGTTACTGGGCACTCCGGTGACCTAATCATTTCTCCTGTTGCCGAAGAAAGTCTGTGTATAGTGTGGGTGGCCAGGTCACGCAACCTGCGACCCCACACGACAGGGGATCTTGGCCAAGTAACGCGTTCTTCATGGCTATTTATGAGTCATATATGCATAAAGCGGGCGACTGGCAGCGAAGCGACCAACAGAGTTTCCTCATCGCTCTATTAGCGGCATCACGCCTAATAAGATGCAGCACTATCACCAACAGCATGATGCATCACTAACTTGGCGAAACTGACCACACCATATCAGGAAGGAGACTCCTCTGGCATTGTATAGCGCCCGTTGCGCTGAAAGGCAACGGCCAAACTGTCGCTGGGTGTTATATCCTTATAGTTATAAAAGGTCGAGGGGATCTTCCTAATCTTGGTTCCTATTTTCTCATCCAACTCATCCTTCGTCAAACCCGATCTCCTTCGTTCCCGACTACAGATTCTTAAGCTGGTACGAAAGTACTATCCTGGTTCTTCAACCCTGTCTCTACAATGGCTGAACGCTGCGCTCATGAAGGCTGTAACTCCTGGGCTACTAGCGCCGGAAGGTACTGTGTAAACCGTGAGTCTTTCTCCTAATCCCTAACTTGGGAAGATCTCGGGCCGCGTTTCAACGCGATCTGACATCTCTGATATACAGACAAACCGGCTGGATCCCAGCAGAAACCTTCTATCGAGGAGCTCAACAATAGAGCAAATGTCCCCGCTCTTGTCGGCAATGCTGTCCAGTTATCGAACAAGAGCGAGTAATGCCTTTCCGGGAGGTAGAATAGGTCTCAAGGGTTACGCGTGAGAGAATTGTCTCGCCTGGCACTGGGAAACGCGGATCTGCCTATAAGATAACATTTATACACACTCATTCTCCTTTGCTTTCACTTGGTCATGTTGTTATCTCGCTGAATCTTCTTCGCATTGCATCTTTCTTTAAGAGAGATTGCGTTAAGGGTTCATTTGTATGTTGCGACTAGAATGATGTCCTCGAGATTCATGCAAGAATACAGGAATGCCCGGTTCAGGTCATGTACTGGCACGTCCAGTCGAGACAGTGGGGCTCTGTCAGGGATTCATTGGCTTGTATAGGTTCAGAGACTCCCCCCCTCCACTGATGCCTAGCTGTTATGAAAAACCCAGCAGGAGCAGAAAAGTTCATCTTTACATAACAAGTCGCGAGATTCCAGTCGCCGTAAAAGCCGGCCGACTAGGTTAGCACCGATGTGCTTCTATTTCTCTTGATAGACGTTTCAGTCTTGGTCAGCTTTAAGATGCCTCCTCTGTGGTCGTGTGATTGGGCGGGTTGCCAATCTCCAGCCGTTCAACGCGCTGGGGATTGTGTGCTCTGCGACATGCATCTTTGCCGGACTCACTTGCGCCACCCATGGCATACGTGTCCGAAGCCAGAGGCAAGTGTTTTCAGCACCTAAAGTCCTTACTATCCTCTATGAAATCATCACTAACCATCGTAATCAGACGAACTGGAACGAGTATAGCGCGCGGTATGCAGCATCAGAGTCCCGGCGGCTGGAGGAGCTGTGCCAGCGGATCGATGGCGGGATGCTATGCGTGCGCGCGTCACAAGTGCGTAGCGACACTAACGTGCCGTGCACAATTGACCTCTCCCCGAAGAACCTTTCGGTCATGATGGGCGGGCAGAACTGCCATGCTGAGATTGTGTTCGCAGACGGCGTGGTCTGGCTCGCACGATTCCGGCTACGCAGCCCTATATCACCGCCAGCAGAAGTGCGTGACTACGTGCTGCGGAGCGAGGCCACAACTATGGAGTTTCTACAGCGCCACACGAGCATCCCTTCTCCGCGCGTGTTCGACTGGGCCTGCGAGTCCGATCCGGCGAATACGATAGGTGTTGGCTATATCCTAATGGAGAAGCTGCATGGTACGCCGCTCGACTGGGAGGGCGCAACACCTACGCAGAGGGAGAAGATCGTGCGGCAGCTTGCAGGCATCATGCTCGAGATCGAAAAGCACCCTTTTAACAAACTCGGATCGCTTGTGGCGACGACGGCAATAATGGGAGGCGAGATGGCACCGCCACCAGCGCTAGCGGAGCCTCAGATACAGGTACAGGGTCTCGCGCAACATTCTACGTTTAGGTCGGGCGAGGACGGTAAACCACTAGGGCCGTTCTGCTCGTCGCGCGAGGCCTCGCGCGCCCTCGTAGAGGCATACCTCCGGATGATCGCTAGTGGTGAGATTGGGACGGCGGAGAACGCGACAGATGTGTTTCTAACCCACCGATTCCGACTCGATGTTCAGGATAGAGTCTGGAAGGCGACCCCAGCCGCAATAGAGCAGGACGAGAAGTTCTTCCTAAAGCACGCGGACGACAAAGGCGACCATATCTTCGTAAACGCCGACTTCGATATCGTGGGCATTATTGACTGGGAGTGGTGTAGCACCGCGTCTAAGGAGGAAGCCTTTTCCTCGCCATGCATGATGTGGCCGGTCGCAGCGTTCTACGACGGATCGAACGAGCTGGCGGATGAGGAGGTGCTACTTGCCCGGGTGTTCTGCGAGAGGGGTCGCGAGGACCTCGCCCGCTATGTGTTAAACGGGCGGAAAGTGCAAAGGTTCTTGTTCGCACTTGGTCCTGGAGGGGCATCACACGAGGACCAGAGAACATTTGCCTGTCTTTTCATTGGTCTTAAGCAGGCACTTGATCCGGAGCACGGTGGCAATAAAAAAGAGGGAGTGAATAAGGAGGAGGAGTGGGAGGCGTGGAGAGCGAGAGCGCTTTTAACGTGGGAACATGAGGGCTTTTTGCAGGATATTATGAAGAGCAGTCAAACTTCTATAAGGTAGCCACTTATTATAATGCTGCTAGTAGTAATAACAGGATCAATTGAAGAAACGAAGTAGCCCATCTAGCTACCATATGATGAATATATTTGGCAATGCAATGACCGCTTCCCTCACTAGTTATCTATAACCTTCGTATAGTCGCGAGTCTACGATGCCCCTTACGATGTTGATCCGGAATGCATGTATTAACCTCTGAACAGAAATACTAAACTCCACTTCTGTCTCCTTCCTCCAACCTAGGCTGGCAACAGTGAACTCACGTATTGTCAAACCATAACATTGACAACATGTTTCCTCTATTAGAAATGGAATACTATGTGACCATTCGAAGTGGAAGTATTTTTTGAACACTTTCGACAAGAGAAAGCATGTAATAGCCCGAGCCCTGAGTTTTCCCAGCCCGATCATCCGAGAAGACTATTCTATTTCCGTCAGAATCTGTTTTCCTCCCCCTCCTAAACTATAGGAACACTTGTTTGTCGTCTCCTTCTCCACTATCAGAGGTTTTACGTGTAGACCAAGCAGACAACCTTGGGGCATCCTGCGTTGCCTCCGTTGTTGCCTGTTCGTGTGTTAAGGAAATCATCTTCTCTGAGAGGGTGCTGGGGAGGCAACCCTACATTTCTGCATAGTGTTTAAAACAGAAACTAGCACAGCTGCTGCGCTGTATCGTGATCGCCGACTAGCCACTTCGCGTTCTGACTCTCCACCATCGTCTTGCAGCCCTAGATGACTATAGGCACCGTAATTTAACTCATGGTCCGCGCCATCCCCGACTCACAGTCATCCTCTAGCCTCCAATAGGATTGCATAGTCCAAACCGTATAAAACATAGGGCCGCCGAAGCTTCCCGGACACTGATAATCTGCGATCGAGTAGACTATAGGGGGCATTAAGGCACGAAGGCATCAAGGCATTCCACCACCCGGCCGAGGGGCCTTGCGATCGAAGGTGGAGGGAGTGAAGGTGGTAGGGCGACTGGGAGCGCTGATCTTGCCGGTAATAGGATCAGGACTTATTATTGGTAGGTCGATTATAAACTTTGGTTCTCGGAAGGGAGGTTGTTCGGTGGCAGTGATATCTTCCCAGCCAGAAAACGGTTTGTTTCGAAGGGGATTACCCAGCTTTGAGGCAGCGTTACCAGAGTTGCCATCACCATTCTGGTTGTCTTCGACAGTCCAGGTCATATCGTCCGTGTTATGTTCAACGTTCCAGGTCTCGCCGGTCGTGTTTTCTTCGACTATCCAGGTTCCATCGTTATCACTATTATCAACGGTCCAGCTACCACCATTGCTAGAGTCTGTAGTGATGATCAGATCGCTATTATTGTCACCATCAGAGACAACCCAGCCTCCCTCAATACCACCTTCATTATCAACACTGATGTCCAAGTCATCGCGCTTTCCAGTGATTCCTGAGTTTAACTCGGGAGGACTGCTTGCATCGTAATCAGAAGCAGAAGTAGTCTGCCTATAGGGTGTAGGAGCTGCGGTGCTGATAGCAGCAAAGATAGCAACAAGAAGGGAAAGCTTCATAGTGAGAGGTGTCATTTTAAGAAAAGAAAAACGTTTAGGAGATGTGTTAAGGGCGACCTGGAAGAGTATAATAACTACTCTTTTATACTAAAGTCTAAGGAAGGACTGTAGGCAATGAGGTAATAAAAACTTTTCAAGAGAGCCTGTGAAGGTAATACGGCGCTAAGGATTCAAGGAATGTTCGAGCGCCAGAGTGCTAACCAGCTAGTACGTAGTAAGTTAAGCGCGGCCTTTGGGCCCTCTAGACCTACGTGACTGGGAGAAAGATATTGTTAGACCGCTAGATAAGATAGGCCCAAAAGTTGAAGGTCCGAGAATCTGTCCATCGCCTATACTATTGGCACACTTGCGGAGCTAGCCAATGTGCCACCGGATAGGGGTTTACTTTGTCTGTACAGCCTGGTGTGGAGACTGGACTTGAGGAGGTTGCCGTGTCTTCGTGAAAGTCCAGAGGCGATTTATAAAACATAATGATGAGACGAACCAAGCTACAATATTGGCGGGAATGTACTGGCTGCTGATGCAAGCGAACTTTCATACGTAACTAAGCCGAGGACTTAATCTTCGTGCTAGACAATAGTTGGCACATGTGTCTGGGTCAAGGTCTCACAACTACGCGCAACCAATTAAATGATTCAAAAAATACTACGAGCTCAGAGATTCCCTGGCACAGCCAGGTGGCTAAGGAAAACCCGGCCTCGTGTCTGGTCCAAGCCTCTCCATATTTTCCCGCAACTTTCTCCCCACACCTGGGCTGGCTTCGTACAGGATGCGGAGGGGATGAAGGCACCTGCGTCCCAAGTTTACCGTGCCCAGTGTCTATAACAGCCACGACTTCGAGCATTCAGGAGTCGCCGGGCCGTATACACTCATGGAGTGCTCCATTTGTCACGCAGCTTTCACTCGTCGAGATCATCTCGACAGACACATGCTGCGACACTATGGATCGAAACCCTTTAAGTGTCCGGCATGTGATGCCCACTTTGCCAGGGAGTATGGCCCCCATCCCTCAGTCTACTCAACACATCCTCCATAAGGGGGACCAAATGCTCAGTGGCTAAGTCAAGTGTCAATCTAGGGACACTATGACATGCAACTTCGCATCGACAAGGACAAGGGTCAGCTCGTGTGCGGAGCGCTTCATCAAAGCATCCAGAGTCTGGTCTTGGCCATCGGGTGCGACGCGCGTGCTCTTTATGTCGACGTCTCAAGCTCAAGTGCGATGGTAATAGACCTTGCTATCGGTGTGTGGACAATCCTAGACAATGTATCTACATGTCTCACAGGTCCGACGAGATGGTATCACTTGTACCAGAACTGGTGAACAGTGCGCACGGGATGGCGTGCACCGAGACATCTCATGATCGTTCAATCGACTATCCGCGTGACCTAAGTTAGTAACCTTGCATTCAAGGACGGGCTCCCCGAGCCTTCATCCGAGGACGGAAATTTCCAATCAGCTGTCTTTCCAACGGTAGACATGATCTTTTCTTCGTCTCAGCTCTTCTTCCAAGACAGCGATGCTCAACCTTGCGGCTTTGAAGGTGCCTTGGATTTTCATTGCGCATCTCTCAGTGCTCCCAGCACAGAACTCTGGCCCAGAACGCCAAGTGTATCGACCTTGCGCCTCGACAACCATGGGATGCAAGGGGGTTCCGATGCCACATCAAACCCATCCGTTCAACTCCAGCAAAGCAGAACCACAGTGGAGGATTTTATTAGCTATGAAGCGTGGCCTACCCGGCTCTGGCCATCCAATCCAGGCCAAGGGGCCGCTGAGTCTAGCTTCCTGACCCTGGATGGCCATATCGACTTCCTCGACTTCATCGACCGCGGCATATCTCAGCAGAGATTCGAAGAGCTTGTGGCGGAATGGAAGCACAAGAGACTTCTGTTCCAGCTCTTCGGACCAGACGGAGCCGTTGCCAAGCCTACCTTCAACTTACCAGCTTTCGAGACACAACCGTCAGTGATGCAGAAGATAGCAGATACCCCGATGCATGTTCCGAGCCTTCCAATAACGACATACCAGCGAATCTGCGCCGCATATGAGATGGTGCGCGAGCCTTCAGGGATTTGGCCTTCACGGCTCACTGGACAGCTTCCACCTCTGGAGGTTTTGAATGGGTTCATGCAGTTGTACTTTGAGCGATTTCACGCGGTATTTCCGTTATTGCACAAACCGACTTTCAGCGCCGACGAAAATTGTTGGCTGCTCGTGCTGGCCGTCATTGTCACGGGTTGCAGGTTTGCATCTTATCCCGACTCCCGGCTCTGCGTGGGAACCATGCAGGAGTTTCTCCGCAGGGTGACTACGATGATAGTAAGGGATACATGTGCCAATTTGAATGTTTCCAAGTGTCTTTGGTGGTCTAACACACATCACAGTTGGAGAATCACCGAGAGTCAACCCGCGTCGTGAGCTTCGTGCAGGCTATTGTACTGAGCCATATTGGATTGGCAACTTCTGATCAAATGAAGCTAGCTCAGTATTCCTACATATGTCAGGGGTACATCGCCTCTCTTTGCCATCAGTGCGGGTGCTTCCAGGAGAAGCAAGACCCAGAAGAAAGCGGCAATGGTAGCCTCGAGGTTATTTGGGAAGCATGGGTGGCTGTCGAGTTGCGACGACGACTCGGCTATTGTGCCTGGGTGAGTCCTACCTCCTCCAAGCCGTCTGACCTTGGCTGATAACTCTGCGCCAGCTTCTCGATACTGATCTGGCATGCTTTGTCATGGACAGCTCGCCACATCTCCCAACAGAGCTCTTACACACTACACTTCCTTGCAGCGAGGACGAGTGGGAGGCAGCTACAGCTACAGACTGGCTGTTGGAGCATCAAAGTGCCAGTATGCTGTTGAGAGACTTAGGGATCGCTAAAATGTTTACTAACGACTGTGCCTAGATCCCCAAAACAGCCGAACCTTGCGTGAAGAGACTGATATCCTCTTGCGCGATGGCTCATGGCCGGAACATATTGGACTGTTTGCCTCTCTGCTCCTGGTCATGTCTGTGTACCGTGACAGCCGATTTCCACCTTCTCAAGCCATCAGTCGAGCACCAGAGTCTACGATCACATTGTTGCCAGAAAGTCACAGCCACTCTGCTGGAACGGACAAGGCTGCATAAAAGCCTTGGAAGCACTAAGCAAGCACCTCCGCACTAGCAGCCTGGTTGAACTGAACGGAGAGCAGTCCGACCTGAAGATCACGCTCGTGCAGCAGCACCACGCTATCAGTCTACTCCTTAGAGTATCTATCATCGACCTATTCCACCTCAGCGGCTGGCGGTGTGGGCACAGAGAGCTACTCACTGCTCGGCAGCGACTGCGGGCTTGGATCCAATCCCACGGCTACGAAGCGCGCAGAGCGGCCGTGCATGCTGGCAAAGTCTTTGGTTTCATGCGAAGCACCGCAGATACCTGCTGGATTACATCCCTCGCACTGATCTCGGCAGGTATCTACCTCTGGAGCTTCATAGAGTATGCGCTTCTCTGTGAGCCACCGTCGGACTTACAGGGCAATGAGGAGTCTGTGCCTTTGCTGCGGTTAGACAAGTTCAGGGATTTGAAGGAGGAGCAGCAGAAGTGGTTGGATACGGGCAAGGGGTGTCAGGTCCATATCAGCGGTATTGGGAAGATCAGTGGGTGTGATGGCGCCTCCAAGGTTATGATGGAGGCCGCGAAGCTGCTCTTGCGACGGGACAGCTGGCCTTGGACGAAGAACTTGGCGTTTTTGATAAGAATCATGTACGCGGAGAACGCTCACGGATTTAGATAACAAGCCAGAAGCCGGAGATCCGAGACAGACTTGACATCGCCGCATTTGTTGCCGACAGAGGATCTCGCCATCACTCTAGGTGTATCCGATATTAAGTGTGGGCGGATGGGGAGACGCCCACAGAGCGAGCGGATCCGGATCCGAAGCGGATTGCGGGGGTGGGGTTATTCCACCCCATGCTATGATATTATATGCCACCCCTTCTCCGAGTGGTCTTGATGCGAAGGGAATCACGAAAGAGATAAGAGAAGGCTTGGAGACGCTGGGCGAGGCCTGAGTGTGGCATACCTCATAATTGTCTGTAAGAAGGGCTTTAATCCAGGCTGGGGAAGAGAAGCGTAATGTCTAGTGTAGACAGAGTCTGGTCTGAAAAGAGAAGCAAACGTACAAAATGAGAAGAGAGGCAAAAATCACGAACATAGCCTCAGGAACTAGCTCTAGAGTCTTTTGGCGAATACTCCTAAATTGGCAGAAAAATCAAGCTGGGAACAATACCTTGACTGTTTCCTTCTAGTTCACAACTCCATGTATCGCGTTATAGGTTGGAAATAATGGAAGAGGTCAGAAGCTCACGCTTTGCCTGAGCTTCATTTGTCGACAATGTATCATTTCTCTCTGTCAACCACAGACCTGACCCACCAGCTTCAATCTAAATGCTGGTCAAAATATTCTCGATAGACTTAGTAACTAGGCACGCTCATGAAGATTCGCTCCTCCTTGGCTGCATCTTGACCTTAAAGTCAACTGGCTTTACAAACCAGTGCGCCATAGTATGCCAGCCGCCTGATTCTAGAGACTTGTCCAGCGTGAAAGTGAAGTCTCGGATCAACAAAGGAATCAACTTGCACATCTCAAGCATGGAAACGTGTCGACCGATGCAGGTTCGGGATCCGAGGCCGAACTGTGGTAACACATCCGTTTAGTGTCTTTCTCTACCTTCTTCACATCGATATTTAGCACAAAGAAGACTTACAGGCATCCAATATCGGTTCATAGCTGCGATCCTTTGTGGATCTCCCTTAATCCACCTCTCTGGGTTGAAGGAATCCGCATCTTCGCCGAAGATAGTCTTGTCACGGTGTGCAACCCATGTATTAGTACCGACAATAGTCTTGACAATTGTTAGCTCGACAGATCCCATTTTTTGTGCGATAAAGTTTTATTCCACTCACTCCTTCGGGGAAGAACTGCCCACTAATAGTTGCCCCTCCCTCGGGAACGACGCGCTCCATAGGCAAGCCCGTGGCCGGGTGAAGCCTTAATGCTTCCTTGAAGACAGCCTGCAGATAGGGCATTTCCTGACTTTCCTTAAATGTAGGAAAATCGGATAGTTGACCGCTCGCAGAGAATGCATCAATCTCTTCTTGAAGCATCTTCATGGTGACAGGGTTCATCAGCAGGTAGTAGAGAGTTGCTGACAAGCTAATAGCAGTTGTGTCGGACCCGGCAGCCATATTGGACACACAACCACTAACCACATGGAGGTCGGTGAAGTTCTCAGGGTCTTTGATCTGCTTTCTCATGAACTTGGAGAGCATTGATTCGGGTGGTGAGTCGTCCTTGAATTCAGGGACATCCTTTGCTTCGGTCTGGGATTCCTTTATCCTTGTAACGGTAAAGTCTAAGACAGCGGCTCCTCCCGCACCCTTTGGCCCAGCCAGCCACACACCGATATTGAAGATGGTTCGATGAAGGTATGGGAAAAGACCAATGATGGACGCATACGTAAGTAGACCTTCCAAATCGTTAATCACGCCATTGACATCGTCGCCTTGGTCCAGAAATCCAAGTCTTTTTCCGAAGGTGATTTTTCCAATCACGTCGAAAGCATAGCACTGGAACCAGTGCCTCATATCAACAGTCAGGCCTGCTGTAGCCAACTCGGTAAGCCGCTGCTTGA
Source organism: Sarocladium brachiariae (assembly GCA_008271525.1). Taxonomy (NCBI): domain Eukaryota; kingdom Fungi; phylum Ascomycota; class Sordariomycetes; order Hypocreales; family Sarocladiaceae; genus Sarocladium; species Sarocladium brachiariae. The sequence continues at coordinate 30,383 of RQPE01000012.1, read as the reverse complement.
AGAGAGCAGCGCACTCATCAACAAAGGGCTCGTAATGCACAAGAGCTGACATGGAGTAGATGGCAGAATAGAGCTTGCGCGTCTGAGAGTGTCTCTGTATTGACTGGTCGTTGAAGAGGTTCGATCGGTCAGGCTGTCCCCAGGTCGTGTACCATGAGGACTTGGAGAATGAGGAACCCAGGCCATAAACCTTCTTGATGCCTTCGGGATCGTTGATGCTGTATCTGTTGGGACCGTACCGAGCGATCCTCCCTGATTCGAGTTAGCACCTTTCGATTTCAGCCATCCTTCGGACCACGGCGTACCATATTTCTCGTGCAGCTTGACGTTCACCTCAGGGAATGAGCCCTTCCAAACTGTCCATGCGTACCAAAATGAGCTATAACGGGCCAAGAGCGGTCCACCAACTCTGCGTAAAGGAGAGCGCAGTTGTCGAATCCAGAACCGCAGGATCCGGAGAAGTACAACGCCGACCACGGCGATAAGGAGAGTTTGATTCATAATGAGGTTATGGACGGGATAGATAATTAAGATCACCAGATCACGAAGAGAGTGCGATCATAATACAGAATATCTAATTTGAAATGATGCTTTTTTCATGCAACATCATTAGAGAGAGTGTAGCCAGCATCAAGGCCGATTCGTGACATCTGTGGCTGCCGAGGTCTCCCGACGCTAGTTGCGGAGGGGGGCGGGGGGGGGGAGGGGGGTGGAGAATGTGGAGAAGTTGAGTTGAGGGGACCTTGTATTCCCAGCGCGTACGGACCTTACGCGGGTAGGGCGCTACTCATTCTCTGTTCGAGACATGAGACCAGTAATCGACCAGGAACTGAATGCCGATTAAACAAGCCGATAACCGGTATTAGAAATAGCAAGAAGCGGTGGATACAGACCAAAGGCATCGTCAGGGACCGTTTCGGGACTCTCGGGTAACAAATGTTGACTAACCTTTCCCAAACGCCTCTTGCATAAGGGGAGGTCCTCCTCGGGGGCGCACCTATTGAGCCCCTCCTGCTCGAGTACGGAGAGATGAGAGTGTAGAGCTCGTAGATTCTGTGCAATCTGGAGACGCCTCTATGCACTACTTGCATCATTCAGACCTTGTCCCTTCCACTGTCATCACCATTCAGCCAGGCGAGCTTTTAACAAAGTTTCTATCTATACTCTGTTTTGCCGAGGTCGGTTGCCGTGTGGACATTAATATCATTCTCGCATGGTTCCAGGAAGGACACCGAAGACGCGAGTTATATATACCAGCTAGCACATATCGGCGGCATCGGGTAGGAAGGCCGGATCACCTGTGTGAGACCTCAAAGCGCTTTTCATGCTAAGGGTTGACCATTATAAGTAACGCAGAGCCCAGACGACCTCACGTCTTCTGATACAACTTGATTCAGCCACCTTTCTATACCCATACACTCAACATGACAGCATACGCAACCTTGGCGGAACTTCCCCGTCGACAGACGGTGACCAAAGATGTCGACGGCCTCTACACAAAGATTGAAAATGCCTTTGTCAAGATGCGCGACGGCGTTGAACTCTGTGTTAATATCTACCTCCCCTTCGCCGCGTCCATGAACAGTGAGAAGGTACCTGTCATCGCCAGCATGGGACCATACGGCAAAGATATTCCAGCACTTAAGTTCGGCCTCCCAAAAACGGACATCTATGCGCATATGCTTCGCAATGTCTCTCCGATTGGCCCGGATTCTTGCTTCGAGCAGGCAGATCCCCTGATATGGGTAGGATAAAACTCCAACCCCAGTCAAGTATGCATCCACGCAAGTTATCTAACATGTTTGCGTTTTAGACACACGAATTTGGTTATGCTCTCGTGAGAGCTGACACTCGCGGCACCGGTGGAAGTCAAGGCAGATTCGACCCTTTTGGCCTGGAGAGATCACTTGAGATTGGTGCAGATGCAGAAGGCCAAGGTGTGTACACCCTGCCGCTACCCAGGCCGATCATGGCTCTCACCGCTCACTAACTACCAACTCATATAGATGTGCATGACCTTATCGAATGGGCTGGCACACAGTCTTGGTCAACCGGTAAGGTAGCTTTCTCCGGTATTAGCTACCTCGGCATGGTGTGCTGGTGGGGAGCCATGCAGAAGCCGAAGCATCTGAGGGCTATCATCGCCTACGAAGGACTCTGTGATATTTTCAACATGGCTGCACGCATGGGAGGCATCGGGAACCCCCTTTTCCAAAACCACTGGCTCGAAAACGTCACGTACAAACGAGGAAGGCAGGAAGGCGTTCCCGAGGAGGAGCTGAAACGGAACCGAGCTGACTTTATAAAGCTGTTCTATGAGTATGAATGGCCAACCGGTGGTGTTTGGACCGTGCTTAAGAAGGAGCGAAGTTTGAAGAAGATCGAGGTTCCTATGTATTCGGCAGGGAACTGGACGGACGCCGAGCTTCATCTCCCTGGCAATATAGATGCCTTCAATGAGTCATCGTCGGAGCACAAGTGGCTTGAGATGCACACTGGCAACCATCTCGCCGCCTACTACCGCCGAGATCAGATCGAGACTCAGCGCAAGTTTCTGGATTACTTCCTCAGGGACAAACACGACAGCGGCATTATGGATATCCCTCGGGTCAACCTACAGCTAACCAAAGGCGATAATAAGCAATTTTACCGCGCCGAGAAGTGTTTCCCACCAGAGGGCATAAAATGGGAGTCTCTATACCTTACGAATAGCGGGTCCCATAGTACAACACAGCCCTCCGGGGAGCCTTTCCAGATCGACTACGATGGTCTGACTGGTCACATAGACCTTCTGACAGAGGCGTTCCAAGAGACCTTTGAGATTCTCGGTTGCCCGTACCTTGAGCTAATTGTCAAGACCGAAGCCAAAGATATGGACATCTTCTGCTATTTCCGATCCCAGAAGCCCGACGGCTCTCTTGTCATCTTTACTGGCAATCATGATGAGCCAGTCGATAACTTCAGCCGCAGCTGGGTCCGGCTCTCTCATCGCGAATCGGCGGAGGAGCTCCTGAGTCAGCGGGTTCCTCTGATACAGAACAAGAAGCAGTCCAAGGTGGTGAAAGGTGAGGTCTATAATGTGATTCTCCCTGTTGTCCCGACATCCTATATCTTTGAGCCTGGATACCGGCTCAAAGTCGAGATTGGGGCTTGTAGCACGGACATGACCATTCCGATCATGAAGCATAGTGGAGGTGACCGAACCAAGGAAAGATTTGGTGGGAAGAATAGTATCTTAGCCGGAAGCAGGATAGTTCTTCCCAGGGTCAGGCGTGCATACTGATCTTCCAAGGCCTTCAAAATTACTGTCGAGGTAGCTCAAGATCGAAAGCCCAGAGTTAATAACGAGCAAAAGGTGTTTGAGTTAACCTAACTATGATCCTTCTAGCCTCAGTATGAAGAAGTTTTTGGATATGATAGTTCAAGAATAGGGCGTAAGTGAGATAGGAAATATGTGAACACATCGCTATCAACGACCATGGCTTGCCACGAAATCATGCTCTCCACCACTCATCACTGTGTACGCTATGTACCGAACAAAGGAAAAAGCAAGCGGAAAGGCAATAATAACAATTGGAGTTGAAATGGCTAGGAACTCTACCAACTAATAGGCCATACACATAGAGTTGAAAGATGAACATTGTAGCGTGGCCCAGATCAAAACCTCGATCAGAACTTATCCAAGAGTCTTCACCTCGGCAGCATTCAGGCCAGTAGCTGAGTTCATGGGGAGAGCAGAAGACTGAGACCAGACCAAATCCCGCCGTCCGTCACTATCGTCCAATGGTATGAAACACAGGAACCCCCCGTAGTAGTCGCCAACATTGTCACAATCCTCCTCCGGCAACCCGTTGTACTCGTGGCAATCTATGGGCCCCGCCCCAGGACAAGACATTGTACCTACATTTGTCACGCCCGCGCTCGTATAGGTGCAGTCATGGTAACCGAAGGCGTCAAAGGTGAACGACTTGCCGTAGCCACCTTGGTATATGTTGCCGAGGTCGCAGAAATCGGTTTCAAACGCATTTTCAGTGGTAAAAGCCTGCCATACATAGCCGACGTCGGGATCCGTGTAATCAAACGCCATTATGTAGAGGCAGCCATACTGTGTCTCTGTAGGGCCTGTTGTCGTCGTTGGGCTGGTCTTCGTTGCCGTAGCCAAAGTTTGCGTAGGTCCAGAGGTGATGCCCGTCAAGAGGCCAAGGCTTTCCAGATAGGACACGGCCCACGCTGCGGCTTGAAGATCTATTGATTCCGCGGGGTCCGCTGTCGGCCACTGCTCATCACTGACGGAGTAGATCGGCGCGGTGGTAACCGTGCTCGCAATATCGGTCCCCGTGGTGTCGCAGCCTATGACGTTCGAACAAGTTGATGAACAGGCAGATGGTTTAGCGGTACAAAACGTGCGGCACGAAGAGTACGTACTCGTCTCGCAGTCATCGTCATCGTCTCCGGGTTCATTTGACGGGTCATTAGGATCTTCTGGATCCCACCAGCCAGACCCGAAGCCCCCTCCGCCACCCCCTCCCGGTGGGCACAAGAGGCAAGGGGAATCGCAGAAAATCTTGCATAGACTGCCACAGCCAGACAGGCAAGTCGGTTCAGGGGGGCCGATATGGAAAGTAAGAGAATGCAGATGGGGATCACGCGTGCCTGTGCTGCTTGTCCATGGAAATGGAGGGACAATGATGGTGCGCGTGTCTACTTGAGAGGTCTTGGTAGGGTTACTCGTCGAAGCCGCGCCGCTGTGCGACGGGGGAGTGACGGTGATGTTGAAACCTGGTGGTTGGACGCTGCTAAAGGGGTAGATAACGGTGGTATTGACCGTCGAGTTGATCGGGACATTCCATACAGGGATAGTGGTGCCAACATATTCGGGTATTGTCAGCACTGTAGTCAGCGTAGAGGAAGCGAAATAAGACCAGACTTCTGTTGTATTGAAGGTCATGAACACTGTGGTTGTTGAGTCAGATGAGACGGAGGTCGACGCATTGACGATTGTTGAGGTGATTGTCGTTGTGATGCTTGAACCGACCTCGATGGAAGTTGTATACAGGGGAAAGGTGATGGTGGTCGTTGTGGACAGCGTCACTGGCGGCAGAACGAGGGTGCAAGGTGGCGTGCACTGGACGGTAGGATCAGCGTCGTTCCATATCGAAGGGTCAATAAAGACGTTGCTGGAGCCGCCACTGTCCCCGGCGAGGGTACCATTGTTCCCAATATCCCCGGTGTCGCCAGCTAATGCCAACCAGGCAGCAAGCTCGCTGGTGTATCCGCTCTGGGTTGTGCTGTTGAAGATGATGGCCGGGAGGCCACCCTCGGGCGAGAGGATCTGAACATCACCCTTAGTAAAGACGTTGTACAGCCACAGACCGGAGACGAAGTTGGTGTCGATCAGGCGGAGCTGGCAGACTTCGGTGTCGCCGCAGCCGATGATATTGTTCTGAAAGAAGGAGTAGAACCCGGCGGCGTAGATGAAGATGTCCTTGGAGTTGACCACACGGAGAGCCCATGCCTCCTTGCAGTAGTCTGCAGAGCAGTCCGAAAACGTCGGGTCCGAATCCCAATACTTGCCAACGGCGTAAGGCTTTGTTGCAACCGGGTTGGGCTGGTAGTATGGGGTTTCGGTTTGCATGTGGCCGAGGTAAATCTGACGTTCTCTCAGCATTCAAGAATGTCCAATACCTGAATCTGGTGCCCTGCCATATATAAGGTCGACTCACGGTGGATGCGTTGCTGAGCTGGTACTGGTAGAGTACGCTATGCTCGCTCGAGCTGCCAATGAGCCATGTCGGCCCTTGGGACTCTATCAACATTCCCCGAGCACCGTACACCGATATGTCGGTCTTAACGTTCTCGGGGATGCCGGATTGACCTTCAGAGGCGTCCGCGTTGAGATCGCTATCGAGATCACTAGGACAGGAACACGATAAGGTCAGATCTAGTCGGGGAGGGGGGGGTATGAACTGCAAACAGGAGCATGGTGATTGCTTACTGATCAGCGACCCAAGCCCAGACGTTTTCGAAGTACCCAGAAGCTTCACTAGTGATGTGAAGCATCATCGTGGCAGCCATGCAAGAAGAGTTCACGCTGGGTGATCCGATAGGACAGTCTGCAAGCTGAAGATCAGATCCAGCAGCACCGCCAACCTGTGTGCATTGCGTCAGTCAGTCAGTCACGTGCACATGGACTCTTGAACCAAAGAAGAAGTTTTAGCTTGGCCAGAGAGAGAGCACGAACCCTGAAGTGTGAATCTAATGCACCATCAACGGTCAGTGAAATATCTTTGGACGAGTGAACAAGAACATGCACACTACATACCCCACATAGCAGCCGAGCCCTGCGATGATTCATGCACGTTCCACTCCATGAGGACGCAGCCAGCCAAGGGACCCCTAACGGTGAACAGGAAGTCGGAGATCTCAATAGTGCCCAAGTCACCGCTCTCGCCGACCTGCACCATGACGTACGGGTTGCTTTCGTCCTCGAACTTAGAGCCCACAGCCATGATCTGGCTCCAACCTGAGCCGACAATGATGGAACCCACGGGGATCTTGACGGTGCTCTCGACCAGGTAGATGCCTGCGGGGAAGAATATAACGGATCCTACGTTTTCAGCCAGTAGCGTGTTGATGGCGCTGGACTGATCCCCTGAATTGTCGTTGGACACACCGTGGTCAGTGGCCACGATCGGCGTGTCGGATTCATAGAGCGGACGGGACTGGGTGAAGTAGCGACCAGAGCTGCTGTCCAAGAGCGATGCCGGCTTGTCGGGGGAAGGCGAGATGAAGCCAGTTCTCGTGGTTCCGCCGCTGCCGTCGGAGTTGAGATACTGGAGCCCCATGCCCCACGAGTTGAAGTACAGCGCGTCAGTAGAGCCCTCCAGGATTGTCTCGCCGCCGGAGATGAGAACCACTGAAGCTGAATCCTCCACGACCAGATTGTCGAGGATGATGTTCGGACGGGGACCTTGGTGGTTCAACGTGATGGCATACGGGACACCGTTGAAATGCGAGTCAAGGACACTGATGGACCCCGTACCCTGAGCTGGGTCCCCTCCGTAGGAGGTCAGGTCCAAGGCGATATAGCATGACAGCACATATATATTCTTCCAGTTGAAGCCCCAGTCCCACACCATGGAGATGGCGGTCAGACAAGACGTGAACTGGAGGTTGACTGCGGTGAACTGCTGGCTGCCTGCACGGAAGCCGATGTTGCCTGTGAAATATGCCGTTAACATGCTGCAAGGCTCGGGTACCTAGTCTAGGATAGATGAAATTTGAGACAGGTTGGGGGAAAACTTGCCGCCTGTAAAGGACAAATCGCTGACCATGCCGCCACTACCGTTCTCCATGAAGATACCGACACCGGTGGCGCTGTGGCTTGAGGTTGAGACAGACATAGTGAATTCACAGTTGGTGATGCTTGTGGCCTGGCCGACCTGCCAGTGGATGCCTGTGGGCACATACTCCTGATCATTGTCATAGTTGGTCCAGTTCATGGACGTCAAGTCGAACTTGAAGTTGCGAACGGAGTGGTAGAAGTTGCTCTGGTTAATGTACCACTCGTTCCCGTTGCCGCCGGGGATGTAGGGGTCTGAGTCGACAAGAGCAATGCCTGAGAAGTTGAAGGTACCCTTGATGACAGGCAGGTCTGTGGGATCGCCAATCATCTGCGTGTAGTAGTACATGATCAAGGGTGTCGAGACGATGTAGGTGCCAGGCGGGAAGTAGACGACGGCGCCAAGAGTGGTAGTGCTCCCGCAGTCCTTGCCGCATCGCAGCGTAGTGTCGGATGAGCTATAGTAGGCCAGGGCGCGGTTGATAGCAGCCGTGTCGTCTGTCGAGCCGTCACCAGTAGCCCCGAAATCCATCACGTTGCGGAAGAACTGGTAGCCGGATGGAGCCAGAGGCGACTTTCCATTCGAGCCCAGCGACTCGAGCCAGTAGCTCCCGCTAGATCGTCGCTCAGGCTTCACCGTCTCACTGCTGGCATGGATCTCGTGGACGCTGATCGGAACGGCAGCTTCAACCTTTGAGGTCGCCGTATAGGTCGCCTTGGAGGCGGAGGTGCTGCCTGACGGGAACTGAATACGATCACGATGAATCTTGCGGAAGGCGGTTTCGTTGAGGGGATGAAGAATAGGGCCATCCATGGAGCCCTTGTCCGGTGCGGCATGGTGCACGTTGTTGATATTGTCCACCATGTATGTTGGTGCTGGCTTCATTGCATGCGTCAGCTAGGTGCACATTCAGACCCAGCAAGATAACTACTGCAAAGGCATTATCATTACCCGTGGTGTGCCAGGAGGCAGTGGTGGTCTTGTTCCGACGGGCTTAACAGGAACCGTGACCAAGCCCGCTGACACGTCTTCAAAGGAGGTGAAGCAAAGCAGAAGCCATGACAGGCCAATGGCGGCGTGATTGAGAAGCATTTTCTAGATTCTTTTCCTCTTCTTGCCGCTTTCTCTCTCACCCTCTCTCTCTCTTTGTTTGGTGCTTCAGATGCGAACTGTCCGACCAAGGGTGCAATATGAGGCAGCAATACAATCCACTGCTTGGGATGGGAAGTCTCAAGTTGAGGTAGGCAGTTAGTAGGAAGAGGGAAGCTGATGGTGTTCTCTCTCTTCTCAGGCACCAGGCACACAAACGAGTTTCCTGGCTTCTGCCCGTCTAAGTCGACTTTGCACACTCGTCTTCATAAAATCATACTATCAAAAAGTAATTCAACTGATACGTACGAGAAGCGTCCGTGGCTCGGGTGAGTCTCCGCGCGCGCACAATAGCCGAGGAGGCGCCTTCTCGGCATGGCTCTCCTGTGTTCAGCTGCCACATGCACGTACTATATGCAGCATAGCGCGTTCCTCTAGCTGAAGGTTCAGAAACCGTGCCAATGAAGACGATATGAACAATAGGGGTAACAAGGATCAGGTGTGTCCGTGAGAGTGCTTCGGGCTTATGAAACTCCTCAGCTTCCTCCACTGCTAGTAATAACAGTATAAGCTGGGTAAGTAAGTGAGTATGTTCAATCTAGTGTCCGTCTAGTGGGAACGCCACACAGATCTGACAGTAGCAGCTACTAGTAGCTGCTAGGCTTCGGTCTGAACCGACATAGCGTGAGTAGCCTGGACCAGACCGGTAGGCAGCATCTTAGACCAACTGGGCCTATAGCTGCCCCATGACATGAAATGATCTCCCGGCTGGCCCGGCTAGCCGCAGGCAGACGCTGCCGATTTTGCCGTCTCCGCCCCATGAACGAAGAACAACTTGAACCTACTGGATGCGTGGAAGTGGGGTGTAGCCTTGTAGGAACAGATTCCTTACCCACAGGCGTCACCTGAAGTAGCCAATTAGCACAAACTCAAGACACTTAACCCCGGCTTCAATAGCGGCGGCCTCTCTAACAAAGGCTTGAACATCAACAGTCTGATAATAGTATCCTAATAGTATATATGGTAGTATGTTATTTCCTACGGTATATTTATACTTATCTACCTTGTATCTTCATAACTCGAAACTCTGAGAGGCGTCATGATAGCCTAGGGGGCCTTGTCTACTCTCCACGTTCCATCAGACTCCCACCTGGGCGTAAGGAGACATACATCCGAGGGCACAGTACAGCCAACAGCCAACATGGTGCGCCTCCAAGGCACCATGCAACGCGCGCTAGGCTAGACTGACAAAAGTCCTTGCATGAACAACTCGGTGTCGAGAAAGACTCGCAGTCATGTCTCCCGGAATGAGCACCACGATAGGATACGTCGGGTCGGTTGCCTGGATGCCCGGCACGCAAGTTCCGGGCCATCGCATAGCGTCAGGGAGCAACATCGACGTTCCTAGTCCGAGGTCTTTGAAGTTCTGTAAGCCTTTATCGCACTGAGATGCCTCGATTGCTTACAAGAGATAACACCTAGGACGATATTATCCAAAGCATTACCTGAATGACTTTTCCCTACGTCTTTGTCGGAGGATTGTTCACATAAGAGATAGACCTTCTCTATCTTCCGTAAGAAGGCTTTAGCCTGCACAGTATGAAGCCTTCAGCGGTCCTCCTTTGGAGTTTGCCTACTCTCTTCGGCACTGGGCTTGCCGTAAAGACTATTGGAGAGCTCTTCAATGTTGACTTGAGCACATCGGATGACGGTGGCTGTGCCTCACCTGGGGGGGCGGTTCTGAACCAAGAAGTCACGGACTGCTATACACTTGCCCAAGCCGGTATCGACCTTATTCAGTCATTTAACAGCGGCAACGACCCGGCGGCCAAGCGGCTAGTAGATGTCTACTTCAGAACCGGCAAGACTCCCAGCTCTGACACCCGCGAGAAGGCAATGATTCTCGGTAGGTAGCGGCGTCATTGCGCACTGGATCAGCTTTGATAAACAATCAACTCACTGTGAGCAGCGACATATACTTCGGTATCGAATTTGCTTAGCAACGGACCATCCGGCACGCCAGCCCGACTGTTTTGCAATTCAAAGTGGCTCACACGGAGGGTGAATAATCAGGTACTCACCACCCAGAGCCCTGCGCTCGACATCAACGGGAACCCCATCAAGACCATCAATGGCCAGACAGCGACTCTTCAAGACGTGTATAAAAGCAAGTGGCAGAAATGGATCAACTTAGGTCTTGTGCCAGTAAGTGACCAGACCAGGCTCTCTAAGGGCATGTTCCTCATATCATAGCTAAAAGCTGCGTAGTATTGGGCCCGATTGTACAACGCCTATATCATGGACCATAACTATGGCGGCCCAGCCAAGACGTATTGCGACGGGATGGGGAATAAGGGAGCCACACAGGATCAAACATCGCCGCCTAGCATCACAATCTGCCCGCGCGCCTTCTCCGTTTCGTTGAAGACCCTCAGTCCTCCGCCTAAGATCACGACCACGACCGTTCAGAATATCCAGAATAACCCTAATACACCCTCAGGAACCGAGCTCCAGAGCTTGCTGAATAGGCTAGCACCATTAACGCTCTACCATGAGTTGTTCCATCTTGTTCTCACGCCCAAGGGCTCGCCGGACGCCACGTACGATGTCAGCGAGATGATCAACATGAATAAGTATCCTCAATATAACTCTGCTCTTTTAGCGGCTAATCCGGAGACTTACGTTGCCGCATCTTACGCATGGTGGCTTTTCCAACAGACTGTGAGTCGCCCGTTCTTTGCGGTCGCGGGGTCAATCAGTGTCTATGCCAGATAACAACTCCTTGTAGCCGCAAGCAATACTGACATCGTGCTCGTAGGGTGTAGAGTTCTTCACTGGCTACGCTACTTAGCCAGTGACGCTGACGCGGGGAGATAATTTAATTTGTTCGATAGATTCCTCCTCGAATCACCCTAATTAATACATTCTCCCGCGAATGCTCGTCTTGATATGAGTGCATAAGTCGTATATCTCTCTGATCCCTTATGTAGGACCATACCGAGTTTTGGCGCTTACAATCTTTTGTGACCGCACTAGTTTTTCCAACTTCTGCATTGCCTCGTCTGTCCTGTGTCTGCGTTCAGGATCAATATTGCCCAGTATAGCCTCGCACAAGACCTTCATATCCATGTTACCAAGATATACAGCCTCTGCACCCGGATCTCGTTGATCATTGTTCTTCGATGCCATAACCAAAATCGACTTAGCGAGCCATATATTACCAAGTTGGTAATCGAGCAAATACTCCGGTGGAGGCCCGTGCTGAATGCGATCAGCCAAAGACATTTCCTCCTCCTCATCTGGGAGGTAATCCATGTGCACCAACCGATACACTGCTACCACAGCGGTCTGGTTTCCCGAGCGGACCGCCTGGTGTGTGGCTATGTCGCCGTGATGATTCTTCCGCATCACGTAGTTATAAAACCACTTCTTTGAACGTGGGTGGCGAAGATTACAGACGTCGCGGATCGCGCGTAGACTGCCAACCTGGCCGTAGCGCGCAGCAATATGTATCAGCGTGTTGCCAGTACTTGGATCAGTGCATAATTCTAGCGCCTCCCCAGAGCTAGTACCACGTAGGCGATGGAGCATTTCATCCAGTTCCTCTCTATCGCCTCGCCGTGCTGCCGCACGCGCTCTAGAAACAACCTCGTCTGCAGATAGCATATCATCATCATCTGCTGCGACGACCATAGGGGAGGTAGCAACGGCAGCTGCGGCAGCCGCTGCGGTTTTGGATCGGGTTTGCATTTGCGCTGTTTTGTCGTCCTGTTGTATATGCTTGGATCAAATCTTCAAGTGCAATGTAGGGACAAAGGTCGTTGAGCAAGGTCGATACGAACGGACACATACCTATAATAATAGTGCACGCGTGATGCGGGGGGCCTACCAGGATTGTCGGCAAAGCGGCAAGTGTATAAAGTGTTGTTAGACCCGCTAGGTGAGATAGCAGAATAATCTGAAGGCTAGGTACTTAGTTCGAGTAGGAGCAAAAAAACGGACCGGCAGGGTAGTGTAACGATCGGCCTTACTTGGTAAGACTTGTCGAAAGGTCTCTGTTCCAGAGTAAGTCAGGTAATAACTTAACCAAGGGGTCTTATAATTATTAAGTAGTAGTTATTTATAGATTAATTATTAAGAGGCTTTAAAGACCTATCACTTATTCCACCTCGACCCTAGGCTAGGTTAATTTAAATTATTATAAGAGGTTTTTAATATCTTAGCTAAATAAGGGGCTAATGTAACGATCGGCTGTAACGATCGGCCTTACTTGGTAAGACTTATCGAAAGGTTTCTGTTCAGGGTAAGTCAGGCAATGACTTAGACTGAAGACGTCTTGGTTGTCGAGCAGTTATAGTTTCACAGGTTGATCGTCAAGAAGCTTTGAAGACTTCTCATTCAATTGTGGTAGAATGCTTAGATTGAACACTGAGGAACTAATCCTCGTGTTGAGTAGGTTCTCTAGCTACCTTATATAGACTTCCTATTTCCTTGGATCACTTCATGCCGGTGATTCTTTCCTTGGATCACTCTATGCTGGTGATCCTTTCTTTTGGATCACTGACGGGTCGTGATCCCTTAGGATCACGCCTTGCCCGTGATCCTTCTTAGTCACGTGACAAGTTATATGACCTCTTCCCGTCCCTAGTTCCGATGCTAGTGATTGTCCTGTGGTCTCGTAGGCTGAGCGGCCCATCCTGTAGGCCTGCATTAGCTACGTTTGTAACAAGTGGGGCCTGCTCCTTTTTTTTTTGCACACCCACTGTAATAAAACGCAAAGATAATTATATAAGCTTTAGCATATTATTAGAGATACGCATTCCAAGTTAAGCTATTCACATTTCAAATTAAGGGGCATTTTAATACACAGTGCGGAACCCTTTGCATAAGGCAACGTATTCAGCGCAATCGCGCAAGTGCCTCGGATCCGATTCACATTCATGTATCGCTTCACTGCCAGAGACAGAGACCACATTAAGCTACGCCTATCGCATCAGGGGACCTTAATTCATGGGCATTGACCTGCGAGAGCTGCTCCTACCGCCTGTGACGACTCCAATCTCTCTACCCGCCGCAGAGTCCTCTTACCCTGTCGATATCCAATAAGGACCAGGTCATGCAAGGAGTGGACGGACGGCTTGTCGCCCCCTCTGCTCTCTAGGATGGCAATCCACGCCATAGCCTTGATTTCACCACCTCCCCCCATGTTGGGTTTTGTGGCTCCATCTATTCAGCGTCGGTTGGGCATGGTCAAGGCAACCATGAAACTATACTGTACGTACACCCAGGTTCGCGAGCCTTCACTAGGCTCTGGGTAGGACCGTATCAAATATATAAGAAGCGAAGGGCTTACTATTCGCTATCAACTGTTATACTAAGCCAGTCGACCACGGTGTTCAATTCTGGAGAATATCATCTTAACCAACTATGAGCCGCTACCATTTTCCTATCACATACTACATGCCAATCACTAATTCTACGGCCTACGGTTTAACAAATGTCGCGCCTTAGGGAATATCTAGCAGCGTAAACATAGTAAGTATTAAGATAGATAACTAGTATTCCTCGCCCTTTGCGGCAGACGTGCTAAAGAGTACCAATTTGGGGTATTTGGGGTGCATTTAGACATCTTGCTCCGCCAACGACATTTGTTCTGGATCCCGTCCCTAACCTTTGAGGCCGCTGGGTAGTGTCCAGGCAGTCAAATTTCCAAGTCTGTCCTGAGGTCTCATCCATCGCTAAAATATATCTAGTGTCCGCGAATTGGGCGAGCCACCTAGACCCGGACACTACCTGGCCATAGTTTGTCTCCCAAGCAAAGAACTTTGAGGTTCGATCGAAAGAGAGGAGCCCCGTGTTCCCCAGTCCGTCGATGGTAGCAATGGACCATAGATACCCTGTGTTTCGCGGGAGGTATGCCCAGTCACTGACCACCCAGTTAATGTTAGCACCGGAGGTGGCACCTGAGTTAACCGCCTTGTAGGTGTTGGAGTTGGGATTGAGGTCAATCGACACCCATGTAGCTGCCCCGTTAGAAGCGACAATCCACATGACACCGGCTGGGTCGAATTCACCCGCGGAGTAAGGCCCTTGCCCAGGCACCCGTATCGAGAGGTCTTCCCAAGCCCCTGCGGAGTTGACCCTTACGGCTTTGTATCCGTCTGCAGCAGTGTTGACGATACCGTACAAGTTGTTATCGATGGGGTTGTAGGCAAGGCATAACAGCATTTGGTCCATAGGTATGACCTGGCCGTTGCCGATTTGTCGAATGTCAGTCGTTGTTTCGATGTTGATTTCAAATAATGTTTGGTCATTCATGTAGATGTAGCCGTAACCGTCGCTGCAGGTGAAAGTTGGAAGCGATGTGCTTGACGTCGTGGTCGACGAGGTGGTGGTTGTGGTAGTCGTAGTAGTATCAGAAGTCGTAGTAGTAGTATCAGTCGAAGTACTAGTCGTAGTAGTAGAAGCTGAGGCAGAAGTAGTGAGCGTTGTTGATTCGCCAGCAGAAGCCGAACTTGATGATGTAGAAGCAGAGACCGCCGCGGTCGTCGAATCCGTAACGACGGTGGCAGATGAAACTTGAGCTGAGCCAGTAGAGCTGGAACCGGAACCAGTGAAGATCTGGCTCCCGGCTGTAGTAGAAGACGCCGAGATGCTACTGCCGGCTCCGGTAGAAGGGGAGCTGCTCGCCGAGCCGGTAGCTGCAGTAGCAGTCGTTGCAGTAGCATCAGTAGCATTAGCAGTAGCAGTAGTAGCAGCAGTAGCAGCAGTACTAGCCGTGGCCACGGAGATGCTGGGGTTGTTGTAGACAAGGAGGAGGATGGATCTATCAATGTCCTGGCGGCGCGCAAGGGGAAGAAGGCCACCGCAGATCTGATTAGCATTACCAGGACACGGCTCATCGCACAGGTCGATAGGAACAGGCGCGGTATTCGAGGCGTCCATACTACCGCTACAGTAGCAGTTCTCGCCATTCACACCAAAGAAGGCCTGGCCCGCACAGGAGGCAGCACACATATCCAGAGACATAGAGCTGGACGATATAATAAGATCAAAGCTGGGAAAGCCACCAGTCGAGCCCACGCAGCCCAGGAGATCGAAGTTGCTGACTCTCGAAGGCGCGACAGGCGCGTTGGTGGCAGCGGACGTGCTCGAAGCAGCGGACGTGATGGAGCCGGAGACTGTCGCAGAGGCAAGGCTGCCGGATGTTCCCGCTGGCTGAAGACCGGTGCCGATACTGGTAGATACAGATGCAGATGTAAGGATAACAACAGTCGTGGTGCCGCTCAGTACGACTGTGGTCGTCACGGGCTCGTGGATCTGCCATGTGCAAGGCCCGACGACTGTAACGCAGCCGGCGCAGTCATCATAGGCACGGCCGGCGCAGACTTGGCATTGGCTCTTCGCCTCCTCCCCAACCATGATCGTGGCCTCGGTGACGCCTTCGTAGCATACGCTCAGGCTGTCAGAAACAGCCTGGAAGACGCCATAGTCGTTGCCGCAGACATCTGACTGGGCTGCGGCCGGGATGATGCCGAAGCTGGAGCCAGCAAGGGCCAGGGCCATCCAAGATGGAGTTTGGTTTCTCCTCATGATCCCTCGTAGTAGTAGTAGTGAGGAGCAAGAGAAGCCAGAATGATATGATAATGATGGAGGAGAGTCCACAAGAAATCACGGCGTAGCAGCTTCCAACGTGGGAACAAATGATGGAAGAAGAGTCGCAATACTTACCATAGGCATTCCTTCTAGGGACACGGCTACCTATATTTATATAGCCAGAATGGCCTAATAGACTTGTGGCTTGCTCCCTCCAGTCCTCTCGAAGACACAGAATTCCGCTTGCGGTACCGTTTTCGACTCGTCTTTCGCATAGTGCGAGATCTTGATCTTCCTAGGCCCGCTGCATACGTATTGTACATAGGTAAGTATGTACTATCCCCCAAAGCCGCGAGATTCCTCACTTTAAGCCTTATTCCTACCTAGCATTGGAAGCTCGCTAGTATGCTGTTCTGGACCACTCTGAGGCTTTGGCCGTCTAGTCTTCCAATTCCTGCCTTGCAACTGGCTCCTATTTTTTGATCGCTTAATCTCGTCATCTTGGCTCGAGTGACTAACATGCGAGATAGAGAGAGATACGCGGTTTATCACAATATAGAGGATGTACAAGTGCTTGTAGTTCAGACTATATAGCCCGACTAGTGCCTAGAGACTATCCTGTCCACAGGCCACACGTGGACCTTACCCCTCGACTGAGATGATAATAATAATAACAACAATAAAGATCCAAGGTCCTTCGTAAGTGATGTCCTTCACCTTCAGAGTAAGTAAAAGTGTTCTAGCCTGAAGCAGCGACCAAGGTGTAGTACATCCGTATGTAGGTAGTTGTAGTTGTAAGACGCGGCCGCCTCCCCAGTGTGATTTGTCTGGAAACAATGTAAAAAAAAAAGACTCTAGGCAGATCGCGCTGGTTGATTTCCCGTTTCGGCCGGAACAAGCATCGCGCGGCTGAATTAAATATCGCAAGTACGGATACCCATATATATGTTCTTCTTGTCGCTTGAGCGATTGGCTTTGGGGCTATTGAGAGTTTGCGCCACAATTCCTGCATGTGCTCAGATCTGAGCGTCAGGAATGTGTTCACGTCCTGGGGCCAGTTTTATATATAGATCATAGATAACCCACGGATTCTTACATACATAATGTACGGAGTAGATGGCATCCAGGAGAGGGTGGGCTTTTTGTTTGTGGCTGACAAGCGCCTGTCGCGTTTCTCTGCATGACGAGCGACTGTAGCATACCAAGACAAGCACTGTTAACAGTACATGTACATGTATATCTAGTGATTCTCGGTGTCGCAGTAGATGGCTTCTACGTGTACATACCTTTGGTAACTAAGGTAAGGTACAACACCTACCAAGGCAAGCTTGACACCTTGTAGGCTCGTACATATGTACATATACACACCATACGCGCCTGACGCGGCGGCCGTTGGAACCATCGACTAAGTCTGTGGCGGAGACGTTACTTGAGCACTTGTGATGGTGTGGGAGAAGCGTTCGCATGGACGTATTTAGCTCTGCAGAATCATCCCCAAATACTATAGTCTATGATTAGTCGAACTCCAGCCATCCGGCCCGAGTGCGGCCTTCTAGACCTTGCATGCTGCTGATATTGTTTCCGAGGTTGCTCAAATCGAAATAGCCTGACTCAGGTTGTAGTAGCCTTTCTGTAGCACAGATACTGCGAGTTTGTCTACATTCGCTGTCTTCTGTAATTGCGGGTTGCATGCCCCATCGTAGTCTTGGCTTATACTTAAGGTTACAACCCGCGTGTTGCTGTGCCGCATTGGAAGTTATTCGAGTCAGTCTGTTCGAATCGAAATCGTCTGACTTGGGTTGCAACATCCTTTTCGTAGCACAGATACCGCTGCTTTGAACCCATTCGCTGACTTGCCTAATGGCATGTTGCATGCCTCGTATAGACGTGCTGCATCGCTAGTCTTAGACTACCTATTAAATCACCTAATATTTTACACGCGTGTTCGCTGTGCCGCATTCAAACGTCCCCGCTTAGACGCAGCAAGCGATCCGTGCATCTAAATACGTTATGCTGGAGTGTTACTTTTGGCTTGTAGATTGACTCTATAGGCAATCCGTGGAGGTTTGACGAGACCTGTTAAGCAGAGTTTCACTGTTGGCAAGCATAGGAAGTTAGTAGACGTATGCTTCTTTGCAACTTCTTTCCGCGAACACGGGCATCTAGACGACTTCATCTTGCGAGGTGAAGGCCTCATTTAGCTTCAAGGCTAAAAGACAGCGTTCATAGATCTGCAAGCCGTCAATCCTTCGCGTTTGTAAAGTCTGAGCTAGGCGAGAGCTGAACAAACAATCCAGGATCATGATCCTGGACTCAACACAGCATTCGCTTTACTTGGCCTGGAGGGGAAAAGGTACCTTTACTGTTCCGACATATGAGAAGGATCTACTACTGCACTCTTTTTCATAGTGCCTAGACATGCATATGCATCGTCAAAGAATCCAGGATCACGATCCTAAGCTTGATGAGCTGTTCACCATTACGCGTGTTAAGAGCTGATGCTTCTTCGTGCTCACTTTCACTTGCCTTCTGATGAATATAAAAGGGTCAACCTGCTCCGCCGAAAACCTTTGATGCAGCAGCAATACAGCAACCTTCATATCACTGAAGTCTTCACATCACTGAAGTCTGCCTTTCCTCACATCCTGCACTCTACCTTATTACAATGCGTCTTTCCACCCTTTTCCTCGCCGCCGGCCTCGGTGGAATCTCGTCTGCTGCCCCTAGCCAGGAGCCCGCTGACCTCGCTGAACGCTCCATCGAAAAACGTGCGTGCTTCCAGAGCGGCAGGACTTTTGGCTCGTACAAGAACTTGGCTCTGGAGTCGGCCGAATACTGGTGCAAGGCTTACTACGCGGGAACCTACGAAAAAGGCAAGACGTACACCAAGAAGGATACTCTGGCGCTCTCCGGTCAGCCAAAGCTGTGCATCGAATTCAAAATCGGTCTCCTTGGTCCAAACGCTCCCTCGACGAAATCGCTCGGCTGGCAAGAGTGCCTCAGTGGCTTCGAGAGCGAGATCCGCTCTTGCAGTAGGGGAGGACAGACTACCTACGGCAACTGGTACTACCGGTGAGTTTCCACGCGCTTCCTTTACTCTGTCTCACTCAATTTTCATATCCTCTTGGGGTTAGAGGGGTCTTCTTGCAGCAGTCACTAATCAGATACCTGCAGCGTCGATCCCAATGACTGTTAATCGCAACAATTGCTGGATCACGAAGGCCGCAACGCTCACCAAGTCTGTATCTGCTCTTCCAGGGATGTAGACTTAGTATCAGAGGCCGAGTTAATATATAATTGAGACGTGGTATAGAGTGCTGTCAAGTCAGAAATACGTCCTGTGAAGATGCTCTCTACAGCTACTTGAAGAGACTTTGCAGCAGAGAAGGCTTGGATGGAAAGTAGATATATTGTCAAGGTGTCAATAGAACCTCTCTGTGCTAAGTTTACACATTGGTTCTCACTGAGCAAGACTGAAAGATGATAGCCTAGCCACTACATAAATGTAGAGGACCTGTGATCAATGGGCCATTTGATGAGCGGCAAGGCGACGCGTATCTTAAGCCACGGTCTGGAGTTGCGTCGCTAAAAGGTCGTTTGGGATTATGTGGGTTAGCCGCTTATACCGTACAATGCCACGGTCTAGGCAATCCCTATACTTGCGTCGTGATCATAGCCTTGCACTACTCTTTTTCTTTGGTCGTTTCGCACTAGAAGCGGGACGAGTGACGAGGGTACAACAGAGAACCTTTCCTGGGTTAGGCTGATAGAACGTCAGATGTGAGAGATAGAGCAAGGTAGCGAGTAAGTGGATTTCCT
Source organism: Sarocladium brachiariae (assembly GCA_008271525.1). Taxonomy (NCBI): domain Eukaryota; kingdom Fungi; phylum Ascomycota; class Sordariomycetes; order Hypocreales; family Sarocladiaceae; genus Sarocladium; species Sarocladium brachiariae. The sequence continues at coordinate 10,536 of RQPE01000012.1, read as the reverse complement.
CTAAGCTTCTTTGAAAATTGTTACGAGGATATAGCGAGTATTCCTATTATAGCTGGCCTAGACTAAGACTATGGGCAAGTTATATTCCTCACCTATTATCACTTACTAACGCGACATCTCGTATATTCAGTCCGCATTTGTAAGGACACAGCTCTTTAGACTACGTTCTATCTACAAACCCTGCCTTGCCTTTCCGAGTGCCTATTCGTAGTAGTGCGAATAGCACCACCCGCCTGCTTCCCCCTCCCCGCCATCCATTACCGACCTGCCCTAATAATATAGCTCTCTGAGCTATGTTGAGAATTTCTTGAAGGTCTTGACTGAAGTTACGGTGCATCCCGTAAGCACGTAAAAACACGGCTTACTCCCAGTCTCGGTCTAGCCGCCAGGATAAGGGAGCGACTCGGCCGTATAACAAAATTCTGACCCTGACCTTCTATCCATCCGGCTCGAGCAGATCTAGCAACTGTGACTATTAGTAGACAGACATCACAGCGTAATATTCTATTGCCAACCAGGAGCTGTCAGCTATTAGTACCAAGTTCCTCACGTAGCTTAGCATCTCTTATGCCTCTCTACCTCTGTGTGCGGCTTGATATTCAAGACTTGCTCAGTCCGACGGGGACGAGGGTGAGTTGAAACCAGATATAACAAAAGAGCAGCATCCTTCACAGAAGCCTCTAGATAGCTAACGTTGGTTTCTTAGACCTTCTTTCGTATCAACCACTCTATTATACTAGGGAACACAGATCTCGCATTTGAAATCCAGACTCGACCTGCACCACAAGGGGGTAGTCGTCTCTTCGAGTTCACCTTTCGGCCAAAGTCGGTTGACTCGAAGGCAACCCTGACCATCAACGAGCTTCTTGCTACATCTGGATTGGCTCCGGCACAGGGCGACGTCCCTGAACTACTCCACGAAACCCTGGATTCCTTTTCATTAACAGCTTTCCGCCTTGGTTGGTCTGGTAACTTGAGCTGCCGATTGCCCGACTTTTTTTTAGGTTGGAGTCCGGATCAAAAAGCTCCTAACTATCGGGGAATTAATTGAAATTGAGGACGTTTCTTTGCGAACCTGTATTGCCACATCGGAAAGAAAAAAAGAACGCAACGTCTTTATCCACTCGGGTGGGCTTGTTGACATCGCGGGTATCGAGCATCTTGCCGCTTTCACGTACGGCACGCATCCTGCACTGATTACCAGACCTGCGAGCAGCCGTGGACAAGGCTTGGGCCTATCCAGATAGCAATTAGCTGTAAGGAGACACCTCTGACTCTAGGGGCGATCCTGGGACATTTCTTTCCTGGTGCTCAAGTGATTCCCGAGCCGTTTCAAACCGTTGTCAACGAGGTTGGTTTGGGTGAGTTCCTGCTCAACACAGCATATGAAGAGTCCCTGGAAAAGCAAGTATAGCAGAAGGTGAAGATCGGGGTTGAGGTGACTAGGTCTACTATCCAAATTCTCGGTACGCTCACTCTGCACCTAGAGATCTGGGTCTTTTCTGAGGCATGCTGATAGTACACGAACGCTATAGATGGATTGTCTCTTACCCAGCCGAATCTGACTATCACAGCGCTCTATCCTACCCTGGTAAGTAACTACTTAAGCGGGCATTGGTGTTCCCGAAAACTTCTGACTTTTGACAAGGATATACGGACTTTCATTGTCGAATTCTCTTCTATGCTACTGATCGATGATCATCTGCTTGTCGTTAATGTAGGTGTGATAACGGGCAAGTCAGCATGCTTCGCTGTTTCGCTTCGCGCTGGTAGACAGGGGCATCCTGTCGGGGCTTTCTTGAAGTTCGCCAATGAGAAGATTGTCAGTAAGTAAGACTCTGGTGTATAGTTACATGTGGGCGGTTTCGCACCTTTTACTCACTCTCTATCTCCCAAGAGCAACTTAATATAGACTATCCGGACAGTTTCGGACCGCTTGATACGACTTCCATCGACGACTTTTCTCTTTTTATTGGGAAAGGGGACAGGAATAAGTTCACGATTCAAGGCCTCTCCCTCAGAGTGGCATCTGACCTGGAGCTAGAGCTCTGGAAGAGTCCTTTAGTAAAGCTAGACCATTTGGAGCTGGAAGCCAAGTACTTGTATAATTCAAAGGACGGGCTCCAATCCAGCTTCGGTGCTCAGCCACAGATCAGCCAGCATATCCTGCGTACATCAGTGAGCTGGGGAACTCTAAGCTAGGCTTCAAGTGAAGATGGAGACTTGGATGACAAGGAGGATGGCGCGAGCAAGCCAAAGGGTTAGACCGTGCAGACCACATATAATGGGGACATTGATCTGCTCGCCATCGTGAGAAGGCTGACGCTCTTGGACCTTGTTGAGGACATCACTAACGCAAATGTCCGAAAAATGGATATGGACAAGAGAAAGGTCATTACTATCAGAGACCTGACCCTGATGCTGCAAAAGAGTCTAAAGGGAGCCTCAGTCTACGTCTCAGCAGAGACCGACTGGACAATCTTCGAACGTATTAAGCTGGCAGCCACATTCAATAGCGTCAACTCTTGGAACTTCTCCCTGACTATGGAACTCAAAGAATCTTTTGTTCCTGATCCCTATTGAGTTCATACAGAACTTCAAAGACTACCTCGAAGCCAACGATACCATTGTCGCCCTTTATATTGGCAACCCTCAGAACGCAGGGCCAACAAAGGAACGCGCTCCACGGCCAGGACCCAGGACAATAGGACCAACTTCCTCTACACAGTTCGGCCTCGCGGTCTCCACTACGCTTAAAGTAACACCAAAGCTCGGCATCTTAAACTTATGGATCACATCCGATGAGGTCCAGCTGCAGGGGTGCAACAAGAGCTTCAAGCTCTGCCCCAAGGCACCAGCGAAGATCAATCTTGGCAAGGATAAGGCAACTAGCACATTTGCCATCATGATCAGCGGGTTCTTAGGCATCAAAGCTGGTCCTGACTTTGCAATATCTCTCGAGGCAGGCATGGACATTCGTTGTCCCCGCGTCTCCAAGGACGTCATCCATTTCGAAAAGACGGGCTTCGTGCTGACCTCACTAGGGGGCCTTAGGTTCTAAGGAGAGATCAAGGGCAAGCTCAGGGATCTTTTTGGCATCGAGGGGCTCGATGCCAGCGAGCTCAAGGTCAAAGCACTCTTCTCAGTAGCTGAATACGGCACGCCGGAAGAATTAATATTATCAGGGGCACTTTCCTTGAAGGAACCTGGAGGTCTAAAGGGCCGGTATGTATATCCACTGCCCCTGCACTGCATGACCCATCTCAACTAACATATGAAATCGAAGAGTTGCAATATACTTTACTTAGAACGATCTTTCCAACTGCTTCTTCTCTGGCAAACTAGAGAAGGTCGATAACCTATCAGTAATGCCAGGATGCTTGCTACTAAGCGGCAATTAGAATCCCATACAACCAAGTGGTCCAAGCTCCCGCGACAGGGGGAAAGAAGCATTTAGAATTGGCACCAAAGCGGCAATTAGATTTGATTGGTCAGGGTTAGTAGAATCGCAGGGTTAAGAGATTAAGGCGACATGGGTTAACCCTAAGAAAAAGAGAAGGGGGATAGAAAGGAGAGAATAAAAGGGTAGAGAGGTAGTATTATATAGATAAAATAGAAGTTTATTATTATTATTATCGCAATAGACCCGTTCATCTATATTAAAAAGTACCTATTTGTGGTTTGCAAGCAGTGTCGGTTTGCATACATCATATCCGAGATCGAGTCGCATTTGCAGAGTCACCACAGCGAGTCAACAACGCCAAAAAGTAGAAAAGAGACGCACGCCATAATCAAAGCCATCCCGGGTTTAATCCAGATACAGGAGGAGTTACAACAAAAGAACCCGCCACTGCCAGAGACCGACCCGATCCCGTATATACCACCACCAGTTAGCGGGGTGCGATGCAACGAGTGTAGTCATATTATACAAAAGGTCAAAGGCATCAAGGCATATTGGCGCGAGAAGCATCATTGGGTCAACCCGAGAGGTCGAGGGCGTCATCCAAAGCCCAGGAGCCAACACGAGGCGCAGCCATGGACGGTCGTCAGGCAATGCCAGAGGTTTTTCCCCAGGCGCGCCGGCAGTCGTTGGTTCGAGGTCGGCAGAGGCCAACCCGTGCCCGCCCGCGCAGGCAGTCCCGAGGACGATACGCAGGCCAGATTGAGGTTGTTGATGGAGGTGAACGAGGAGGCCGAGCGAGATTTCGCCGAGCAGAGAAGGAAGATGATCGAGATTGCAGACGACCGCAAGGAGCCGAACGAATGGTTGGATTGGATCGGGTAGGCGGCCCATTTAGAGGGTTTAGACCCAAGCCAGTTACATGCGACCATGGACCCGATCAGCGAGGACGAGCCACGTTTATTGTTGAAATGGCACATCACGGAGCGCGTGATCGATCAGGCCCGAGCCATCGCCAGCGCCAAGGTGGTTGGAGCGCCGGTGTTGTTCGAAGTGCAGCATAGCAATCCGGCACGGAAGCCGCCAAGACCGATTATAAATCGGATAAAGGATGATATATGGAGACGATACAAGGAGCATTACCGCAAGATCATTTGCATCGTGGAGCGAACAGAGGCGTGGCCGGAAGACAAACGACCACCGTGGCGGGCAACCAAAATACAGAGGCGACAGATGGCCGAATAGGACGACGTAATCGATCGGTTCATCGAGGCCCGAAGCAGGCAGCAAACCAGAAAGCATGTAATAAGTGGCAGTTTCACCCGCATTCACAGCCCATCGAGCGACGGGTCAGACACAAGCAGCAGCGGCGATGATCATGGCAATGATCATGACGACGCAGGTGCAGGGTGGGAAGGGACCAGCAGTGTAAGTGACGATGAGTGCCATTGGGACCAGACCGAGGCCGAGACGGATTTGGAGTCGTCATGTTTACGCATGTTGATGAGTTGGTTTGATCATCCCGTCGGTCATGATCCGTACGCCAACGTCGTTATCAGCAGTTTGGCCATCATGGGCATCCAGAACGCCGAGCAAGGCGGTTGGGAGTCACCGTTGAATTACACGCCGGTATATTCAGGCATCATCAAGATCGCGCGGTTTTTAGTTTTATTGCAGTCATGGCGGGAGTGGGAGAGGGAGGTGGACGACGGCGTTGCACAGGCCATGGAGTCGATACAGTCGGCATCCGGGCCAGCCCAGGCCAGGCAGCGCAAGCAGATCGAACAAGACGTGCGGGAAGAGACACGGAGCATTTTCAGCATCGTGCGGAACAAGGTGCGGAGGTTCATGACACGAACGTCGGACAGCATGGAGGGTGAACCAACACCAATGGATTGGATGTTCGAGGCCCGGGCATACGGCATGAGGATACGATACAACACAGCAGCCGCCGGCACGATCGATTAGGATGGCAGCACCATCATTTTCCGGGACATCAAGTTGACCATAGCGCAGTTGATGGTGATGTTGCGTGATTTGATCCGCGAGACCAGGATGTTATTAGCCGAGTTAGCCATGGCGCCCGGGGGCGACGTTGATTGTTTGCCCCGGATCCCGTGGGATAAGATCGAGGATATCCATAGTAGAAGCGACGTCGGGTATTAGTTCATGACCGACGAGCGCAACACATGGTTAGACGAGGGCAAGGATTAGGTGTTAAAGCAGATCACGTAGTCGAGTGCCCGATTACACGAATGGATTAAGGCGCGACCAGGGAACGAGTCGCCGTTCCAAGATAAGGCAGTGCGTCAGTACGCGCGCAAGTTTACGCATTTCCGCGAGCGATTATTCATGTTAATACATATGATATCATTGCCGGCCAGGTCGCCCGAGATTTCTAGCATCCGGTTCCGCAACACCACCAACAGAGGGGTGCGCAACGTATTCGTGGACAGGAGAATGGTGTGTTTCATCACGTCGTACCATAAGGGGTTCAGGAACAGCAGCGTATACAAGATCATCTATCGGTACATGCCGCGCGAGGTAGGGTCGTTAATAATATAGTATTTTTAGTTGGTATTGCCGTGGTGGCAGAAGGTCCAGTCGAGGATGCGCGGGACCAGCAGCAGCCTGAGCGCATTCATATGGGCAGACAAGATCATGCGGCAAGACAAGGACGAGGATATGTCAGCAGAGGAGGAGATTCGCATAGCAAGAGAGGGAGTGAACGATAATGATGACGAGTCCATGATTGCCAGGCAGGAAGAGGCCAGACGACGGAGGGAAGGAAGCGAACACAGGTCCGTGCCGAGCGAGGCGAGCGAGGAGGAGAGCGAGGAGGAGAGCGAGATCACCGTGCCCCGCGAGTGGGAGGAGGAGGAGACGTGGAGCAACGATCACATCCGGCGGATATTGACGAGCCACAGCGAGAGGTTGACAGGAGGAGCACGCATCACCATCAGCGCATGGCGGCAGATTGCTATGGCGATCGCGAGGCGATATTTGGGGGGCGCGTTCGGCACCGACGAGACGGGCGGCGCAGGGCCAGAAGCAGACGAAGCGGAACCCGAGGCTGATGACCCGGCGGATTTATAGGTTAGGCATGGGTCGTTGGTGGCCGGCATGATTTACGCGCGGGAGTTGCAGCAGGCGACGTTCGGGACCGACAAGGCACGGGACAAGTTCAGAGCTATCAGCCGAGCGTGGCATCGTTTTTTAGGGTTCGGCGACAAGGACGAGAAGAGCATGATCGGGTTCAAGAGACAACGGGAGCTATATAATGTAGCACGGGACGCCGAGAGGATGAGGCGGATACGGATGATGCGGAATGCCGATATATACGGGTCATTACGATCCATAGTAGGGCCCAGAGCCGAGTTCCGCGGTCAACAGGAGAGGGTGATCCGTTCCATCATGCAGGAGGGCGGCCCGTTCATCCAGATCACGGGCACGGGCGGCGGCAAGAGCATGTCGTTCATATTGCCGGCGTATTGCGTGCCAGGCGGAACAAGCATCGTGATCGTACCGTTGGTCGCGTTGCGGGATGATTTACATGGCCGTTGCAAGGAGTTGGGCATCACATCTATTATATGGCAGCGAGACCGGGGCAACCCGCCAGCAACGATCGTGTTCGTCACGCCCGAGACGGCCATCATAAAGGGGTTCCGAGATTGGGTCAACGGCGTGGTGGTAACGGGGCAGTTGGACCGGGTCGTCGTGGACGAGTGCCACGTGTTGTTAGACGGTAGCGAGGAGTTCCAAGCTGATTTAACCAGGTTGGGCGGCATTATCCGAGAATGGGGCGTATAGCGAGTGTTTTTGACAGCGACGTTGCCGCCCGAGGATATGGATGCGTTTTACCGGGCAGCAGCGTTGGAGCCGGAGAGGACGACGGTATTCCGCGAGCGGACCACAAGGTCCAATATTCGTTATGCAGTCATCACAGTCACGGCCAAGGCCGGTAAGACCGAGGAGGCAGAGGACGACAAGGTTTACGAGTTGGTCAAGCAGTGGCGGCGGCAGCATAATGATGGCCGAATCATGGTATACGCCGTAGAACGCGAACGTGTGGACCGGTTAGCCCAGAGATTAGGTTGCGCGGCATATCATTCCCGGATCGGCAGCAAGGAAAAGAAGATGCAGCGATTGCGATGGTGGAAGGAGCGCGGCGATATCATCGTTAGGACTAAGGCATTAGGGTTAGGGATTGATGTGCCAGACGTGCGGTTGGTGTTGCACGCCGGGATGCCGTTCCAGATGAAGGATTACATCCAGAAGAGCGGGCGTGCAGGTCGTGACGGGCAGCGCAGCGAGGCGATTATGATATACGCGGCAGCCAGCACAGCCCCGTCCGGCGCCAAGGGCATCCAAGATCGCAGGGCGTAAAGGATGAACGAGGAGCAGGGACCGAGTCAACACCCGGCAGCCGCCGCGTACATGGAGAACAAGGGTTGCCGGCGCGAGATCATCGACCAGGCCATGGATGGATTCGTCAAGCGCGAAGGTTGCAGTCCAGGCGAAGAGCCGTGCGGTATTTACCAGCGGCAGGCGTGGTTGGATACGATATTGAAAGACGCCGAGGAGTCGGACGACGATGTGCAGGCCCGCCACCGAGAGAACGCGGCCACGCACAGGCAGTTCCAAGATATACGGCGGATCTAGAAGATGGCCGAGCACGAAGCGGCATTAGCACGGATAGTAACAGCCAGTATAAACGTATTATTCGAGGAGGCTATTAAGGAGTGGCAAGACTGATATATTATGTGTTAGGAGAATAGCAAAGATAAAGCGCATAATATAAAGCAGTGCCCACGGTCCGGGAGCGAAGATTACAGAACAGCAGATTCGTGGATGCAGGTCATCGAAAAGGCCATGTTCACGGGCAGGGGATTCGCGCCGTATAGTGGTTGTTTCGATTGCGGATTGCCGCAGGCCATTTGCAAGCAATGGGAGCCAGTGAGAGGAGATGAGAGGCGATTCCAGAAGCAGTCATCTAAGTAATGCCAGTATATGGGTGTATTAACCAAGGTTTAGGCCGCAGGGTTTGCGTTTTATACGGACGAGACTAAGGGAGTATTACAAGAGATGGGGGCAATAGACAGGATAACACAAGAAACAGAGGCGATGAGGATTGAGGATGAGAAGGTTATATTCAGGTGGTTGGGCAGGAAGAGACGGTGGTGTGATTACGAGACGAATAATATGTGTGTGGGATTTATGCGTGTATATAGATTAATAAATAGGCAGGAGTAGGATGTCAAGGAGGTAGGAGTTTATATGCATTGCATACGAAGCAACCCGTTGAGCGCCGCAGGCCCCGAACCCGTTGAGCGCCGCAGGCCCCGGCATTATATTAGGTTAAGTTGTTGATAGAGATTCGGCAGGGCAGTAAAAGTGAAGTGCAGGATTATGCATGTGGCGTTATATAAGAACAAGGGAGGGGAAAGTTGATGAAGTTAATAGGTGTCATAGATCAGGGCGGCAGTATGTATAATGAAGCCCTAGACCAAGAGAAGAGTCAAGAGCAGAGGGCAGAGTATTGCGAAGTGGTTTGAGGGTGATGAGGTTAGGGGCGAGGGAGAATAAGATTGGTGGTGTAAGCGAGAAGAATTGCAGGAATATAGGATATAAGATATATTAGTGTTGATTATAAGGGTGGATGGGTTATAAAAAAGAGCAAAGGTTAGCGCTATAGGATGCGAGATAAGGTAGGGTAATGCAAGAATATATAGAGGCAAGATAGAGGGGAGAATAGGAGGAAGAAGGAGAAGGAGGAAAAGGGTATAAAGAAGGCAGAAGTAAGGTTTAGGGTGGGAGAGAGCGAGGGGAGAGGATAAGGAGGGGATAAATATAATAATATAAAGTATGATAAAAAGGAAATATTAATATAAATCAAGTAGGTAGGAAAGATTAAGGAATATTAAAGTAAGGATAAAAGTAAGATTAGAAAAAATAAAGTATTATTATAAAAGATAGTAAGATAAGAAGATAAATATAAAGGGGGGAGAGTGGTAGCACATGGTTAGGGGGAGGATATAAGCATATGGTTAGGGTAAGGATATAAGTAGATGGTTAGGGTGAGAATATAAGTATATGGTTAGGGTGAGGATATAAGCAGATGGTTAGGGTGAGGATGTGAGCAGATGGTTAGGGTGAGGATATTCCGGAAAAGCGAGGCAGGCCCCAGAAGCCGATAAGCGCCGGAGGCCCGGGGGTTTATGTTAAAGGGTGCAGTTCCCGTAACGCGAAGCACACAGCCGTTATAGCGCGGCAGGCCCCGGAAGCCAATGAGCGCGGCAGGCCCCGAACCCGTTAAGCGCCGCAGGCCCCGGAAGCCGATGAGCGCCGCAGGCCCCGGAAGCCGTTGAGCGCGGCAGGCCCCGGAACCCGTAGAGCGCCGCAGGCCCGGGAAAGAGTGAATATAGTAGCCAGAAATATAGGTAGTAGAGGGTATAAGATAACCAAGACATGTTAGTAGCCAGGGACCTAGTAGATAGGTTAAAAGCGAGAAGAAGGCAGCACAGGGTAGGTAGAGGTTTAGGAGGCGCAAGGGGTCAGCCGGCCAGATGCCAAGATAAGGCGAGTAATATACGGCGTGATGGTAGGTGCGGCAAGAAGTTGTATTGGATAAGGGGAGGTGATGTGTGGAGGGATTGTATGCAGTTAGTTGTGTGTTTTGCGAAGGAAGAAGTAATGTTGCAGTATAGGGTAGTAATATACAGATGTAAATGCAGCATAAGTATAAAGTAAAGCAAGAGGGGGTTAAAGGTAAGAAGGGCAAGGAAGCAGGTATAATAAAGAAGCGAGGAGGTAATCCCAGCAGGTATAGCCCCGTTATAGGCGAGGTGAAGTGTGTTATAAAAATGAAAGAGTAAGAGAGGAAGATAAAATAAAAAGGTTAATAAATATAGAATAGAGTATGAATGTAGATAAAAGTAATAAGAAATAAAAGAGTAAGAAAATAATAAATAAAGTGAAGTAGAAAGGAATGGTAAAAATAAGAAATAGAGTAATAAAGTAAATTCATATAGTGGTAATTAAAGAGAATAAAGGGAAATAGTTAGGGGTAAATTGATTGAAGGTGGTTAAGAGTAGGATTAAGGGAAAAGGTTAAGGTAAGAAGGTATAAAAGGAAA